>JAVJGI010000041.1:1852697-1869662 GCA_035590275.1 Ibycter americanus
AGCAGCCGGTCCCGCTCAGTTCCCAGGAATTAAGCCGAGGGCCAAATGACTTTGCCACGCTCTCGCGTCGTCTGCTGGTTGCAATGAAAAAAAAACCCACCCAAAACCCCCCAACCCTCTTTCATGTGTCCGCAGAAGTGGAATAAACTTATTTTTAACGGACCCCAGACAAGGCCCTGGCTCCTCACTCTCGTGTTCGCTGTAGGAAATTCTCAGGAACGTGGAACTGAGTTTGCACATGTGAGGGGGTTTTGGTTTAAATGAGAAGTGGTTTATTTTTATGGCTAAGTAGTTGAGAAGCTGCGCTGGGAATTCCACCATCAAAGCCCTGTCTGAGCAACAAAGGCTGGGTTATTTTAATTTATGAAAGGGTTACAGCCTTTGAAGCTAAATATAATGCAACCAGTGGCTTCCTCCCCCGTAACACATACCTTGTGTGCTCTTGTGCAGCTTGGGGGATAAGGAGCTGCCGGTCCCGCAGGCAGTTAGCCCCGGCCATGTGGTGAGGGTATGGGTTTCCATTAAACGGGGTGCAAGGAAAAGCTCCGCAGCAGAAAATGCAAACTTGGCTGTGCTGAAGAAACATCCTAAATAAGAGAGACTTTGCTTGTAGAGGCTCTGGGCAGCCGCAGCTCTCGCCAGCTTCCCAAGGCACAGGCTTTGGGAAACACCGAGAACAGAGCCCACCCTTGTTCAAAGGCCGAGGCGTGGGTTTGGGAGACCAGCCGTGGGCATCTGACTTGTGCTTTTTGGCTTTAAGCCCTGAGCTCACAAATATTTAAATCAGCAGGGTCCAGCAAAATTGCTTATCTGTGCGCCGCTAAGGACCTTTGCAGGACTGGGGCCGTTGATGTAAGTAAGTCTGAGACCCAGTAAAGAAATCACATTTTCAACCTAAAGAGGTGTAATCAAAATATCTCAGTAGACAGCGTATACTGTGCTGCCTTGGCATTTCAGCGCCTCTTCTGCATCACAGTTTTTCCTCCTGTTGCTCTGCTGTAGTTCGGGGGACGCTGCAGTCACGGGGCACGAGCCAGGTAACTCGGGGGGAGCCGGTTAGCCCCCACGGAGAGCTGCTTGGCTTTAGGGCAGCTGTTGCAGGAAGCCTATTCCAGCATCACAGCAAAAATTATATGGAAGCTGCGTTCAATTTTCTGATGCAAAGCCCACAGCTTTTGTGTGGGAGTAGAAAGAATGGTTTTATTTAATGACCTGCTGAGTTTTCCATTTGTTTTATTGAACAAGAATTGGGGTGAGGGAGAAGCTCTGCTCAGCAAAAACCCTGTGCCTGCACAGTGCGGGCTGAAACTTGTGTCTGCCCTGACTTGAAATGCTGTGAAATACTGCAAACTGTTGTGTCCAGAGGGGCAGCCCACGCGGCATCGCTGGAGCACGAGGGTCTGCGCTTGCAGAGGTGTCAGCCAGGCTGTTGGTGGGGTTGTGACGGTTGAAGTCGTGCTGCAGGGTTTGGTGTGGGGGGAGCAGGGCTGGGGTCACCCTGTTAGCCACCGCAACTGGAGGTGCTGCACAGCCTCACCGCAGCTTGCCGCAGGGGTACTGAGGCCACTCAGCGCTTGAATCTGCCAGCGAGCCGTGTGGGGAGGAGGAGGAGGAGGAGCTGCAACCCACAGTGTCAACAGGTCAAACTGCATCTTTGCCACTTCTGCTTCAAAGGGGAGGTTTCACAGTCCGCATGAAAAACTTTGCTGGCAAAATGAACCACCTTTCTGAGCATCCTTCTTGTAGTGAGAGTCCAGAAAGTCAGCGCTGTCTGTAGGCACTTTCACAGCTCTCTAGTGATCCCTCTTTTCTCATTTTTCAACTAAATAATTGTTGCAGCACGCTGCCTTTAGGGATTCCGGTTTCGGGTACAAAACTTGTAGACTTAATCTGGGAAATGGGTTATTTTGGTTTGGGTTTGGTGCACATCAGATCTTCATTTCGTGTTGGTTAAAACCAGATTTGATCCATTTCCCTTGAACTAAAAATATGAATGCCTTTGTTGAGCAAAGGGGTTTGCACTAATCAAAACCATCGCTCAGCCAATGCACCCACCATGTTGATGAGCGATCATGGGGAGGAGTGGGAGGGGAAGGGGCTGGCCGGGGTGGGGAGGACCTCGCTTTTTGGGGAGGCTGGGCTCAGCAGCTGCACTGCCTCGCTGACACCCACTGCTCGAGAGCTTGCCCTGGCAGCACCTTCTCATCTCAGCTGAGCTGATGGCTGCTCCCCGGCCAGCAAAGGGCACTTCCCCGGAGCCACACTCGCTTTTCGGCACTGCAGCCTGGAGCTCATGAATTCTTGAAAGCCTATTTGACAGGAATGACCCTTGCTAAGCTGGTGAGTCTAAAATTAGCCTTGCCAGCTGTGTTGCGGCTGGCAGGGACATAGACTGGCTCCTCTCTGCTTCGTCTGGTACAGGGCTGCAAGTTACAGCATCTCTTCTTCCACCTCAGTTTTTTCCTTGCTGCTGGTTTGACTGCCTGTCTCTCGGCACCCATGTGGCTTTTACACCCAGGTGTTGCTGCCCGTGGGGAATTCGGGTGTCTAACATGGAGCGGTGCTCAGTAAGCAGCTTGCGGGGTCAGGGAATACGATTTCTGCCCCATGGGACGGGGTGCAGCTGGGCAGAGCATGGGGACCAAAGGGACAACCCCGTGCAGAGGAGCGATGTCTGGGTGTGATGTTCACGAGTTCATATGCTGGGTTTTTAGCCCCTTAAGATGAGCGCAGAAGGATGTGCTGGGGAAGTTAACATGGGATTGGCAGGGTTTGTCTCCCTTGGGGCTCTCCTTCCCAGCCTATCTGCTGGAAAACCTCTGGGACGCACATCCCAGCCTTTCCCTGCTCTCTGCGGAGCTGATTCTCCTCCTGCTACCCCCACACAAGGGCTTTTCCATCTCGTCATGGGTGGCCACGCAGCTGCCCATGGAGCAGGTCCAGGTCGTCCCACGCTGGCTGGCAGTGAGCTGCAGCACGCGCGGAGCAAATGCTCGCTGTGGGGGGCAGCAGCCCTTCGGGTCCCTCTCCCCTCGCCTCTCATGGGGCTGTAGCTCGGGTTTGGGCTGTTTCTGTCACCGTGGCTCTTGTGGCACGGAGGGGAATGGCTGGTGCTTTTCAGCAGATTCTTGGAATAGCTCTCAGTTTGAAATACACGTAGGCAGCGTTATTGTTTCACTTGTGACCCATTATTGTTACCGCAACTGGCCGCGCGCTGTTTGGCCAGCACTGAATGAGGCTTCGTCCGTCCCATCAACAGCTGCTCTGCAGCCTGTGTCCCACCACCCCGTGCACCAGCATTACATCATTTAGTCGCTCAGTGGTTTTTTTCAGAGCCAATATACTTGTTGGTGGATTTTCTTTGGAGCATTTCTCAATCATTTCCAGCAGGGAAATGGAAAAAAAAACCCCCAAACCTTTCCTGTTGTCTTCTCCTGCACCTGGTGGTCTCAAGAGCAGAAGGCTGGGAGAGGAGGACAAAGAAATCCTCCCTTTCTTGCTCCGTAGATGAGGTGACTGATTAATTGTCTCCGGTGATTACAAGAGGCAAAGCTCAGCAAGTGGCTCAGCCCTCTGTGGCAGGAAAATCCCATTTCCCATGGTCCAGACTCTTGCCTAGTGCCTGCTCCAGCTACACAGCGGCAAACTGTGGTCCCCAGAGCTGAGTGCCTCTCTGGCCACGGTGGCTTTGGCCACTGCGTCAGTGGGGCACATACATTCAAAATGCACCACAAAGCAGTGAGCAGTCGGGAACTGAGTGTCCCGGGGCAGGATGTCACCCCAGGGGTGCTGCCTGCCCATCCTCCCTGGGCTCCCCTTGCTGTCCAGCTGTCCCAGGCCTCTCTCCAGCGGCTGTAACGGAGCCCGTGCTGCTGCCGTCTCTGCCCGTCGCAGCAGGGAGGAAACCAGACAGACCAAACCTGGGATCTCGCCACTTGTGCCGAGGTTTCTGCAGCCTGCTGTCTTCCTGTCTCTGGTCTCCGTGGTGGAAAGCAAATTTCATCCTCTCATGAGAAACAGGCAGAGGATTTTAGTGGGCTGTAATTAAACCCAGACGCGTTTCTGTAGGAGCTTTTTGATGAGATTGTGCAGCGTGGGAACGGGGGGTGCTGAGCGGAAGGGGTGGGGGGAGATGCTCCGTGGAGCACAGATGGGGCTCGGGGGCTGCTCTCCTTTAAAGTCCTGTCTGAGTGAGATCTGATGAGAAATCAAAGCTCTGGCTCTTGGGGGGTCAGCATGATTTTGAGACATAAAAAGTGGTGCTTATTTAGTGCTGGAGCCTGACTTTGCATCAGCTCCCAGCAGAGGCAGTGTCAGTGGGTCTGGTATTCCCGTGCCTTTCCCCCTCGCTTAGACAGGGACCCTCCCAGTGTGGCCACGCTGTCACCGGCTCTGCGTGACGCCCTCCTCTGCATTTCCCCCGTGGTGCCAGACTCGCAGCGAGACGTGATGGCCCAGGCAGCGCTGCGTGGCTGGTGTGTGCTGGCACCCGTGTTTTTGCTCAGAAAGGGGATTCAGTCAGCGTGGTGCTGAATGTGCTCCTGGCACCGGGCTGCAGGGCCCCAGCGCTTCTCACAGCACCGAGGATGAACCAGCCACTTGCTCTTTCTGGCTGCCACAGAGCAATGACAGACGCCAACTGTTCTTGTTTTTCAAGATCTTTTTTTGCTCTGTCCTTCCCTAAATCCCCTTCCAGCCTCCATGTATTTCTCTGGAGATGAAAGCATGGGGCCTCCTTTTCTCCCAGATGCCTGCATTCTGCCTGGGGTACGTTCGTGCTGCTGGAGAAGGGTTCGTGACTGTAGAAATGCAGTGATGTCTGCTGTCTGTGCTGCACTGAGCTGCTCTAAGGGGCTGCTACTCTTCCTGGGGAGATCTCCAATTCACAGGCCACGAGCCGATGTCTTGGCATTGGTTTCTGCCCGCTTTGCAGACTCCGGAGGGGACAGAGTCAGCCCAGGCTCTCTCTGCTCGCACGGCACATTTGCTTCACCTCTTTTTCCCCTTTTCCATCCTAAACGCTGACTTTTCTCTTCCCCCCAAAAGGGTGCTCCTGCAGTCTGGGGCTGATTTACACCAGTAAACCCTGCACGATGCCTCCCATCACGTTCCAGGACCTGCCACTGAACATCTACATGGTCATTTTTGGCACAGGCATCTTTGTCTTTGTTCTCAGTCTCATCTTCTGCTGCTACTTCATCAGGTGAGCCGGGGGGCTGTGGTGGTGGGTCGGCATCCCCGGGGCATCCCCAGCCCTTCCCAGCACCCTGTTCTTTTGTCCCGTAACATGGGAGCCGCTTGCCGAAAGGATCTGCCCTGAGGAGCGGGGCTGGCCACTGGATCGGGCCAGGCGCAATCGTGGTCCCCACAGTGCCCTGCGGCTGGAGCAGGGCAGGAAATGCAGGAAGGGGCTCTTGTTTTTCAGGGGACCACGCGGAGGGATGCATTGTGTCGGGCAGGGAAGGAGCGGTGCTGCATGGGAGAGGATGTGTCTTTACATTACACTCCCTGTTCAGGGAGGGCTATTTTTAAACCCAAAGCCAAGGCAGCAGCTGGTGTTTCTGCAGGGCCCAGGGTGGCTCAGTCCTTCCCTGCGGGATGTCCCAGCTCCGGCAATGTCCTGTGCATCTCTCAGCGGTTTTTGGGACTGTGGAAGCCGGTCTCTGTGCCTCAGCTGGAGGAGAAGCTCTGCTGCAGGCGTCCCCTTCTCCCCAGGTCTTGCTGGGTTTCTCTGCCAGGCAGTTTTCCCCAGCGTCCTCGTCCCAGCCAAGGTCACAGCAGGGCTGGGAGCTGCCGGCGGGCAAGCACTGGAAATACATCGTTTCCTGCACCGCAAATGACTTCCTAAGGCAAACAATCGGGGATGCTGGCTGCCGCCTCTTATCGCTCCCCGCCGCCAATTCCTGCTGGTGCTGGGGGCGGCACGGACCCTGCGGGGCTGCGGGAGCAGCTCTGCCCAGGGCACGATCTCAGGCTGGTCCTGCCCGCAGTCACGCTGCTCCCACGGCACAAGCTGCTCAGCGCTGCTTATCCCCACATCCTGCTTGGGAAGGTGCGTTGCTTGCCATGATTCCAAGTGCCACCTGAATATTTTTGGCAGTGCTGTTCAGACGTGACCCTTGAGGATGCTGTAAAACTCACAGTGCCTTTTTCTCCCCCTCTTCAGCAAACTGCGGCACCAGGCTCAGAGCGAGCGGTTTGGGTACAAGGAGGTAAAGTCGAAGGTTGTTTTCTGCACGTACCCGGGGTGATTCAGGGCTGAGTGGGACGTGGGCGCAGGCGGGTGGGCATGCAGCAGGGACCGATGCTGCTTATCCCAGCTGGGCGCATTCAAAAGCGGTGTGATGGGACACACTGTGCCTGGGCTCGAGCTGCCCGGCTTGGTTCAGCTCCTGTGGGGCTTCAGGCAAAAATTCCTCCCAATTTTAAATCTTCTGCCTCCTTTTTTCCTTCAGGTGGTTTTGAAAGGTGATGCCCGGAGGCTGAACGTGCATGGGGTGAGCAGTACCAAGTCTGGGTTGGGATGGAATTGGAGCTAACGGGAATGATGCTCTGGGGCACATCCTCTCTGCTGCATGGGGTCAAAGGCAGCTCACAAGCAGAGTGAGGCCGGGATGGGGATGTGCCGGCACTGCACAGCTGGGGAGCAACGGTGCTGGGCTGGGAATCGGGAGGGAAACCCCCTCCCTGGGTGCAGTTTGGGAACTGGACTCAACTCCCAGCTGGAAATACCCAGGAAGAGGCACCACAGCAGCGGGATTTCCCCAGCTACAACATTTCTAGTGGGAGCAGAGCCACGCATGGGCATCGCGCTGGGTCCCATGTGTTTGCACCCCCCTCACCCTCCCTCTCGCCTCCCACAGCAGACCTGTGCCGTCTGCCTGGAAGATTTTAAGGTGAAGGAGGAGCTGGGGGTGCTGCCGTGCCAGCACGCCTTCCACAGAAAGTGAGTATGGACATGGCAGCTGGCAGAGGGGTGCAGGGAGGGGGGATTTCGGGGAGGGGTTTGTATCCTCCCATGTTTCTGCCCCGCAGGTGCCTGGTCAAGTGGCTGGAGGTGCGCTGCGTTTGCCCCATGTGCAACAAGCCCATGGCGGGTCCGGCACAGCCCCGTGCCGGCATCGGCACCCTCCTGGACGAGCTAGTGTGAGCAGCCCCGCTCCTTGGTGGCCAAATCCTGCGGGACCGTGGCTCCCCACACGCGGCATCGCCCAGCCCTGCGCATCCTGGGGGTCCCACAGGTTGTCCTGAAGGATTTGGGATTTCCAAGTTGGGATTTTTAACTCACAGGCCATTGCTTTGTTGTTGGTTTTTTCGCGGGGACAGGGGGGGAGGGAGGGTGTTTGGTTTTTTTACGTCGCCACAGTTGTGCTCCACATGGAGCCATGACCCCCTGGGTGGGCTGCCCCCCACTCCCATTCCCCCTGCTGCTGCGGGGGTATTTTTGTACCTGGTCCCTTCCGGACTCTCAGCTCCCTGCGCCATGGCGTGCGGGATGTAGTTTTGTGTAAAATGGTGATTAAACGGATCGTTTCTCAGCTGGTCTGAGGTGTGCGTGCTCGTGGGGCTGCAGGAAGGAGCCGCTGCAGGGCGGGGAGCTGGGGGAGGCCAGGCCCCCCCTCCACAGCCTGGGGAGTTACTGAAAAGGCCTGAAATTGCCCCAAAATGGGCCCTGCCACACCCTGGGGAGCAGATGCCATGGGGAGAGTTGCCTAAAAGGCCTGAAATAGCCCCAAAACAGGCCCTGCTGCACCCCAGGGAGTTACCAAAAAGACCCAAAATAGGCCCATAACGGGCTCCGCTGCACCTTGGGGAATGGACACCTTGGGGAGTGTTACCAAAAAGGCCCCAAATAGCCCCAAACCGGGCCCTACCGCACCCCAAGGAACAAACACTGTGGGGAGTTACCAAAAAGGTGTGAAATAGCCCCAAAATGGGCCCCACGGCAGCCTGGGAGTTACTGAAAAGGCCTAGAACTGCCCCCAAACGGGCCCTGCCGCAGACGGCATGCGCAGTACCCCGGATAGGTACCGAACAGGCCTGAAACGGCCCCAAAATGGCCGCCGCTGTCGTGAGGAGCGTTACCGCAGCGGCGACACTACCGGAATGGCGCCAAACTGCCCACGCGAGGTGCTGAAACGGCTCAGTAACCACCGGACCGAAGCCCCCGCACCCCCAGTGATTCCAGCTCTAACGAGAAGTCGCAACATTCCAGGACCCTTTGTTACCCCGCGGCAGACCCCACCGGCGCTCAGAAGGGACTGTGCCACGTCGTAACGCAGGGCGCACACGTCACGCAGCCGCGTGCCGCTCCCATTCATCATTTGCTATGAACCGGAAGGATCAAGCAGAGTGTTCACCGGGCCTGATCCCAGCGCCGCGACACTGCCCCCCAGGCCAGGGCGAGGAGCGCCCCCCACCCGCTTCCCCGCGCCCGCCGCTGCGCCCCCCCTGCCCCAATGGCTCTCGCGCTTATAGCCCCCCTGCCGCCCTTCTGGGGCCGCACCGCCGCGCTTCCCCCGCACTTCGGCGCTTCATTATCCATGCTAATTTATTCACATATCGCCACGCCCTCCCGCCACCACCTTTACGGCAAGGCTGGAATTTTGCGACCAGCGCCGTGCTTTGCGGCGCCTGTCGGGGAAGGGGGTAGCTCTGCGCTTGGAGGGGTCGCGGCGTTGTGCTGGCGGTCTCCCCTCCCGCACAGCGCTGCTGCCCGCCGGCAGTACGGGTGTGTGTGTGTTTAAAGGGGTTTTAAAAGCGAGGGAGAGCGCGCTGGGGGGTGGGGAAGCGGCCCTGAGGGGTGGGTCGGGCCTGGCCCTGGTCGGGCCATGGAGCTCAGCGGCCTAGTGCGAGCCCTGAGGCTGGAGGGGCCGCGGGACGGGGCGCAGCCGCCCCCCGCTGTCCCGTCGGCCGAGCAGGTCCTGCTCCAGATCGGGCTGCTCTGCTCCGAGGGGCCCGGCGGGGCCCGCAGGGCCGGTGTGGTCAGAGACCTGGGGGTGCTTGTGGAGGCTGCGGACTGCCGGTGGCTGCTGGGAGGCGTGAGCCCTGCAACGCTGGGCGAGCTGGTGGCTGCGCTCAGTGGCTATGCAGCACCCCCAAAGCAGGAGCAAGAGGCTGCAGATCTCCCCAGTAAGGACGGCGCGTACACTGCTGCGGCTGAGAGAGCGGCAGACGTTGGCGCGGTGTTTCTACACCTTCTTGCGAAGCTGGAAGCTGCCAAGACCCAGGAGGCTCTGGGCATTCCTGTGGTGGGCCCAATCCTAGGCCGTGTGGTGGGACCCATCTACATCTTTGCCGCAACACATGTTGTGGAGAGGCCCTGGACAAATGTGAGGTCTCGGTCAGCGGCACAGGAGCTGCTGGTGTTGCTGGTTCAGGCCGCAGGCTGCGCGTCAGTGGCCGAATTCCTTCGGGGAAAGAATGAAGATGAGGAAGGAAGATTTGCAGCAGTGATGGGGCTCCTGAAACAGGAGTTGACCAAGTAAGTAGAAAGAGGAGGGCAGTGATGGAGAGGGTGGTGTGTTTGGCTGGTCTCTGTGTAGGAAATACTGGAAGCTTTTGGGGAACTGTGAACTCAGCCCAGTATTTATCATGGAGTGTCTTGTCATACCCAAGAACTTCACAAATACCCAGTCATGGAAGGTGTTTGGAGGCAGAATCGGTCAGATCTTACTGTCAGCTGAGAGGCACAAATGCTTAGGAAATGAGCATTTGTTAGTTCCAGTGTTCACTGAGTTGTTTGTATTTCCAGAGACACTTGGAAGCGTAACCCTGCCACAAAGTTTGTGTTCTCCTGGACGTTGCCTCATGTCACCCGGCCCTGGCTTAGCCGTTACCTGGAGTGTGTCCTCCCGCCATCACTGCTCATCTCAGACGACTACCGGGAGGAGAATAAAATCCTGGGTGTGCGCTGCCTGCACCATATCATTCTCAATGTGGTAAGGGATTTGAGAAATTAGATCCCTTTCTGAGTGCTGTTAGGGTTCCTGACGTCTGTTCCTGGTTCTGCTGTTAACCTAGCAGTTCTGCTCCATCCTCCATACTGTCCCTGTGTGTTTAAGTGTGTGTAATTCTTACATCTGTTAACGCAGCCAAAAGGTGGCAAAACAATTCTTTAACTCAGCTGATTCACATATTGGCCTGACGGCCAGTTTTCAGGGCAGGGTATTAAAAGTAATGCCAATGGAACTGCAAAACAGCAGCTGGGGAGGTGAAAGAAAGTGGCTGCTCCTATGCATGGCAGGGTTTAACCTGCATTTATTACGGTATGGTACCTGCTCCCACTTTCTTGTAAGCAGTGCTCCTGATGCGCAGTATGTGCGAGGGTTTGTGAAGGCTCTTCTCTTTTATTAGGTTAAGCAGGTGCTGAATGTGATGCACAGGACTAATGTTCTGTTCTCTGTTGTTGCAGCCAGCTGCCGATCTGTGTCAGTTCAACAGGGCTCAGGTTGTATACCATGCCCTTTACAACCACCTCTACTCACGAGAGGCTCCTCTCATCCAGGTAGGACAGCAGAACTTCATTTTAAAGTGTCTTGTGGTATTGCGTATCAGGCCCGTGAAGGACAGCCAGCTTAAGGCATCAGGAGGCAGAACCTGTTTCCTGACAGGCAGTCCAGTGAGGCTGTTAGGAGCCAATGCCTGTACCAAGAGACAAAGTAACTCAGTGGATTTCAGGAAAATATCAAAGTAGAGGGCAAACCTCTTTCTTCCTGGCCCCTTCCAAGTGGCAGCCTTGCTGAAGAGGGCTGGTAACAGGTAGTAGAAATAGTAGGGTCTGTCGGGTGAACTGCAGCAGCTGTGGGTGGTCAGTGGGATTGGCAGTTACTGGTGTTTTGTAGAGAACATCAGCAGGATTGTCCAGATGTACACTGTCTCTCACCGAACCAGGCAGTACTGCTGTGCATGCTGGACTTGCTGCCGATCCTGGAGAGAGCCCAGCGGCAGCAGAAGCAGGCCAGACCGACCGCGCCCTGCGATGAGGTGCTGCAGCTGGTTCTGACCCACATGGAGGCAGAGCATCGCCTTGCGCTGCGGCGGGTGTACGCCAGGGCCCTGCCTGCCTTTGTGCAGAGGTGAGAGCAGTAACTGCCAACCTACAGGGACTTGCTTTGGCCTTGGTAGGTATCTCCCTTCTCAGTGTGTGTTTCTTTGTGTTGGCAGACTTGGCATCCTGATAGCACGGCACCTGAAGAGGCTGGAGCGAGTTATCTTGGGGTATCTGGAAGTCTGTGATGGCCCCGAGGAAGAAGCCCGACTGGGAATACTGGAGACACTGCAGTGCACCATAGAGCACGCTTGGCCCAGGTACCTGTCTGGGGGTGAAAGCCACTGGAGAAAGCATATCCTGAATGCTGTCACTCTTTCAGAGCCAAAGTCACTGTTACTTGAGCAAAAGGCCCTGAAATCTTAAGGAAGAATCCGTCACAGGGAGGAATCGCTGGCATTACTGCTTTGCTGAAAAACCTGGCCCAAAAATTAAGCTGGGGCCTCATTTTGATATGACTTCTGCCTGTTCTAGAAGCGTCAACTTGGCTAAAAACAAAATTTGTGTTCTCTGCCTGCCTGGCGGCCCTGAGTGCTGTAAATTAGGCTGCCCGATGGCAGGCAGTCCCAATACCCCACCCCAAGGTTACCCCTGCGTTCAGGGCCTGTGTCCTCCCTCTGGCGGGCGTGCTGAACGAGGCAGCTTCTTCAGCCTCAGCGCTGAAGCAGTTACTCATCTTAGGCTGGCTACAGCCCTGCTCCACGCGTAAATAGCAACTAGCAGCTCCTGCCTGAAGTGTCTAGGAACTGCTAAGCAAGGCTGTGCTTTCCCCTGGCTTGTGAAGAGGACTTACAGTAAGGTGCAGCTGCTGCTTCCCTTTGCAGAATGCCGTGCAGACTGCCTGTGCTCCTCAAAGCCCTGCTGAAGATGATCTGGGATGTACACACTGACCAGAGTTCAACGCCAGAGTCAGTAAAGGCCGCCTTGCTCCAAGGGGCCACTGAATGCCTCATCCTGCTGGATCGCTGCTCTGAAGGGCAAGTGAAGGTGAGTCGGGGACCCAGCACCGCTTCATCTCTGATCCTTTCCCCCTTAGAAAGGGCAGGATCGTGCATGCATCCAACAGTATTTTGAAAGCATCAGTTCCCACCCACCTCAACATTAGCACTTGATGCATTGACAGCTATCTATATATGCTTTGCGTAATTCTCTTTGAACGGATAGCTGGGGGAGGGTTGATAACACCATAAACCTGAGTGTGCCAAGGGACTGGAAACCGATGCTTTTCTTGTTCCAGGTTCTGCTGGCAGGTGTCTACAGCAGCTGTGAGGAGAACCGCGTACGGGAATGCATCAGAAAAGTGCAAGAGAACACATGAGGCGTGGCTGATCAATGCCCAGCCTGCGTTTTGTACAGTAAATTATTTTTATTTATTTAAAGTTACTGTCTTTCTCATCCCTCTTCTGTTAGCCCCGTACCTCCCCCAAACAAGATACACTTGTGTGTTCGCCTAGCCACATGTGGGCTTCTCCAGCTACAGAACAAAGCAGCAGCACCCTGCAGACCGAGTTCCTTCCCGGAGCACAGCCCAAGCTGAGCCTTGAGTGACGGTAGAGAAGGTGGGGAGTCTTCTTAAAACTGCGCTTCGTGCAGGAGTTGTACAAACTTGCTGCAGTTCCCTAGGATCAGGACAGAAACCCCTCTTTTCCTAAAGAAAATTAGGAGTCTAGAGTATGAAAAAAGGAGTAATATATTGAGGGTCCTGCACAGAGTGGCAAAAGCTGGAAGGAGTTCTCATGGCAGATCTGGAATCCTGTCATTCAGTACAAAATGCGGGCTCAGGAAGGCGTCAGGCTGCTTTTGTTTTAGTGGCTGGCTCTGTTTCTTCTTCATACTCTATTTCAATGTAGGGACGTTTTCTTCTGGCTGGTCCTTTCAGGGGGGTTTTCCCTTTAGATTTGGAGTGAGAGGCTTTCTTCTGTACTTCCTGCTCCTCTTCACTACTTGTGTCCAACTTATCCATGTCCTGCGGAAGAAAGACGAGTGACGTCAAAGCACACTGTGTAACTAAACCTCTTTCTGCAAAATTACCTTGTGTATCAGATTTCATGTTACAATTCCTGGCTCCCAGCTGTCTAGCCAGAGGAGCTGGGCCGTAGTGGATACAGTGCAGTCTGACTGTATCCGTGTGTACCACAAATCTGATTTTGCTGGCTCTTAGCCCATCACCAGAGACATCAAGAGGGTGGAGGTCACTTTCAAACAGCCTAACAGTTTATATCTGGTGCTTCACCTACCTCAAAGTCGCTGAGGTCACTGTCATCTGCTTCCACAAACTCTCTTTTATCCATGTCCTGCAAGGAATAGTCAGAAGCTAGTACGTGCACAGTGAGCACAATACGGTGTCATGACTCGCAACAGAAGAGCCATCAAGGCCACCGCTTGCACACACGTGCTTTTTCTGAGTTCACCTCTCCTAATCTCTTCTTCTCACCCTGCCATTCACGCTACAGTGCCCAGCGTGTAGGTGAATCAGAGGTGCTGCCCCAGGTCAGGGAAGGATTAACTGTGGTGCTGTGGCTGAAAGCATTACCTCGTCATCTTCTTCTTCCTTCTCTGCATCGGACTCGCTCTCGCTTTCTGCATCTTGCTGTTGTAGAGCTTTGTCAAAGGCGTGAATGGGGAAGTTGTAAATGTCTCCATACTGAAAAGGAAAATGTGGATTTTCTGTAAGTCACAGGAAGAGGACAGCCGTTGGTGGTAGGGTCGCCTAAAGCTTGTGGCCTGCACAAAGGCAGTATCAAACTAGGGTAAATCTGGGGTTCAGCACCTTTCCTAATTCTGAAGTACACACCCCGTACAGAAAACAAGGGGCTCTGTGTTGTGGGCAAGCAAGTCCTGCAGCCCGTTATAAAGCCACCCAAGAAGGGCAGCGTGCAGTCATCCCCTACTCCTCCTACGTGGGTGGTGCTTCTCTTTCATACCAAGGCCTCCATCCCTCCCTGGAGAACCAGGAGGACAGAGGGCAGGAGGAGCAGTTTTACTGCTGTGCTAGGAAGGCAGTGATCCTTACGGTATCCTGTTTCAGTCTTTCCAGTAGTTCCTTCTCAATGGCGTTATCCAGCTGAGCGGCAATCAGGGCTTTCTCCTGATGGAGCAAAGAGGAGCTGTATCAGTTGTTTGAAAGACAAGTGGAACAGAAGCAATAGACAGGAGATTACATGAAAGAGCGGCATTACCTCTCTTCTCTTCTCTCGCCTTTCAATCTTTCTGCGTAAAGGAACAAGCTTCCTCCTGCAGGGAACAAGAGCTAGTTAGCGACTCTGTCAGCCTCTTGTGTAGCTGACGAGCAAATGCTCGTTCAGGGCAACAAGCAGCAGTTATATCATTAGAAGTGTGGCTACAGCTAGTTCACGTGCTTTTTATATACTTGGGACTAGACTGCAGTTAAATCCCTTTTAAGCCAGGTTCATTTACAAGCCTGCCAAAACCTCAGGAAAGCAGCTAAATGCGCAAACGCTCTGCGCAGGGCCGGTGACAGTGGCTGAGCGGACAGGCAGCGGCTTGATAAGCCAAACCGTGGCTGCTCTTAGTCGTGTCACTCACTGTCGCTTGAGCGTCAGCTTCCGGATGCGGATGAGGTACTGCGTGATCTTAGTAAATCGCTGCTTGCACTTGTGTCGGATGAAGCGGGGCCAGTAGATGAGGTTCTCATCTATCTCTTCCAGTGCTTTCTCGTAGTTCTTGCTTAGCAGGACCTGGGGTGGGCAAAAGGGAAATGGTTGAGCTACAGAGCAGCAACAAAGCGGGGACGTATCTGCTCTTGGGAGGAGTCCCATCGCTCCCTGCCCTCTGCTGCCGCTTGGTAAATTACTGTGTTAGAGCACACTGGGTCAGCGGTCTGCCCTCGTTAACTCACCCGCTCCCAGAGCCGACGGGGAAAAGCTGCCCGCTCTATCGTCTTCATGTACAGGTAACAGCGACCTGGAGAAAAGCAAAACGTGATCCCAGGAGAGAGACTGAGCGTGTCGCTGACAGCGGGAGAGTGCCTGGGGCTGGGGTGCCCTCCGGCAGGCGGTGTTCACCCCCTCCCCACCCAAGAGGTTGTTCATTGCTGCTGCCGGACCCTCACCTTTCTCCTCCCTGATGGTCGCATACTGGCTGTTCGCCAGCGGGCAGGAGGAACGGTTGCACAGGCCGGTCAGGTTGTACTCATTGCGGCAGAAGTTCTGGGTCTTTGTCCTGGAAAGGAGAGAGGTGGGATGGAAGGGGATGGGTGGGAGCACCCCACTGCGTGCCCTGCCCCTTGCAGCCATTCACCCCATCCTCTGGCCGTGGTGGTGGCACAGGGACGGTGGTGGTGGCACAGGGACGAGGGGAACACACCAGGGCCCCAGCGACACCCAGATTTGTCCCTGCCCACACACACACCCCAGCTGGGGGAGCATGACTCCATCCCCTCAAAAACTCACGTTATCTTGTAGGAGCAGAATTGCCTGTTCCCCAGCGTGTCCCAAACAACCTGTGAGGACAAACAGCGGGTGACACACGCTGCCACCCCTCACCCAGCACCCTGTGCACCCCCCGGGGAGGCTTTAACGGTGAGGGGGGGGGGAGACGGGGGTTGACTCACGACCCCACAAAGACTGCTGCCCCCTCCCTGCAGGCCGGGCAGAGGCACAGGCACAGCACAGCTGCTGCTGCCACGGTGCCGGTCGCAGCCCCCCCAGCCCGGGGATGGGACCCCCGACACCGGCCTGGGGACGGGACACTCTGACTTCCCCTACTCCCGGCCCAGGGACAGGATACACTGACCCCCCCCAACCCCAGTCCAGGGATGGGACCCCCGACCCCCCCGGCAGAGAGCGGCGGTGAGTGCCGGCACGGGGGCTACTTCCTGGTGCCACTTCCCGGTGCCCATTCCCAGCACCCTGCCCCTTCCCGGTACCACTTCCCGGCACCCTGCCCCTTTCCTGCCACCGGTGCTGCTTCCCGGTACTGGTGCCACTTCCCAGCATCCCTGCCCCTTCCCGGTGCCCCTTCCCGGCACCCTGCCCCTTTCCTGCCCCCGGTGCTGGTGCCACTTCCCAGCATCCCTGCCCCTTCCCAGTGCCACTTCCCAGTACTTCCCAGCGCCGGTGCTGCTTCCCGGTGCCTGTACCACTTCCTGGCACCACCGCCCCTTCCCGGTGCCACTTCCCAATGCCAGTGCTCCTTCCTGGCACCAGTGCCGCTTCCCAATGCCACTTCCCAGTACTTCCCAGCAGCGGTGCTGCCTCCCAGTGCCTGTACCGCTTCCCGGCACCACTGCCCCTTCCTGGTGCCACTTCCCAGCACCACTTCCCAATGCCAGTGCCCCTTCCTGGCACCACTGCTGCTTCCCAATGCCACTTCCCAGTACTTCCCAGCACCAGTGCTGCTTCCTGGTGCCTGTACCGCTTCCTGGCACCACTGCCCCTTCCTGGTGCCACTTCCCAGCACCACCTCCCAATGCCAGTGCCCCTTCCTGGCACCAGTGCCGCTTCCCAATGCCACTTCCCAGTACTTCCCAGCACCAGTGCTGCCTCCCAGTGCCTGTACCGCTTCCTGGCACCACCACCTCTTCCTGGTGCCACTTCCCAGCACCACCTCCCAATGCCAGTGCCCCTTCCTGGCACCAGTGCTGCTTCCCAATGCCACTTCCCAGTACTTCCCAGCACCGGTGCTGCTTCCCGGTGCCTGTACCGCTTCCTGGCACCACCACCTCTTCCTGGTGCCCCTTCCCAGCACCACCTCCCAATGCCAGTGCCCCTTCCTGGCACCAGTGCCCCTTCCCAGTGCCACTTCCCAGTACTTCCCAGCACCGGTGCTGCTTCCCGGTGCCTGTACCGCTTCCTGGCACCACTGCCCCTTCCTGGTGCCCCTTCCCGGTGCCACTTCCCAATGCCAGTGCTCCTTCCTGGCACCAGTGCCGCTTCCCAATGCCACTTCCCAGT
>JAVJGI010000041.1:1884722-1897006 GCA_035590275.1 Ibycter americanus
TGTGTCCCCTGGGGGAACTGAGCCCCCCAGCGAGGCACCCTGATGCTCCCACCCTGCCCCACCGGCCGCAGCCGTTGCGCCCGCTGCGCACGAGCTGCAGGATGCCGCGGGGTGCCCTGGGCGCCTGTGGGCCCCGGGGGCGGCGGATTCTGTTCCTTTACAGCGAGGTTGAGACATCTGCTGAAAAAGGGGAACTGCGGTAACCTCGGAGCACCCCCTTAGCGCTGTGGCGGGGGAGAGTCAGCGTTCTTTGGAGGCGCGGGGGTTTCCTGGCCTTTTTTTGGTGTAGGTAGGAATTACACGGGTGACTCTACCTGTACCCGTGTGTGTACCCACGGGGGGAGGGGGGGCAGGGAGCTGCTCTGCGGGGGCTTCTTTGGAAACAGCCGCCTGGTTTGCGGGCCACATCCATCATCACAGCCCCTGCCCCCCCCCAGGCCTCCTGCCCCACTTCGGAGCAGAGGCTTCTGCCCAGCCTGGAGCCAAGGTGCCTTCCCGCTCCGCTCCTGGCTTTCCACCTCGATTTTGGCTTTTGCCCAAACTGCCACCACTTGCAAGCTGGGTGTGGAAAACGTGCCCGTTGCTTCTGATTTGTCATCGAACTGGTTGATCTTAATGGGAACAGGAGTTTTGGGTTGGTGAGCTGCTTTCAAGGGGAATTGATGCTGGATGATGTCAAGGAAGTCTTTTCTTGTGGCCGAGGCAAGCCAGCGTAAGCCCTTTCCTGTGGATTGAGGAAGAAATGCTCATGAGACAGTCATGAGGTGGAATGCTCAAGATAATGTTTTCCATTTCTTGCGGACAGTGGGCTGCAAACTCTTGCAGTCTAAGCAGAGCCCTCTTTGTAGCATAAGGTCTGTGTAATTCTCCTTACTGAGGTGAAAGGAGCAGGCCAGCTTGTGCTTTTCATTAAGACTAATTCAGGGACATGTGCCCTGTCTCAGGGGGTTTTGCAGGATTTTGACAAAGTAAAACTGTCAAATAGGAGAAATAGGTGTTCCGGCCTTAGACTGTTTTATATACCCAGTGACCCTCAAACCTTATCTAATGCAGTTTTGGTTATTGCCGATTAAGAGATTACATTGCAACAGTTCAAACCATTTAAGTGTAAATACGGTGTTGTTGACAGTCTAAACAACATGTAAGATGTAAGCGTACCAAAGCTGGGCAGTCTGAAGTGGCTAAGTCAGATGATTCCCTGTGGCCTGGTGCTGGTGGAATTTGTGATCTTTCCTAGTACCACGAGTGCCCGTTTCCTCTGCCTTGCAGCATGACCAAGAAGAGGTGCTGGTGTCTCTGCTGCTCTGCAAATGGCTCCACTTGCTCATTTTTCCTTCCCAGGGATAAGTGATTAACAGTCACTCACTTGGTCACAGCTTCGTGTGACCCTGATAAAGCTTTGACTCAATTTGGCATTTATCTGTGGATCAAGTGATGCTGGGATACTGGTGTGTCCTCAGAGCAATGCAGGAGGACAGTTTACTGAATTTTTCACAGCTTTTCCACTGGGCTGCTAGCTGAGCGATGAATTCTGGGCACGCAGTACCTCAGAAAGTTGTATGTAGTGCTAATACTTGAGCTGCTGATGTTTAAGACATGAGCCTCTGATGAGCTGGCTAGCTGTGGCCTTCTATCAGGTGTCGATCCTTAAGTTAAACTGGGATAACCCAAGAGTAGGAACAGTTTGGCTAAGGTGAAATTCAACCTTTTACAGTGTAGTGCATTGACTTTTTCTTAGAAGATGGGAATGGTATTATAAAAGGTTTCTTCCTAGTGTACTGAAAGACACAGCTCACTGTAGAAGCTCTGCTGATCGGCTTTTGAGTGCGAGACCTGCTTGCTTTGCTAAGTACAGGCTTTCATTCACGTGGGCTGTTTCAGTGTCATGGAGCAGGATGCTTCTGTGGTTTTAAAGAAAAAAGCTCAGGAGCTGAGTATTGATATTAAGGTCTTCTCACCCATTTGTTGGACATAAATTGCAGTGGCACTTTTCTTTATCACAAACTACAGATGTTGTTATGCCTGCAACTGTGTATTTTTCTTAGCTTAAAATGTCAACTCTACATCATATTGGTGTTTCTGGTGGTGTTCAACTTCTCCCTGGATGTAGACTTGCAGTGATTTCTGTGACAGACAAGAAAATGGTGGTATCATATCTTAACGCTACCTCAGGTGCTTTGCAAGTAGCAGCAAAAAATGCTGGCCACGGAATTTGGTACCTAACCCTTCTTGTAGAGTTTAGGATAAACATAGAAGCCATGCAGAGCTGGGTCCAAAACCTGCAAACCTGAGACTGGTGATAGGAATGAAACTTTTTGAAAACTTTGTCGGATATTCCTGATGAAGCATCTGACTTGTGGCTTGCTTTCTTTCAGCTTATAAAACTGTATCGGGTGTGAATGGCCCCCTGGTTATCTTGGATCAAGTTAAGGTAAAGATTCAGATTCTTAATGAATGCAGCTTTTTGAGGGAGGGTTTACATGAAAAGCTGTGACAAGTTAAATCCAGACTGCTGTGTTGGGTTCTCTGAGCAATTTTAATACTAGATATGTTTGTGACTGAGATAAATGAGAATATGCAAATTCCTGTAAATCTAAGGAGAGTTGTCGAGGTCCTGGAAGAAAGGGAGAGTTGTTGAAACTGTTGGGAGAAAGAATGGAAACAGTGTTTCAGTTTTACCAAGATCCCCAGAATGTTGTCTAAATATGAATGTGGAAAGGTACCAATTCGCTTTGTTGTTGACCTTTTTGTTACCAAAGCATAAGTGCTCTGTGAAAGGAAACTGTAAACATTTCTGGCTTGTTCTCAAATTACTGGCAAGCTGCTGTTGAAGGCAAGCAACTGATGCTGCATCATGGCTTTCCATTAGTATTTCAGGACTACTAGGGCTTTTAGAATGGCTTCTGTCAGGTCTTTCTGCAGCCTGCAACACTGAGCAGACATCATACAGTCCCTGCAAAAATGGCTTTATTCTGATAAATTTTAATTACCTTGGAATGAGTTTTGTTCTGATGATAAAATTATTCTTAAAAATAATTGAGTAGTTGCTAAGCTCAAGCTTGCTGGAAACAGATAACTTTTGTTTCATGGCTGTTCTGGATTTTAATGCTTTCCACCATCTTTCTTGGTCATCTTCAGTTTCCTAGGTATGCAGAGATTGTCCACTTGACTCTTCCCGATGGCACAAGAAGAAGCGGGCAGGTTCTGGAAGTCAGTGGCTCCAAAGCTGTGGTTCAGGTACGACTAGGGACAGGAGTGTCTCTTGTTGCAACAGAAAAATATTTTATCAGCCAGTGTGTGTCTGAGCCATGTCAAATCTATCTTGCGATATGCTCTTTTGGTACTGTAAATTAAAAAAAAAAAAATCACCTACTTATTCCAGGTGCAAGTGGCATGAATAATTTTAGAAGATTGAAAACTGAAGTACAGTGACACTTTTTATTTGCATCCCCCCCTAGATTTCTTTCCTGCTGGATTAAAAGAATCTTACTGTAATTGTATAGTATCAGATTAAAGATCATCTCCTATGCTATGTGGATGCAGGTATTTCTTCTAAGCAGCTGTTTCTTGTTCATATTAATTCTTCTTATCTGAAGAACTTTACCCTGTTGGCAAAGGGAAGTACTTCAGATCAAAGGAATGGCACTGGGTTTGTTGGTTGCTGCTGATACACTTCATGAATTTCATTTAAAGTAGGTTGTTACGTGCTGTTTTGTACTAGCAAGCTGCTCTTGGAATCCTTTGCTTGCAGAGGACTGCCTTGCTTTTCTGCCCTTTGGCTGATCGAGTTCTCAAGCTGTGAAGCAGCATTCTAGTATGTTCTTTTCTAAAGCACAATGCTTACTCCTTTTTCCTGTGTTGTGGTGTTTTTTTTTTCTTCTGCTATACTTACAGGTATTTGAAGGAACTTCAGGTATTGATGCTAAGAAAACATCTTGTGAGTTTACCGGGGATATTCTTCGAACCCCTGTGTCTGAGGATATGCTTGGTAAGCCCTTGCATATTGCTTTGAAGAATGAACATACTTATCACATGCTAACTTATTTTCACAGTAATCTAGATTTTGATTTTATTGCTGTTTCTTCTAGGCAGAGTATTTAATGGATCAGGAAAACCTATAGACAGAGGCCCCATTGTTTTAGCCGAAGATTTCCTTGACATAATGGGTATGTTCTTAATCCATTTCTGGTATGGAGTTAGGCAAATCCGGTGTTTCTGGTTTCTGAATGTTACAATAGACTTGGTTTTGAACATAGGATCTAGCTGTTAGGGGGCATTTAATCTTCTTTTTAAGTATGTGTGTGGCATCAAACTCAAATTTACACAGGTGCAGGAAGATGGGTAGCAGAAAATAACTGTTTTCTGTAATGCTTGGAAGCTGTTCTTTGAAGTGTTTGTAGACTACCTTAATTATACAGCCTCCAAAGATAAAAAGCTAATAACCTGACAGGCTTTCCTTGAAAGCACTGTTACCACTTGTGTGACTGCACAATGCCAGAGTTCTGGGTTGTACAAAGGGCTCAGGCTTGACCAGGCACATCTAAAGATTTGTAGGGCTAACGGTGGGGTTTGTGCCTTTTGACATGAGCCTTAGATCAGTGCTCAAGACCCGTGGTGGTTTGATCAAGCTTCAGACACATACATGGAATAACGTGTTCTCTTAAAAAATACAACAGGTCAGCCAATCAATCCCCAGTGTCGTATCTATCCAGAAGAAATGATTCAGACTGGCATTTCTGCTATAGATGGTATGAACAGTATTGCCAGGGGACAGAAAATCCCCATATTCTCAGCTGCTGGCTTACCCCACAATGAGGTGAGTACTCTCTAGGCTGTTAGTGGCTTGCATTTCACTGGGGTTAAAAAGTAAACTAAGTTAAATTCTGGTCTGTGTAATAGCATCAAATACACAGATGGACTGTATTTTCCATTTTTTTCCCTTTAGATTGCAGCTCAGATATGTCGCCAAGCGGGCTTGGTGAAGAAGTCCAAAGATGTGATGGACTACAGTGAAGAAAACTTTGCCATTGTGTTTGCTGCTATGGGTGTAAGTCAATATCATTGAAGGAAAATGGTACTTGAGTAATAAATAAGACAATGCCAAGAGTAGTTGTAGTATTCTGTCTTAAGTATGTAAGCTAACAGTGCTAAATTGGCTGGCTGAGTGGCTGAAAATGCCAAATGGCCAGAAGTACTGTACAAAGTGTGTCTGATCAGGTTAAAGTGTCTTAAAATTAAGTTAAATCTCTAGCCTGGAATTCTAGAAATAACTCATTCTGTTGGGAATGTAGGGCAGTCTTCATGATAAAGCGAGCTTTGCTTATGGATTATTAATGAGATGTTTAGACCTTAATATGATGCAGAATGTAGTGTGCTGAAATCTGGTCTGGAACTGATGCCTTAATATTGTGACTTAGGTGAACATGGAAACTGCTCGGTTCTTCAAATCAGACTTTGAGGAAAATGGGTCCATGGACAATGTGTGTCTGTTCCTGAATCTGGCCAATGATCCAACGTAAGTAGTTACACAATGTTGGTTGGGAAAAGGCTGAGAAGAATGAGTAAATTGGAAGATGAAGCCTCAGTGGTGTCCTGCCAGATGTTACTTATGCTGGCATATTGCAGCAAACTTGAATATGAAATGCTGGTACTCCACTTAGTGCATGTAGCAGATTTTCAGAGGGTTTTAACGTATCTGTAACTTAAACTGTTACCTTGCAGCCTTAAAGCACTTGTCATAAATAATGCCATACTGTTCTGTTTCAGCATTGAACGCATTATCACACCTCGTCTAGCTCTAACAACAGCAGAGTTCTTGGCATATCAGTGTGAGAAGCATGTGTTGGTCATTCTGACAGATATGAGCTCCTATGCTGAAGCTCTGCGAGAGGTATGCATTTATTAACTCTCACGGTGGGTGTTGGCAGAGAGTTTGTGGTATAAAGTGAGAATGTGAACTTCTGCTCAAGCTGTTATGATTAGTATTCATTATGCTGGTCTTAAATAGCCACTGAGGCTTTTAGTTATTCTTTGATTGTCTAGGACTATGTCCAGCAGACGGACAGCTATCGTTTCTGTGATAAACTTACTTGACTGGTGACATTCAGCAGTTGGATTTGTTTGTTGTCTTGTCCCACGTGTTGTGGTGACATGCTTCTCTTAGCAGGGGTTTGTGTGGCTGTATTTTGGTATTGCCCGCGGGGAGAGGTGCTTGTTGAGTCGCTAGTGTAGCTTCAGTTAGGGGAGGCAGCAGGTCTGTACGAGTGATCTGACTTGTTGGAAACATTTTTCTGGATTGCCTCAGGTTTCAGCAGCTAGAGAGGAAGTGCCTGGCCGTCGTGGTTTCCCAGGTTACATGTACACTGACTTGGCTACTATATATGAGCGCGCTGGGCGTGTGGAAGGAAGAAATGGTTCCATTACTCAGATTCCTATTCTTACCATGCCCAATGATGGTAAGTTGTTTTCTGGTGTTTTTAATAAATAGCACTGTAAAGGACTCCTTTAGAGCAACCTGCTTTATTTTGGACACAGCAAGACAGGATGTCCTGTGGCCTTTGTGTTTCCATTTGAATATTGTAGTTCTTAGCTGCCTTCTCTGTCTGTATTGCTGATAGAAGTGCTTTGCCTGTTTTAGACTGCAGCACTCGTCTCTGGCCCTCTATCAGGAGTGCTTACAGCTCTAATCCTTGCATAAGAGCGCTTAGTGACGTTATGGGGGTTACTAACTGATGGCATTTTACTTCAGAAGTCAAAAAGCTGCTGTGTCAGTGCTAGAATGGATATAAAAGGTCTGAGAACTGTCAAACCATTTCCCCCCCTTCTCCTCCCCACAGACATTACTCATCCTATCCCTGACTTGACTGGATACATCACTGAGGGACAAATCTACGTGGATAGGCAGCTGCATAACAGACAGGTGTGTACTGCACTGGTTAGAACATATTTAAGATTACTCTGTACTACTGGAAGTATTAATGCTGAAATTCTTGGATGTCTTCCCTTCAGGTTTACCCACCTATTAATGTCTTGCCCTCCTTGTCTCGACTGATGAAGTCAGCTATTGGGGAGGGTATGACCAGGAAGGATCATGCAGATGTGTCCAACCAACTGGTATGTAAAAAGCTCTTCCAAGAAGCAGAGGCATATTTCAAATACACCTTTTATTAGAGGGCCTGTAAAGGGCATGCCAGACAGTTGCAATCCAGAACACTCCTGAGGGTGCTTTAAAGCATTGACTGAGTGTTTGAGAGACCCTTTGTTTGGGTTTGAACAGAGATCGTTACATGGATGATCAGGGTAAAAGCACTGCTGTTCCTGTCCCTTCTAGTATGCCTGCTATGCTATCGGCAAGGATGTACAGGCTATGAAGGCTGTAGTTGGTGAGGAAGCTCTTACCTCAGATGATCTTCTTTATCTGGAGTTTCTGCAGAAGTTTGAGAAGAACTTCATTGCTCAGGGTGAGTGTTTCAGGAACATCACAGTATGCGTTAACACCTAGAAGGTCTTGTTCTCAGATCCATCTAGTGGTGAGACACTTTCCTGCCGCTCACTTCAGTCTGTGGTTGCTTTCTGCAGGTCCTTATGAAAATCGTACTGTTTATGAGACCTTGGACATTGGATGGCAGCTTTTGCGAATCTTCCCGAAGGAGATGCTGAAGAGAATTCCTCAGACAACACTGGCCGAATTCTATCCTCGAGATTCTACTGCAAAACACTAGCCACAGCTTCATCTCTAACTCCTTGCTCTGTGAAATGCTGTTGGTTTTTTTTTTTTCATGTGTTGGTGTTTACTTGTCACCCTTACAATTGAAACCAAGAATAGGTGACACTTGTGCCAGTGTTCCAATGTACACTGATACCAGTTTTTAAAATATCCCTTCTTCCAAAGCCTGGATCTTCAGGGAAATGTTTAGGCCAGCTCTTAGAAATGTGCAATAGCTATTGTGAAGCTTGTTCTTGGTGGTTTTTTTTGAACTGGACCTTTGGTAGACATTTTAAGAGAATGTCTGAGGCTTACCAGAAATTGCAGATCTTTACTTTCAAGCCAGGAGCACGTGGGTTAGAAAACATCAAAGAACAAATGTGACTTCCTTTGTCCAAAGCATCTGCTCGATCTGATTGTACGCAGTTGCCGTGCTGCTGGTAGAACAGATGGCACTCTGCTGTCCTGCTGTTGTGCCTGAAGACCAGGCTAATATGTGGAAAGTGTGGCGTATGACAACATACCTCTCTGAAAAATGCAAGTCACTGATTTTTAACTATGGCTTAAGATTGTTAAAGGCATGCGTGAAGTGAGGGCACTAGTAGGCATGCTAGGTGCTTTTCCACTAGCGAAGGGTCTCTTTGAAGGTTGCAGGCCAGAGAGTTGCTACCTGAAGGTAGTATGATAAGGCTTGATTGCTAAGGTAAAGTTTTTAAATTGAAGTTTGCCGAATAAGCTTCCTAATTGCCTTTTTTTTCCCCCCCTTTGAATTCTGGAAATGGCAGAGAGATAAAACAGTAGCTAAAGCATTCTGAGATCAGTAGTTTCCCAGTGGGCAAAACTATAGGTAGTTCAAGGCTTTGTGCTGCTACTGAAGGAGATTGAGATGTGAAAAAAAAAAAACAAACCAAAACAAAACCCCCAAATGAACCTTTTATACCTGACACAGTTGTGCTGGTGGGAGCTTTTAAATGATGCAATGGGAGAAAGCAACTTAATGTGTGAATGGATATTTTGAATTCTGTTATAAAGCATGCTCTAGGTGGCACTGGGTCCTGAGTCGTGTTTGAAACTGTTGTGGTTTGCACTCTAGGCACAGATTTGGCTAGCCAGGAGAGCTCTCAGCATTCCCAAACACTGCAAACTTGGCTAGTCAGTTCAGTGTGTTATTTTTATTTTCCAGATCAGTTCAGATGAGGCTCCAAGCCCAGTGCTGGCAGGCTTTCTTGCTTTTTTTCCGGGCTTAATGTAGTCTAAGCTCTGGTCTAGCTAACCAAAGCATGTTGCACCTCTCTGAACGCCTTCAGTGCTTGCCTAGGAAGGTGCTAACATGACTTGAATGATAGGATACTAATTCCAGCTTTCCCTGACGTCTCCTAGTGCAGTTCTCTCTATAGTTTGTTCAGTGTTCTCTGTAACTTGGACGCAATAGCAACTTCATTCCAGTGCATTCCACCCTAAAGCTGTGTCAAGTCTATTTTTCTCGAGGTAGGGATGGGAGGTCAGAAGTGTTGGCATGAGAATACTTTAATGTAGAGAATATCTAAATAAATTAAATATGGAAGGTGTTGAACAAAATGGAAGCTTTTGTGATTCTGTGCTTGAAAACAACTTCAGGTTTTCCAGCAGTGGCTAAGATGTCTTTTAGCCACTGGGGGTCCTATTTACATGAATGAAACTACTTCATAATGTGCTGAAAACACTTTTCACTTCCATTTCTGTGTGCAGCGAGGCTCTACTTGAGCCACCCCCACATTATTATCACTAGAGCTGGCTGGTTTTGATGATCAGGATTTGGCCTTCAGCTTCAGGACTAAATGCTTTGCACTCACTGGAGGAGTGGGTGGGTGATGTAGTCACAGGCAAAGGCTTTGCAGGAATGTTGGGGGGTTATGTGATTCCCAGCGTTTCCACAAGCTCAAGGGGTATTTTGCACTAGAGGAGGCTAGGAAACCTTAAAAGCCTTCTTGAAAATGAGCTTAGGGATCTGATGGGTTTAAATTTTCCATGTGAACAGTGCTACTAAAAGGGTGAGGGGGGTCTGGGTGGCTTTATTCAGCTGGGAGCATGACTGCCTAAATTCCTGGTGTCTGTCCCTCTCCATGAATTACCTGTTAGAGGCTGCCTGGCTTTGGGGGTGCAGTATGGCTGGGGAGGGTGAGAGGTAGCGGTGTGAAACAGGGAGAGCCAGGGTTCTTCCTGATGTACTCTGGAGAGCAGCAGTGAACCCAAACATACCTTACTCTGCTGAACAATGTGCACATTGAAACCAGTCACTTAATGAGGGAAGAAAGCACCTTTCTGCTGATGCTGCTGTTCATATTTAAAGAGCTCTGCCCTGATGTGCTGAGCTGCACCGACACAGCTTCTGTAAACAGTTTGTTCTGACTGATAAAAGCCTGAGGCTGTCTCAGGTCTTTTCCTATTGAATGTTGTACTATGCTATAATTCGAGCTGTTTCTTGTACAGAAGTACAAGTCCTTGAGTTTCTTAAAAAAGGAGCTAATGTCTTTACTACCTCATTTAAATGTCCAAGCCAGTTCCTGCAGTATGTTTCTCACCAGGAGAGACATGTAAGTTACAAATCCCATATCCTCAGTATTAATAATGGCTATGATTGTCCCACAGAGCTTGAAAGGCTGTTTGCTTTGCGTGTTGGAGGAAGAGGAAGGAGAATCTAGTATGCTAAAAGCATGTCTGATGGCTTAAAAAAAGTTGGGACAGGTGCTTTTGATTTTTTCTACCTTTTTTATCCTCTCAGTTACAGTCCTGTCTCAAGGGAGAGCCCGTGGTTAGGGCACGGGAATAACTCCATGAGCAGATGGCCCCCGTCGGCACTCAGTAATGCAGGTTTTGGAAACATGAGTAAGAGGAGAAATGCCAGAGTCTGGTGAATTCCTGAAATCCTTCAGCAGGTGACAGGTTTTGGGGACAAAGGTTGAACAAGCATTCCTGAGGGTGGGTGAGTGCTGCTGAGTGAGGCAGCTGCCTGCCACGAGATACGTGCAATGTCTGCATATGGATAATATGGCTCCTGAAACGTCCATATGTTACAGAGCAAAGCAAAAGGAATTCTGCAATTATAAGAATATTCAGGGAAATTAAGCTCTACTAATTTGCAGCTGATGGGAGCGAAGGGGAAAGAATGAGATGGATTCTGTGGCTCGATGTAGGCTGGTGAGCAGCTCCCACGCACTGGCAAGCCATCGACGATAGCCTGGCTCATCTGGGCCAGACAAAGGTTTGGGATGAATATAAATAGCGAGGGTGGCTTTGTGCCGGGGATAAAATCGCTGTTGTCTGCAGCATGTGGGGGCTGCGTGCTCGGGCTGCGCTGTGGGGTGAGGCCGGCCGGGCTGCGGGGAGCACGGTGCTGGATGGAGCGCAGCAGCCACGCAGCGGCACTGCGCACCCGGCCAGGAGCGAGCGGAGAAGGGATGGAGCGAGCTGCTGCATGTCAGTTCCCCAGTCAGTCATGTTGCTGCAGTCCAGGACAGGGCTGTTTCAGGTCCTGTATCACCTGGAAATAACATTATTATTTTTTTTCCAATTCAATATTTAGACAGCAGTGCAAATTATGAGACCTGCTGGAAGCAGCAGCCCGTGCACAGATGCTTCTTAGCTTGCTTGGATGCCACGGATTGCAAGTGCATGGAGTTTTTTAACGGTCCTTGCGGAGACCAGGGGTAGGGCTGGCTCTGGTTCGCTTGGCTTTGTCAGGTCAGGGAAGAAGGTTGTGCTTATGGGGACAAACCCAGCCTGCTGAGGCTCTTCAGCTTTTACCTAGGGGACTTAATCCAGGCTTACTTGCCACTTAAACCTCCAGGACTGCTGGTTTAATGAGGCATGTATGTCCGGCAGAGATTTGGTGCCAACATCCAGCTCTGACCTGTCCCCTCTGCTCCCTGGACTTGTGCCCAGGAGCGGCTGCGCTGCCCATGCCACGCTGCTCCTCGCTCGCGGTGGCTCCCGTGGGCACACCTGAGCCCGGGCTCCTCCGGCTCCGGAGGCTCGAAGCAGGGCAGAAACCTCTGTGTTCCTCCTGGCTGCTGGAGGAAACGCATGTGCCAACCCAGGGAGGGCATCGCCACCCCCCTGCCCGCAGGCAGGTCCCTGGGTTACAGCAGACCCTGCGCTACAGACAGGGAGCCAACAGCCCGAGCTGGCGCAGGGCTCTGCAGGAGAGGAATGACACAAACAGCTTTAGCTCCCGTCAGCCGGAGGCCTCAGGAGCAGGCTGGGGCTTGCAGCACAGCTATTCTAGCACCGAGCCGGGATCGTAGCCCTTCGCTGGGAAAACGGAGCGGGAAGGCGATGGGCACTCGGGGCCGGGAGAAGGGGTACCCCTCTGCGTGGTGCTGGGCTGTGCCGTGAGCCCCCCCTGAGCTCTGTGTCCCTGCCCGGCCAGGAGCCAGCAGCTCCAAACGTGGCGCTTGGCCGGGCGCTAAACAAACAACCCAATATTTCATGGTGTGGAGACAGCAGGTACCATGCTAAATGGGACGTGCTGATCTCCCAGCTGCTGCCTTAGTGCATTTACACGCTGTTTTTTCTTTTTTCTTTTTTTTCTTTTTTTCTT
>JAVJGI010000041.1:1897106-1931351 GCA_035590275.1 Ibycter americanus
TCAGTGTGCTATCAACATTGTTCTCACATCAGAGCCAAAACACAGCACTGTACTAGCTACTAAGAAGAAAACTAACTTTATTCCAGCTGAAACCAGGACAGTTTTATTGCTGAGCATGACGTCATGTATTGTGGAATATCCCTTTGGACAATTCAGGTCAGCTGTCCCAGCTCTGCCCCCTCCTAACTTCTCGCCAACCCCCAGCCTACTCTCTGAGGGAAAGAGAAAAACCTTGATAATGAGCAAGAACTCTTCAGCAGCAGCCAAAACGCTGGTGTGTTATCAATACCCTTTTTAGCCACAAATCCAAAAACACAGTACCATACAGGCTGCCATGAAGGAAGTTAACTCCACCCCAGCCAGAAGCAGTACACTTATAACTACTTCTCACTGAAAGCAGAAAGCAAATGGGCTAGAAAATGTTACTGTAGTGAAAGTGTTAATTCAGGTTTTCTATTTTCAGTAAACTTGTTCCTCTCCCCTCCGTATCTTTGGCAAGGTTTTGTTTATTGATGATATTTTGTTATAAAGAGCATGCAGCCTATATTTTTAATTCAAATTTCCTATCTTAGTTAACTATTACAGTTTATCAGCAGCATGGTCACACCCTCATTCATTTATTCCTTTGATTTATGTAAATTACTCTACAACATATCTTTATAATTAAACTCAAGATAACTCTCATTAAGTGTATTCTTAGAAGTAATAAAATAAGATAGTCCAGAAAAATACTTCAGAACCACAACCAGGTAAGATCACTTCTGTACTTTGAGTTGAATGTGTCGCAGGTTGTATTTATACCACTTTCAAGAAACTTAATTGAATCCAACAGTGTTTCATATTAAATATTACCTCAAACGTTTTTATTTTTATACTTGAAAGACTGTAAACTAAAGGTCATTACTGTAGAAAGCCTTTGCTGTTGCATACGAAATGTGAAAAATAGCTGAAGTGCAGAGACTGATAATTTCTAGCTTTTCCATGCTACATAAAATAAAACTAATAGACAGTATTGGTTTTCATGTATGAGTGAAAACAGAATTGCATTTAGAAAACATAAAACTTCTACTAATTAAATATGTGCTGTCTGCTAAGAAAAATATTTTTCTGGAAAACAAAACAAAACTAAAGCCGAAAAAATTCCACCCAAACACAAAATCCTCAAAACTGGATAGGTATTGGACTGCCACAAAAAAGGTTGAGTAGTCAGGTATGAGATCAGATCAGATCAGACCAGATTTCTCACAGTTTTACGCACCTGGGTCTTGACAGCCTTCAGGGATGGAGACTGCAAGGGCTTTCTGGACAGTCTGTTCCACTGCTTGATTGTCCTCATCGAGAAAATATTTTGGTTCAACTGATTCTCATAAACTCTCCCCTTACATGTTTTTCTCTTTATCTCAGAAAAAATACATAAAATTATTATTAAATCTGTAGATACTGAATTTTTCAGCAATGAAAGTAGTTTCTCATGGGGTATTAGCATTACTATGCCACTCCATGATCTTCCTCCTTCTTCATCTGAGTGTCAGCACAATTCTTAAGAAAATAAGAGAACTTCAAAGAAAATGCAGTGAGATTATAGGAGCTGAAACTGAAAGTTGGTGTTATCAGTGAGGATTAGTAAGATTTTGGGGATTGATTTTAGCTCCATATTAACATCATTTTCAATTTAGATGTGTGAAAAAATGGGTGTCAGTGTGAGACTTTCCTAAGGTCCTACTGTACTTGATGGAGATGTATTCAATTAATGAGGTAGCTGCCTAAACACATACATGTAGTATCTTTTTCAGTAGTATGGGATAGTCTGTCTGGTTTCTGTCAGTACAGAGGGGGAACTTGCATTGGGATTCAGTTGACAAAGGCCACATTGACTGTAATTACTAGCAAGTCACAACATTATGAGGAGATGACAAAGTAGATTAAGGGTCATAATTTCAAACTCTGAGGAGCAGATCTGATTTTTCCAAAGATAATACTCAGTACAATTGATTAAATTTACAAGTTTAAATTTAAATATGTGAAACAACCATCTGTTTAATTTACATTATCCTGTTGAATTTTCACCTTTGAAACAGGTCAGTTTTTATAAACTTCATATACTCTGGATGATGTTAGGATTACTTATTCATTGTTGCTGTCAGGAACTTCTGAGTCTTAAATCCAAGGCCTTACTTGGCCTTACCAGCCTCACCTGAAGAATACCTTTTGCCCATGGGCCCAGGAGCTTCTTTTAAGATCAGGGACAGTACCTCTGTTGGTAAGATCATTGCTCTTGCCTGAGCTGTGGACAGTCTTGGCTCTGGCTCATCTCATGGAGCAATGCTGCTTTTGCTGTCCCTTCTCAATTAAGCAGACCTCCCCAAAAAGGAATAATAATATAAAAAGTTTTTAAAAGATTCAAAAAGCAAGAAAGGAAAGCTCACCAAAGATCAAAATAGATTCTTTGTAAAAGAAGATCTTGAGACTCACAAATAGCAGGCAGACTGCATGGAAGTTAGCTTTCACAGGCTTAAGGAACTTGGTTTGGTCATCCACACATAAGCATCTAATGATACCTCAAATAATCTCAGACATCTCGAGCACCAGCATAGGGATGAAAGATATTACCCAGGATTTGTGATGGACTCTCACCTTCCGGGAGCAACAGCTGAACATAAAAAGCATATCCTAGAACATACCAAGAACCCATATATAGACAACCGTGTAAACTCTTGGTGCACACAGTGTCAGTGGCTACAAGTGAGTTAGCTGTTATGAACTCCCACAGAGATGTCCTAATCAATGCACTCAATTCACTCATCTCACTCTAAAATAAACAGTTATTTTAAAACAAATGAGTAGCTCTCCAGTACATTGACTGTACTGACAATGAGATCAAATCATTTGCCAAACATACGCATGCAGTGTAATCTGAAACTCCCTAGGTTATCTGAGAGATCTGGCTGAGGCTTGCAGTTATGACAGAGGACTTACAGAGACCCATGCCCTTCTGAATCAGGAGCTGAGGGACAGGTGGGTAGGAAATCTCAAATGTCTGTGTACACCTATACTTAGAGAACTGAGTTGCCCTAGATCTCTACCATCCATAATGGTGTCTTCAATGACTTACAGTCTGATGCACTTTAGATCCCATTTTAATGACCCACCTGACATCCAATTTCCACTTTACAAAGGCACAGGCATCCCATATGTCTTGTGTCATACCTGCAACCTCAGATAAAAATCTCAGTAGACCATTGCCTCTCCAGGGATTTAGGTTTCAACAATTTGTTTACATGTTGGAAGAATCAGGTAGGTAGCATGTATGGTTTGTAAATTAGTCCCATACCTATGCCTAGGTGATGTGAACCCCCTTATGTAGCGTATTGAGCATGTCAAACATTGAGGTAGTAACATGCTAATAGATCTGGCTTCTTTGCCTCCTGTACCAGCTGTTCCATAAAACATATGGATAAATATGAAGATACACAAGAAGCACAGTGTATTAGTTAATGAACAGATGGGACGTGGGACGTGTGGGTGAATGAGATTAAGTTCTGAACAATATCATACTGGATATTCCAACATTCTTTAATTTTATTTTGATCTATGAGGTTGGAAAGCTCAGAAATCAAGACTGAGAATCTGCATCTTTCTGTATAGTGTATAACAAACACCAACAACAAATATTGCAAAATTGGGATGTTACTTAGAAAAAAGTATGTTAATATTGCTCTTATGCCTCAAAGTGTTACTTTAGCTATATCTAATATATCAAATTACATCATTGAAGTCTAAGTGGTTTATTACAAAATATGCAGGTCACGGTGGTATTTTCATTACATTGTTTCCTGTGTGCAAATTAAAGCTATTATTGATATTTAAGTTTAAACTCTATTTTAACAGGGGTTTTTTGGTGTGAGTTTTTGGTGGTTGTGCTTTGTTTAGGGAGTTTTTGTTTTTGTTTTGTTTTGTTCTGGTTTGTTTGTTTCTGCTGAAGCCAAGCAAATGGGAGGTATGGGTCCCAAACAGGGATTATGAGTATGTTTTTCACAGTCCCTGTATTTTTCATATTTTATAAATAAAATACCTTGGAAGTTGCACCAAGTCTTTTCCCAGATTATTCTCTTCACAGTGACCTACAAAGTAAGTTTAGGAGAATTTCATGTAACATAGAATTACATGCCCAGAATTCAGGTATCTTGGAGTACCTTATTCACCCTGGGGTATTTAAACAGCCACTGTAGACAATTCTTGTTGATTCATCTGACCTGTTCTAGAAGGCTGATTTACAGGTGAGTAATTTTAGTTTCTTGATGTTCTTACTGACTATAAAAGAATTGTTTTGTTTAATTACCAATATGTTTAAATTGCACAGCAATTTATGCAACCTGAAATAGTCTAAATGTTAGTATCTAAATTCCCATTAAGATCAAAATAAGTCTACTCACTGCAGTCAACAAGGTCTAGAAGGCAATCCAGATCACTTTGAAGCAGAAAGAAGGGTAAGGCTTGATTCAGTTCCTCACAGATAGTCATGAAGTGCCATTTGAGACGTGGCTGACAAAACTGACAATGCATGTACAGTAGATTCATGTCCTTCTGGAGAAGCAGGAAAAGGCCAGGTGAGGTATCACAGATATTACAAGGTGGCACCTACCCAAAACCACAGTTCAGTCATGGTGAGAACTTGACTACATCTACCCAGCTTTTAATCAGATGTTCACAGAAAGTGTTGGAAAAACAGGAAAAGCACAAGTACTTGGTAGAGGTAGGATTTCCCAAAAACTCTGGACTTCATCTGCTTTGCTTTAATGGTATAAGCATTCCCAGAAAAGTAACAAATAGGCATAGATTAACTGTTAATAACTTTGCATGCATGTAACTCATCAGTGACCCAGGTACAACTGCTGATTCGTTTCATATATGGACAGACTGGGCTAGAGTGACATGATCAATGAGACCACTGGCAGTCTATGCTGACTGTGTAAGTTAGAAAGCAAAGAACAGTGAAAACAATAGTCCTGTGGGGTGGAGGGAACACCTCTAGGGCTGTGCAATGATGTGCCAAAGGATGAGCCCAATCTGGACTCACATCCTGACCAACTGGAATAAGAGTCCTGTTCCCCTGAGCCTGAGCCAATGTTTTACATGGACCTGGTATGGGGCGGTGAGCACATGTTCTGTACAGAGTATGTGTCTGTGTTGGTGTGTCATAGAACTGAAATTGCTTTCCACCCGTTGTACACATTCCACTCAGCAAATAAATCTTCCATGTTATGTCGTTGAGTGATGTCCTTGTGGCTATCTCCCCCTAAATTCTCATGACACTCAAGAGTGACTAATGGGCTTTGATACCTGTCTTGCAGACAACTAAATTAAACCTCTTGGTTGATAAGCTGACTTGCTTTGACTGTTTTAATTAAAGTTAAGTTGCTCACATGCAGGCTTCTCATATTATTTGAAATATCCCAGGGTATCTTACCTGGAATTCAGTTGTCAGTCCAGAAGATTAAGATGTCTCTGAATTCCAGAATAACAGCCCCATGCAGATGATTTAAATCATTATGGAGTGGCAGGAGGTATCTCCTTATGGTTAACTGAATCTATCTCTGTGTCTTCATCTGCTGCAAAAGGAGTTTACAGATAGCTTATCTACATATGCAAAGATTGTTAACACTTGAATTTATGTGTCTGAATCTCAGATTTAATCCCACCCTTACAGTTTAATTCCTTGTATTTGTTACTATTTTTTTTTCCCTATTCCTGTCTATTAAGAATTTTTCCTACACTTTTGGATCTACAAAGAGAATAATACATGTATTATGGACCTAAACCATTGTAAGGAAATAGCCCCTAAATGATGATGATGATGATGATGATGATAATAATAATAATGATAGTAATAATAATAATAAATTTATATGATATAGAATATTTTAATGGTACTATGCATACATTAAATTTATGATTTATATTCACAATGTACACATTCTCAGCATATCATTCTGTCACTAAGAGATGCAGAATGTTTCAGTGATATTCTAATGGAAAAATATTTTCTTTTCTTGATCTTTTTTAGCTTCCGCTGGCATTTCTTTGCCCTGGATGCAACCTGTCAGAAGAAATTGCTTAACACACTAATAGCAGCAACAGTCTGCCTAATGTGATTCAATTAGTGCAATCTAGTAGACTCACCCTGTGACTACTTCAGGAAATTTGTCATTGAATTTTAGCTCATAACCTTAAAGACTGCATGGAAGTTATTTAAAAGGTCTAATTAGATTTTTTGGGGGTTTTTTAGAATATTTGAATATGTTCATTATTGGCCTATCTTTCACTTTTCCTTACCTCAGAAGTTTTGAAAACAGAAGCCAAAACACAAAACAAAAGAAAGCAATTGATTCCCAGGAAAAGATAGTAATGAGTAGAAATATTTTTCAGATTTAAATTTTGCTTGCAGATATTAGCTTTAACATACACTCTTGAAACTTGCTTGCATCGAAAGGGGTAATGAATAAACAGCAGAAATAGAAAACACAAATAATGAGGCTTTCAGTAAAGATTTTGGCATTGTATTTCTTGCCAGTAACCACTTAGAAGTAAACATGTGATCTCAGGTGATATTTGAAAATGGATTGTGAAGTAGGAAAGATATTTTGTCTATAGGAATGGTTTATGACAAAGCTTTCATAAGGCAGTAATGAAAACTGAAAAGGACAAGGCAGGGAATGAAAATGGGTAAGCGTACAGGGTCAGAAATAAAGAAGGCAGCAAAGTCTTACAGCCTGTTTCCCTATGCAGGCAAGGTGCTCACTGAAATTAACTGAAAAAATTGCTTGCTTCAATAACAGGCACACAATTTGAGAATAGGTGAGTGGCAAAAAAATGTTTATGCTTGCCCATGATGTGACAGGTTTTTATCAGACCAAGCTAGAAAACACCACTATAAAAGACTGTGTGGTCTGGGAGAGATCTCTGCTGTTTGTAGCTGACATTTAAATACCAACTGTCTACACCTCCTTACTGAATACAAGTTGGTGGAGAGTAAGATCATGGAAAAACGTAGTTAAAGAAGGAGCTGTGCCAGGAATGAAATACAAGCTGTTCAGACATAATTTGCTCTGGAATTTGGCACTACCTTGGTTTTGTGAAGATCTATTTCTCCACTAAATTTAAGCATAGCCTGGAGAACTAGACTTTTTATCTAAGGTCCAAACAGAAATTATTTTACCACAACTGATCAATACTGGGATAGAAAATGTTAAAGCTCTTAAATTGATTAAGCTGTATATCAGTACTCAAGTTATTTGCAATTACCAAAACTTCTTGACTTTTACTGAAATTCTGTGTTTGTCCAGCCTGCAGTAAAACCACTTTCAGTGTCACCCTCTTACATTCTTCCCTAGCTACTTCCCCTAGAACACTCTGTTCAAGCACATCATGTTTCTAAATGATTATCAAAGGCCTTGACAACTACATTTCACTACCTAAATGCTCTTATATTTTATATATGTTATTTCAGCCAACTTGTGTTTATCAACGGTGTTTGCTTTAGTAGTCCATTCATCTGCTTCTCCTTCTCTTATACGTGCACATCATTTGTTATTACTGAATACCTTCCCTAAGTCTCTGTAAACCTTTTTTCTGTAAAACCTTATGGGTTAGAAGTGATGAGAACTGAAACTTATGTCATTAAAAACAAATGATAAAACACAAATTTCACTTTTTAACTGCAAAAATAGCTAGAAGAAACCACTCGGGGCGGGGGGGGGGAATAAAGAAAACCACATGAAAATTCAGTATCATAGATGTCATTGCTCTAAAAAAAAATATCTAGAAGAGCGAGTAAATTAAAATATATTTAAACTTCAAAATTGTAAAAATAGAGAACAAGGTAACTTACTGCAATCAGGAACCTGGGGATTTGGTGCACAAACTCAAACAACCTTTTCCAAAGCTGCCAGAATTCCCTTAAAAATTCACTACAGAAGTATCTTCTCTCTTTTGATACCTTGAATGCTAAAGAAATTGAAGGTATAAATGTAAGAATAATACACTTGAAATAATAAACGCTTTCAATATGCTTATCCGAATAGAGGAATTATTTCAAAGTGTTAAAAGTAGAGCAAACCTATCATTTATTGATTAATAATAATTCACCCTACCCTCCACAGCTTTAACTGTTGGTAAGACTGTTTTCTTCACATCCTAAGTGTTTAAAAAAATCCATGCTGCTTCCTTTTATGCTACTGTCCGTGTTCAGCAGCCTTCACAGAATTTTCTTCAAAGGACAGAAGACTGAATGCTGCTCTTGATGTGCAGTTGCTGAACTCAGAATCACACACTACTCCTGTGCCAGCATTACAAATCCATGGTACTTCTAAGTATTACCAGCTTGTTAATTTTTTTCAGCCCATTACAGTCCCATTGGACTACATATTCTCACAGTTTTGTCACTTTTTTTTGGGTGAGCTGGCAATCAGGGCGATGAAATAAACTCTATTTTAATTACAATAATGTCTACAAATAAAAGCACAACATAAGAGTTAGGCAATTTTTGTTTGATCGACATTTTAATGCAACTAATATGTTTTCACTACTAGTAGAAATCATAACATTTGAGCAGTGATTGTCTCATAGATATCTAAAATTCCATTTTCATCTTATAAAGATGGAAATTAATTCATAAGGAATTTCCTGTTTCATTAGTTGACAACAATTATTTTTTTTAACGCAGTGGAACTTCTAAAAAAAAAAAAGTGCGCTTTGTTTGATTTTGTTTTCTCAGTGGTTGTTATAATAATTTAATTCTTTCTGATTGTATAGGGAATCAGTTCCAGTAACTACCTCTTGAAAAAGATATAGTAATAAAACTTCTTTTCACAACATCTCAAAAGATTCAGTGACTCTTTGAAAGAAAAGTATAATCTAAATAGAAACTTCACATAGAGTGAAAAGACATCAGGGGGACAGAATGGCTATTACTGGAAAAACTTTTACTCACTCAGTGGTGAGTGAATCTTGCAGGTGAGCTTGCATCTCCTCCAGGGATGACTGTAATCTTTATTCAGACAACTATTCCACCTAAATTGATACAGATTTTGTCTGTAAATTAGTTTTAATTTATAACATAAAGCTCTGAATTAGTACATATTTTAATGTTACAACTTCCTCTAATATACTTTTTTCCTTTCTACAGCTATGTAGAGTCAGCTAGTCTCTCTTTTGTATTAGATACAACACATAGATTTCTACCTAAATTATATTTGCAGAAAGTATTAAAATATGCTTCATGATAAATAATAAAGATAGTACACCTAGTTCTGAGAATCCCAGCATCCTCAAGTGGTATGAAATCGTTATGTTGGGGAAAAAAAAAAACCAACAGCAACCCAAAACTGAACAACCCCCCACTGTACTATTTTGAGATTTTCTAATGGTATTCTGCATGAAAATGTATGAATATATCCATATTACAGAAATAGGTAGTGGAGCTAGGAAATGATACAACTACAGCATCAGTAGTAATATCTTAGCATTTGCAGAGATTTAAAAATATTTTAGTGAAGACATAATTACTTCATTTGCAAACTTTGATTACAGTAGAGTGAGATTTTATTCAGTCATACCATCATTTCCACTACCGCACTGGTCCATCTGGCACTGTTTTCCTTTTGATTTTGCCTTAATGGGTACATAAGCATATTTCCCCAAAAAGATAACTAGATTAATACCATTAATAGCATTACTAAGGGTTCTTTTGAGTTGGAATGTGAAGATTTACTGTACATATATGTAAATTTAAACAACACAAAACAAACCCACCAAAAGCAAACAGGTGAAGAACTGTAGCATTCAGTTCAACAGAATTTCCTCTTGGCTATTTGGAGCCATCAATTTGAAAGACCTGGAACCTGAAACTAGACTACTATCATGTTTCTTAAGTTTATGAACAAATACTGTAATTTACTGAAGTTCCATATACTTAGCAGCTCAGCCGAATCCTACCCCCAAAAAATGTGTGCTAAGACTTTTTCAAAAATATCTCGCTTTACTTCAGATATTAATATGTATTGATGATCAGAAAAATACTCTATGGGAATGCTTAGAGCTAATATTAATCATTAAGTCTATTGTATCAAACTAATTTTGCACTTCTTCCATTCCAAATTCCTCCCCTTTAAGAATATCAAAAGGTAAATAAACAAACAAATAAAATGGTGTTATTTACTTCATTGAGGTTCACTTATACCAACTTACTGGCACAAATATTCAATATTTCATCATTAGAAGTAACAAAATTAACCAGGTTTATCAAACAAATTCTGATGCTTAATTTATGCATGTAAGTTGGAAATTCAACTGGTAATTTTAAAGAAGAAATACTTTAGCTTCTGAACTATTTTAGTGTTATCTTTATAACAAAAAAATGTTAATTTGATTATTTGAATTATCCATGTCATGATATGTCTTTTAAAAATATCCTGTTAAGTGTTAGCAGAGACTTCAAAGTTTCAATTTATTAGTGATACATTTTACGTGCAGCTTATTTTTGCCCTTACATTACTGTATTTATTTCAGTGATTTTCTTTGCCTATATGACTTTTGACTGAAAAAAACCCTAATCAATGAAATTTGCTATATTCAACCTTCAAGTACATTTTATTTTTTATTCATATAAATGGCTCACTAAAGAGATCTATTCCATAATAATGTACCAAATTATGATCTATGAACTGACCAAAACCAATTTTAAGAAATTCCATTAACGTGTTTGGGTTTGGGTTTGGTTTGGTTTGGTTTGGTTTTAATTTGTCATTATCCGTGTTCATTCTACCAGCCTTTGTTAGCTGGTGTAATTCTCTTTATCTGATGTAACTCTCTTGGTAATATATTTTGGATTAGCTGTTTTCTCACATGCACTGAACATTTTCACCCCTCACACAACATTTATTGAAATATGTGTATAATTTATGTTTAGAAAATTCAGCTCCAGGAAGTATCAATATTGCTGAGATATTACTTACCACCAGCTGATGGAAATTTCAGGAAAATACAACTCCAAGATCATACAAGCAACACTGAAATCCCAAACTCTTTTTGTTCAAGAAATTTAAGTTGGGGCTGCATATGTATTAGGTAATTTATGTAGTGCAAAGGTGAAACAACGGGATAGATGATAGGAAAAGTAACTACAAGGTAGGTGGAAGAAGCAGTAAAAAGAAGAAAAAAAAGAGTTTTAACATACCTTGTCAGTCATCTGAAGTTAAAGTCACACAGTAGTGACAGTCACTTATCTGTACCTTCTATTATTCTCATTCATGTCAGCTCCAATGTCATTCACAAGAGACTGCAGGAAGACAGTTGGGTTTCTTTTTAATTCCTCCTCCTGGCATCAAAGGATTTTGAAAAGACTGAATGTTTCCCTCTTTTCTCATTGTCTGTGCTGCAGAAACACTCACCTGTATAGTATCTGTCAGTGAAGGTCATAAGTGATTTATATTGCATTCTAGCTTTTAACAGCGGTATATACCAAAAAACATAGTGACACAGAGAGGCCAAGATACTACATGGCTTATAAAGACATTTAGTAGAACAAAAAATTGAATGGAAGAAAGAAAGATGGAAACACTGTGAGAAAATTATATTTATGGAAGAAAGACAGGTACTAAATAAAACGGGAAACTAATAGGAAAAAAACCCAAAACCCAAACCCCAAATCAAAACAAACAAAAACCAACAACCCAACAATGAAAACAGAAAAAGCACGTCAGACTGGCTCAGGAGAAGGAATGAAAGGCTGTAAGAACAAGGGAAAAGGGTATTTTGTCTGTCACACAGCAAAAGACTAAGGATTCTTTTGTTTCCCCTTTCCCCAGTTCTATTACTGACTGCAAAACAAAGTTTTGAAAAATCACATTGATTATTTTTCTTCAAGGACAGTCTCTGGACAGGACACAAGCATAATGTTCTTGGTTTCCTGCCCACCATCTGACCACATACTTGTCACTCTTACAGTCTGTTTCTGGCATCAGGGTAATCCCCTAGGTGTGCTGAGATGAAAAAACTAAGTTCTGTGAGAGGGAACGCAGTTGGAAAACATGCTGTGTCTGTGCTTAAGCCTGGACTTCATAGAATCACAGAATGGTTGAAATTGGGAAGGATTTCTGCAGGTCATCTTGTCTGCCCCTGCCCTGCCACGGATGCTCAAGCACAATCAGCCAGAGCAGATTGCCCAGGACCTTGTCCAGTTGGGTACTGAGTATCTCCAAGGATGGAGACTCCACAGTCTTTCTGGGTGACATCACAGTAAGAAAGTGTCTTCTTGTGTTTAGGTGGGATTTCCTGTGTTTCAGTTTGTGCCCATTGACTCTTATTCTGTCAGTAGGCACTACAGAGAATAGTTTGACTTCTGTGTTTTTCACTCCCATCAAGTATTTATACATAATGATTAGATCCCCCTGAGCCTTCTCTTCTCCAGGCTGAAGAATCCCAGCTCTCTTAGCCTTTCCTCATTTGAAAGATGCTCCAGATGCTTCAGATGAGCCACTTGCAGGATCATTGCCTGAATATCACTTGATGCTGGTTTGGGGGATAGTTAAGACTACCCAACATCTTTTTTTCCTTTTTTTTTTTTTTTTTTTTTGGTAATGACTAACGAGGACTGCCTGGGGGTCTTATCCCCCTTTGCCAACTGATGTCAGCCAGTCGGGTCCCTCCGAGAAGCACACGCCAGCTGTCGGCTCATTTAGGAGGGGAGGAGAGCAAACATTGACACGTTCCCCCCACCCTGCCCCTTGGGTTTTCAGTTGGGACTGGCAGATGTAAGGCAGGGGAGCAGGCTGGTGGGGAGAGCCGCTGCAGGTTATTTGCACATCAAAAGCAGCTTTGCCTCTGACCCTCTATCACCCTGTAAGCATGAGGTGGCTCGATTTAATTGCTCTTTCAAAGGCAGCCCTGGTCTTGTCTCTGCCGAGATTTTAGGTCTGACTCTGCCCCCCATAGCCAGAAACCGGTGCAGTGGCACCAGGGTGTTAAAAGAAGATGCAAATCAGCTTTTCTCTGTCTTTAAGCTTATTTGCATCCGCTGATCAGTTCAACAACTGATTCAAACTCCTTCTGTTTGAGGACGGTTGGTGCTCGGGCAGCTGGAGCAGAGCTAACCCAAAGCACAGGCGAAGGGGGAACCCCAGTGACCGTGGGGGAGATGCACGAGCGGGTGCTGCGTCTCCTGTTTTGCCCCCCAACACCTGAGCCAACCGTGCCCCTCGTGCTCTGAGGCTTCCTCAGCCCGGGAGCCCTGGCACGCACCGATGCCATCCCATTCATGTTTAACCTCCACGGGGCAAGCACTGGGTATCATGAGGGAACGGCTTCACCCCAATATTATCAGGGCTTTCTGCTCCTTCCTGAACGTGCCTGCTCTTGGGCGTGAAGCGGCGGGGTTGCAGCAGGGACCGGGCTGTCCTCTGCTGCTCAACTTTCCTGGTGATCCCGCAGCATCCTATCATGGGAACCATGCTTCTGCCCGTGCAACAGCCCTACGAGGGCCAGGCAGTGCCCGCTACCTGATTTCTGCTGCTGCCTGAGGCAGAGGATGCTCTGACCCTACCTGTGGGGAGGACACAGCTTTTTCTCATCAGTAGCTTCATTAGGGTTTTGGTGGAAAAGGGGTGGGACCCTCACCTGGTTTAATGGAAAAAGCAGCCCAGGGTCCCCAGGTCTGGGGGTTTGGCTTCCCAGTGTCTTGGGTATTGCCAAGAAGCTCTCCTTTACGGTGTATGTGCCCTCGGGGATGCTGCGCTTACTCCTGGACCTGCCCCGACTCCTCCTGCTGCTGCTCAGCCCCGGTAAATCTCTGCTTTGCTGCACTGCAGCATTTGCAATTTGGTTGCAACCTTTGTGGGACAGGGATGTCTGCTGGGATAAGCTGGAATAGCTGCTCAGGGCTCTCTCCTTGCTGCTCTCTTGGCCCAAATACACGGACAAGCCTGGGAAGGGCTCGGCCGAGCCGGCAGCACCCCGCAGCCAAGGCAGGCGATGCTCGGAGGTGATGTGTAACAGAAGGTGCCGCTCAGGAGAAAGAGAGCCCTCGCACGTGGTTTTCTATCTCCTTCCTCCTCAGCAGTTTTCAAAGGCTCTAAAAATAAACTTCCCTCATGCCTCGGGCAGTGTGAGCAAAGCCAAGGTTTCCCTGGAAAGCGTCGGTGGGAGCTGGGTGCTGGGGCCAGGTGCCGTTTCGGGGGACATGGAGCAGCTCGTTAGTGGCTCAGGGTCCCCACCTTGCTCTGGAGGGGCGAGTGTCCCATGGAAGCAGCCAGAGGATCCAGGACAAATTGCAGTGTTTTCTACAATTTGAGTGATTCCCCCTATTTTCTGCCTCCCCAGCCTTCCCCTTTACCTCCCCTTGTGCTGTTTAGACCTGTGAAAGCACCAGATCCCTGCAATGCAAACCGGCTCTGAGCTGATTTGGAGGAAAACAGCTTAAATAGTCAAAACATGTCCTTGGCTTCATTAAGGTGATTGTGCTGTATCTCTCCCTCTGGAGTTGTGTTCTCTGGCTCTCCTTGGGAGATGGACCAGCCCATGCTGGGGACAGTGGGTTGGGGCCGCCGGGGCTGGGGGCTTTGGGCAGCGCAGGGTCGGGATGAAAATCAGTTTCACCTTCAGAGCAGGAGGGCGAAGGCTGTGGGGTGTGGGCTGGGAGCGGGGCCAGGCAGATTATCTCCTCTTCTCCGATATCCCTGTGTTCGCCGGAGGCAAGTTGCTGCTTTTCCATGCATGGGTTATCCCAGCTGCACGGCGGAGATAACGCCGCTCACCCATGTGGCAAAGCGCTCGCAGGGCTGGAAACAAACAGGGCCAGGTGGAAGGATGTCCCCAAAGGGGACCTTGGTGTGCTGCGATAAATGATTTGTGGCTTGGGGGTGTGCGTGTGATGTGCCCTGGAGAGGGGCACGGCAAAGCACCATCCTGCATTGCCGCTCGCTGGTGGTGAAAACCCTCCGAACGCTGACAAGCCAGGCACTCAGAGAAGGTAAATAAGTTTTAAAAAATTTATTTATAAATAAAACCATAAAATTACCAGTAGTTTACATCAGTCACCAGAAATAACATCCAAAAAAACCTGCAGAAAAATAATTATATGTACAGGCTGAGGCCGGCCAGCCGCAGAGCGGGCAGGGCGGCCGTGGCTCACACCGGCAGCGACACACCTGCGATGCGGACGGTCACACACAGCGTTGTGCAAAGGCAGCACGTCGATGCCTCCGGGCAATCACATCATACAGCGCTGGCTGGCGAGGACACGTGGCTGGGGCAACGGGGACCTGGGATGGGGCCACCGAGGCCAGTGGGAGCGGGAACAAGGCTGGGCATTGCCGGGACAGGGGCTGCGGGATGGGGCAGCCGGGAGGGCTCTGCGCTCCTCGGCACCCATGTGTTTGGCACTGGAAAGCTCCTGGTCACTGCGCTCTGGCTCCAATGCGGGACATGGAAGGGCTGCAGAGCCCTTGGTGCAGGGCTATGGCTTGGATGATGCAGAAAATCCCTTCTGGCCCCACGAGCCAGAGCGGAGCTGGGTGCCATCCTTCATCCGTCACCTTTCAGCTCTCCAAAGCATCCTTCAGCAGGTCTGGACAAAGGCTGGCTGACCCAGCGTGGCTCTGACCTACAGCCGTGGGGCTGGAAGCGGGATTCGAGGCTGGCTTTTCTCCAGCAGACCATGGCTAAGGATCGGCTTGTGCTGTGTGCGTGTGCCAGGACCGGCCGGGATGCCCTGGGGGGTGCTCGGGGGCAGGTGTGGAAGGCACAGACTGGTTTCTGTGTATCACCCTTACAGGCTGGCTGGAGCGGGTTGAGCGATGCTGAATTTTGCTGCTTGTGCACAGCTTTGAGCCCTTGGCCAAATTTGCGGCATGGGATTGTGCAAGACCCCCCGCCTGCAACCCTGGGATGGAGCTTCCTGGGCTGGTGCCCAGCTCGCTAGTGGGTAAACAAACATATTGCAGTAAAAATACCATTGCACTAGCACAAAGTGGTCCCGGCTGGAGACCTCCACCCTGGCAAGCTGGATGCTGGCTGACTCCCTCCCGGCCCATGCCGAGCTGTGGGGGGACAGGAGAGTCACCGCTGGTGATGTGCAGTGGAGCCTTGCTATCTGCTCGCTGGTGGCAGGAGGAAATTTTAAGAGCTGGGGTAGAAAACAAAATGAAAGCGGTTGGTTGATTGGGTTTTTTTAACCAGCTCCTGTTGACAGGATCCCGTGGGTGTAAGGGCACAAGAGGAGATAAGGCAGCCGGGGTTCCCGGGAGGGACGGTCACAGCGAGCAAGTGAGAGCACATGGGGTCATGGGGCAAACACAACCGATTTCCGCCCCTGATTCCTCGGGTCAGACTGTGGCTTGGAAATTTCTGTTCATTTTTAAATCCAGTTGCCCATCTGGCAGCTGGAGGAAAGGGACACTGGGTCCTTGTCCGTCAGAGCGGGAACGCTGGGTTCGCCGTGGCTGTGCAGGTCCAGGGAGGAGGGATGTGCAGGTGCGGCCGTGGCCAAGGGACAGGCTGGGTGCTGGGTGCGCTGTGCTTGTTAGCGAAAGGTGATTTCTCTGGGGGTGTTGGCTGTAACGAGGTGGGGTGTGCGTGTGTGTGGGTAGGGGCCTTCCTGAGGCACTGCAGCAGCCGAAGGATGGGAGAAGTGGATGTGCAGCCTGCGCCGGCGGCAGCTCCTCGGTCCCGCGGCGCCCGGGAGTTCGGCACCGACCGGAGGAAGGTTCAGGAGGTGTGAGAGCAGCGGCGCTTCCTCCAGCCTGTGGGAAGGGACCGGCTGCAAATGTGCCGAGGCTGATTCCTCTTAAAGACGGTGGGAAGGGCTGTGGTGTCCCTGTCCCCAGAGCTGTGCTGTCATGGGACCCCCCCGAGCCTGGAGCAGAGCATCCCCTGGGAGTTTTGCATCATCTTGTTACCCGACGGGAGATTATTTGCTGAAGTCCTGTTCCCTGACCGCCCCCGTCGCTGGCTTCTCAGTCCTACAAGGGGGCAGAAGGGGGGCGAGGGGGAGCTGCTGGCACGTCACCATTGGCACTAATTGCTTGTTCACCTCTGTAACACGACAGGCGGCGGAGGGCACCGCCGCGGCGCGATGCAGGGAGGGGAGAAGGGCTGGCGAGCTGGCCAGGCCACCAGCTCCGCTAATAAATACATGGCTCATCTGAACTGTACAAGGTGCAGGGCAAGCTGCAGGGCAGCGCTTCTCGCCTGGAAGAGACTGCCACCCCTGAGCTGCAAGGAGGAGAAGGCAGACCTGGCTCAGATCTCAGTGGCGATGATGTCCTCGTAGGGGACGTCGGCACCAGGTATGTCCAGCTCAATGGGCTCCTTGCCATCTTCCCCCGCGGCGAGCTGCTGGAGCATCTTCTCCAGGTTCTGGTTCCTCTTGTACATGTGCAGGTAGCTCTGCTGCAGCTGCTTCTGGTAGTGAATCACCTTTTCCTTCTCCTCCTTCCATGTCTGCCGCTCGTGCTGGAAGCCAGAGGTCATCTGCTCGTTGTTGTCCCGCTCAGCCTTCAGCTCTGCCCTCAGCCTCTCCACCTCTCCCTGCAGGGCTTGAGCATCATCCATGACAGCGCAGGGCCTGGCCACCTCCCGGGCTTCGCTCAGCTGCTCCTTGAGGATGGCGAGCTCCGTCCGCAGGTCCACGATCTCCTGCTCCAGCAGATTCACCTTCTCCCTCAGCAGCTCGGACTCGTTCTTCTTGCGCTGGAGCTCGTTCTCACACACCTCCAGCTCCATGGCTTTGGTGCGCAGGGAGCCCTCCAGGTCCTGGGTCTTCATCTCCAGCCCTTCCATCTTCACCCTCACCTCCTTCAGCTGAGCCTTCAGGCTGAGGATCTCAGTGGTCTTGGTGTTGAGCTCTGTCTGGGACTCTTTCAGCTGCTGCTTCAAGAGGGAGATCTCCCCCGACTTCTGGCACACCTGTGGGGAGGGATGCAGCACCCGAGTTAGGGCTGTACCTTGGAGGAAGCTCGCAGCACCCGCAGTAAGCTGTGCAAGCCACGCTGGGCTCAGCTGGGGTTCAGCATGTGGAGACCCAGGCCACAAAATCCCACCTGGGGAGATGCCCCAGCGCGGAGAGCAATGCCCGGGCTCTGCAGGGGGCTGGAGGGGAACCCATGCATCAACACCCTGGCTGACACGGAGGGCTGCTGGTGACCAGCTGTGAGGATTTAAGGAGCTGACACCCTCAGCGGAGGTGTGGAAATGGGGTGTCGAGGAAGTGCTCAAGTCTCAATACCCCGTCCAACACGTTTGCCGAAACCACGGCTGATGGCTCACACGGTCAGTTAAACTCGCTGAGCTTGTTTTGCAAGCAGACACCCAACTGCACCCCGCAAAATTGCATGTAAATCCCACTGGAGCATCCCGCTGGAGCCTGCAGCATGGCTGGTACAGCTGCTCCCGGAGACAGCTGCTGGGGGCTCGGCATCCAGCTGCACCCGCTGGGACCCTGCGGCTGCAAGGTCGGTGGGGCTTGCAGAGAGCCCGGGGGGGCGGCTCGCAAGCGCAAATGAACTAGAGATACTGCATGTGATATGAGGAATCCTCGTGTGCGAGGGAGCGAAGCCGAGCACCGCGCTCCTCTGAGCTCGCTGGGCAACAGCTACGCTTCGCCCTGTATCGGGATCGGTGGATGTTATTCAGGGGGGTGAGCCGGCTCGCTTCTGAATTTTCAGCAGTTTAACAGCCTTTATTCAGCGATACCCAATCAGTGGGAAAATTAAGCTTAAGCAGAGAGTGGAAGGTTTTACTGCTCTCTAATAAATGGCCATGGCAAGTCCAAGCAGTTCCTATTTACTTGCAGGAAGGCAGCTTTACTGCTCCTTTGGGGCAGGCAGTCTGAAAAACCCCGCGCTGGAGGTTGGAAACGCAATTTTAATGACTGGATTTTTTATGCAGTAGTTGTTTCCTTATATGATGTGAAGTGCTGAGGGGTTAAGAGGGGCAGTGAGTCAATTATAACTTAGAGAGCCTCCACGTGACAGACTAGAGCTCTCCTTGGCTTTAATATCTATCTCCTACAGCCTGGGCTTAGCGTGTGCACCATCTGCTCTGCTCAGCCCCTCCGTAGTGCTGCTGGATGCGGGTATAGAGTGGAGCAGAGCTGTGTGGTTTATTGCTGGTGCTGGAGCCACCGCCTTCCACGCACATGCTTTGCTTTGGGCATTGGCAGCCCGAGATGCCGCGCGGTGCTCCAGTGCCACTTACCTCCCACTGGGTCTCCTCCAGCGCTGGGGCGAAGCTGGTCTTCTCTTTCTCGTAGGACCTCAGCTTGGTCTCCAGCAGGTTTTGCTCCTTCATGAGGTTCTCCAGCTCCTCCCGGAGCTGCTGCTTCTCCTGCTGCAGCTGAAACACCTGGAGGTGAAGGACTTGCTGCGTCCGCTGGGTTTTCTGCGAGGTTTGCTTGAGCTTGCTGTTGCATTTCTGCCTGAGACCCTCAAGCTCTTCCTTGCAGCGCCGCTGCTTCTCTTCGTATGCTTGGCAGGAGCTGACTTCCTTCTCCTCAAAGCTTGACTGAAGCTCCTGCAACTCTCCCTCCCTCTCTAGCAGCTTCTGCTCCAGCTCCTGGATGGTGGACTCATCCGTGGAGATGGGCGAACGGATGCAAGTGGTCTTCTCAGCAGCGTGGTGGTGGGGGGCTTTGCCAGGGTTGAGGATCTTGTTGCCCCCATCGGAGAAGGACATGGCCTTGAGGCTCATCATGTTGCTGTCCTGGATGATGGCACACTGCAAGATGTTGTGGGCTGAGCCCCCGAAGCGGCTGATGGGTCCCATGGGCGTGACGAGGGGGTCGAGCTGGTAGCTGCTGCTGGTGCTGTGGGTGGGGAGGCTGGACATGGAGTTCCTGCCGGAGTCGGACAGCCCCCCCGAGCACAGCACCGGCTTCAGCTCCTGCTCCTTGGCTTTGTCCGGGGCGTGCAGCTGCTGGGAGAGGTGACCCCCGTTCTCCGGGGAGGAGTGGAGGATGGCGCCGGAGCGGGGCAGCACCGGCTTGAAGGCAGTGGGTCGTGCAGCTGGCTTCTCCGCACCCTGGGGAGAAGAGGGAGCCTGTCAGCGCAGACCGACACCACGTCATCTGCTCTCCCCATCCCCTCTGCCCCCAAGGACAAGACCCCCATGGTGGGGATGGCTCGGGTCTCCATCAAGGGCCAAAAGCTTGGGAGGATGCTGACGGCTAAAACTGCCTCTGGTGGGAGGCTAACGGCATGTTTGGAAATGAAAGGACACGGAATGTATTGCTGATCCAAATTCCCGAAAGCAGAGGGTGGCAGAGTGCCCCTGGCACCTCCCTCCTGCCCCTCTCCTCCCACCTCCATGGCACAAACTATGTTCTCTGAGCCTTCTCTTAGACCAGGACAACCCCACGGTGGGACCTGCACCTGCTTTGAGGGCAGATGTGGTCCATGGGACCCCCCCCACACTTCTTGGGCCACCGCCTCCCTTACTAACCACTTCCAGCTGGCTAGGAAACGGCATCAGCTTCTGCGGTGTGGGCGTCCCGAAGTCCATGCTGCTCGTCCCAGCTTGGCTGCCCAGGTCCCCACCGGCAAGTGCGGTATAGTCTGCTCGGTGGGAGCCGTGAGATTTCTGGCTGACCTTGATGTAAAAGAAGTCCTCATTCTTGCTGCTTTTGGAGCTGGACTTGTGGCTGGAATCCTGGGAGAAGCCAAAGCGGAGCAGCCCGTCCGAGTACCTGTTGAGCTTTTTCAGGTGGGATGACTTGCGGAGCTTGTACTGGGAGGCTCGGCAGTGCTTGCTGTGGAAGCTGTGGCCGGAGATGAGGCTACTGACGCTGCCCATGCTGCTCCCGGGCTGGGGGCATGCAGCGGGGGGAGCGGAGCCCAGCCGAGCCGTGTGCCGAGGGGTCCGGGCAGCGGGTAGAGAAGGCTGCTGCTGCAATCATAGCAAAGTCCTCACTGCGCCTGGGAGCTGCGAGCCTGGGGGAGGCAAAGAGAGCAGGGTGAGGAAAAACAGCTTGGGAGGCAGACACGATGCTGCACCCGTGGTCTGGGCATTGGCAGGAGCGGGGCGGTTTCTGATGGTGTGAGTGGGTAAATGCACGCCTTGCACGCATGTTTGGGTACAAGCTGTCATCGGCATGTGAAAGGGTTTGTGCAAAGGGCACGGGCATGCCTCGGTGTGCATGTTTCCCCCTGTGTGTTGGGCTGGGGGAGTGTGTGCAGGTGAGCTGGTCAGTCCTTGGGTGTGCAAAGGGAGAGGGATGCTTGCTGGGGCTGGTACCCCGCGGCCAGCCCAGGGCTGCTCTTCCCCATCCCTCTGCAGAAGCCTAAAGTGAAGGAGGGCAGCAGATGAGGAAGGCAGGGAAGAGCAGGGCTTTCCCCTGCGCCTGGGGATGGCTCCAGGAGCCTCCCACGAGCTGCCTGCATCCCCCGGGCTGGCTGGCACCCTCCATGGCACAGCTCCCAGCTGTCTGGGAGCAACCCACCCTGCACCCGGGGACTCACGGGGAGCTGCTGGGTATGGTGCAGCCGGATGAGGCCAGGAGGGTTATGAGACACAGGAGTCTTTAAAAATAAGGAGAGGAGGAAAAGGCATTTGTAGTAATTTTTAGGTGCCTAACAGGCACTAATTTCAACAAGTGCCCATGCCTCCTGCTTATTCCATGCTGGATGGATCCCATCTCCTGACAGCCGCGTTCGGCACTGCGAGCTGCAGTCACAACCTTTCCTGCATCAGGCTGTCGCTCCCTGATTTCTCGACAATTTTCCGTGCTCCTCTTAACCTACCTGAAAAGGGATGCTGTGAGGCTTAATTATGCTTAATGTCTGTGCAGCACTTAAGAAGATGAGAGGCATTATGTGTGTGCAAAGTATTGTGATTACACTTCAGAGGTATGCAGGGCTGTGCATTAATTCTCTTTGCTATGGGGAAAAAAATGTAAAATAAAGTCCCAGCTCCTGGTGGCCTTTGCGATGCTTGGCTCCCAGTGTCAGGGCTATAATGGAGATGCATCTTCCATCTAATCATTAAAGGGTGAGGTGGGGAGAAGGGGGAAGAGCCGCTCGTAGGCAGAAGTTAGTGTGTAATCGAAATGAGCTAAATCCTATTTGCAGAGGATGATGAAAGAAGAAGCGTTTCTGCTCTCCGCTGCATGCAGAACAGCCCAAAGCTCCCACTCTCCACTGGGTCTCCTCCGCTGGTGCCCCATGCCAGTCTTCCATCACCTCAGCAGGCATCCTGGGGGGTAAAATGTCCCCTGGCAGCAGGAGAGGGTCAGGGGGTGGAGGGGGTGCAGGCATGGTGTGCCAGGGCATCCTCGCTGCCTCATCCTCAAAGTCTAGAGAGTTGCTCCTAAGTTTTTCCCATTCTTTGCTACGTTCTGCCTTACGCCTGGTCCAGTGCAGGCTCCTCTGCATCCTCAACAGGGTAACACGAACCTGCGCTCATCCCTCAGCTTTACTTGTTTTCTTTTTCTCTGTGCCCTGAGGACCCAGATTGATTAAGTGTCAGAGAAAAGTCCCAGAAAGACAGAATATCCGCTTTAATCCCTAAATCCATTTTTAGGAGATTAAGAGAAGTAAGTAAGAACCAAGGTCTGAACTGCTGCCTGGATGCTGATATGCTAAAAGTGATCGATGGCTTTGGCTTCATTCATTTTTACAGGGTAAGAGGTGTAATGTGCATGGAGGGGGACGAGGCGCTGCAGGGAACGGGATAATTGGCACAGGAGGCTGCTCTGCCAGCGTGTCCCTGACACCATGTTTGTGTGTCTGTGCCTACAGAGGAGGAAAGGCAGTGTCACAGCAGCCAAGCTGCCAGCTCTAGCGACAGCATCCCAGAGACAGCGCTCAACGCGTGCGAGCGCGTGGGGAGGGAAAAGCAGCCGCTATATTTACATACACCTGTGGCAGAGGTGTCAGGGATGCTTGATGGCTTAAAGCACAGAGCGTTGCAGGGTGGTGTTGCTGGTGCTCTGGGGATGCTAGGCTCGCTGTCCCCGTGACCAGAGCATCCATCCTCTTGGATAGATGCGCCCTTGTTTTTTTGGGTGCCTGCAGAAGACAGGAGAAACGTGGAGAGGGAGAGCTGGGACTTTCCAGCCTCTTGGCAGGAGGTGTTTCAATCAATCCCAGCCCTCCTACACATGCTTGAGAGGGTTGGGCACGTCTTTTTCTTCTTCTTCCCTCTTTCGATTTAAAAGTGAACACTTTGAAAGCCGTGGAGGAGTTGGCATTCACGCACAACATTAGCAGAAAGAGAAAGGCTCTGGAGACAGCACAGCTGGGAGCACGCCGGGTGAGCGGAGGGCACAGGCTTCTGCCCCAGCACCTCCAAAAGGGGGGACCAGACTTGTCCCCCTTCCTCGTTCAGCCTCTGTGGCACACGCATCTTCCCTTGCATCAAATCTAGTGACCGTGTGACTACAGGGAGACAGATCGGTTTGCTGAGCCAAACAAAAACTAGTCATTATGTACATGCATATATATTTAGATGCATGTATATATGTATATTTTAAGGGGGTTTGCATGCTTGGCAACAGCCACAATTCAGTTAGGTTAGGCATATTGCAAAGTGTAAAAGGGGGTTGGGAAGGGGGAAAAAAAAAAAAGTGATGCTGAAGGTGCTGGGTCTGAAAATGCCCCAGCAACGGTGGGTGCCCCAGCCTGCAGGGCTGCGGGGGGGGCTGCTGGAGGTGGGGGGGTGGGAGCGAGCAGGGGTGTGTGGCACCCCGGCTGTAGGCAGGAGTGGGGAGCTCACACCGCGGCGGGGCAGCCTGCAGGGGCATGAAGGTATATCAGGGCCAGACCTGTGTGCGCCTGTGGGGTGCACGCTGTCTGCTGTGGGTCCGTGCGTGGCTGCCAGCGTGCGATGGCGATGCCACCCTACCAGATGCCACCCTACCAGATGCCACCCTACCAGCCCGGCTCTGCCCCTGAAGCCAAACCCTGCAGCCCCCCACCCGCTCAGCTCCCGGCCTCGCCTGGCTCTCGTGCTAAATGTGATTACTTTGGAACGTGGTTTGCCCTGTCACTCACCAATTAACGAGGACAGAAAGCCAGAAAAGACACAAGCCTTTCCCTCTCGCTCTGCTGCCTCCAGTAAATGAGCCCTTCAAAGCTCTTTTGTCGGCGCTGTGGTGGGGAGGGGGCCGGGGCGACAGCACGAGGCCCGTGTCGGCGGGACCCCCGGGGTGACGCTGTGCCGAGGGGCAGCGCCTGGGCTCCGCGACCCTTCACGGGACTTTGAGGGGCTGCCAACAAAACCCACTGAGGCGGAGTGGTGAGCCAGGAGGTGCGGGGGTCTGGCGGTGGGCGCCCATGGGACAGACGCCCAAGAAACACCCGGAGAGCGTGGGCTAAACCCCCGGGATCAGGGGCTGAACGCGCAGATGCACCCACTCTTGTTTTTGCAGAAATAGAGGGGAAAAAATGAATGGCATCTCACATTCATTGCAGTCGTGCCTACCCCGCAATTGCACGTGGGAGAAGGACTCTCCCCATCGCCTCCTTTCTGAATGGGCTGCAGGAATTTAATCTTATCTCCTTACAGCAGTTTCTTTGAAGCCTTTTCCTCTTCCCTGCAGAGTTTTCACAGACAGTAGCTTTCTCTCTGCCTTCCTCAGACAGGTCACCTTCGTAAGAGCCTTCGTTTCCTTCCAGGCTTCGCAGTGCTCCCTCCCTGCTGATCCTGTTCTTCTCCCCTCGGTCTGTGAAAGCTTCCTTCTCCCCTGCACTCTCTCGCCTACTCTTTTTCCCTCTTGAATTATTATTCATCATTTCTGTGCAGATGCACCCACACATTTGGGTGTTTGTTGGGAGATGCACAGATAATACAGAAGCAGCAGCAGCTGCCAAGAGCCTGGATCCAGGAGCAGCCTCCTTCCACTTTCCCTCGATCGCTGCCAGGTGATGTGCTCCTGTTTTACTCAGTGATTTGGGTCTTTGAGACACCCAGAATGCAGCCCCAGGGGAAAAATGTGGGCATTTCTATGGTAAAAAGCCATGCGTGTGCTACCGGGATTTATGTTTTAATGAAGAGAACGGCTTAATCCAAATCTTGGAGCACAGCAATCCCACTGAGCTGGATTTGGGATCTGCAACCACAACCAGGTTCTGATTTCAGGACCTTGAACACCGAGGAAGCCCAGGCTGATGAGACAGACCCGCGCGGGGCTGCGTGAGCATCTGCCTGTCCCTGCTCAGACTTCCCAGCTCAGCCCGCTCTCCCCATGCCCAGCTGGAGCTGGGCTCTCTGAAACCTGCTCATTTTGGTCTCCAAAGAAATGGCAGCAATAGGGCTTGGAGAGCCCCATCAGCAGAGCCGACCTTGCCCCCACCCTGTAATCTTCACCCTAATCACGCTAATGGGGATGAATTCAAACACCGCCCAGGCAGACGCCATCCTTGTGGTGTTCAATTGTGGCTCGGTGCCGGCGAAGGGCCCCATTACAAGGCTTTCATTCACTCTAATTCATTGTCCCCCGCTCATTCATTGACATTCATTGGGATCATTTTGATCGGAGGCAGGGAGTGAATTGAGTCCGGGACTCACAAAGCACGCACCATGTGTTCTGCCCTGATTTGCCATTAGTGAAGGGGGACACTCCAGATGAAGAATAACCAGCCTCAATTACATGTTACATCCACTCTAATAGCCCAGGAGTCCATCACACTTAATGTTATTTCAATGAACACTAAGAGAATTCACACCCACTGGCTGGTGCTTGTTAGAGGAGCCGGCGGTGGCTTTGGCAGGGAGCTGGGTGGGCTTGGTGCCAGCGCAGCAGTAGTAGACTGTGCCGTCTCTCTGCCACTGTCCCCTGGCAGCTGGGCTCTTACGTTGTGACCAGTGATCCTGCTGCAAGCCCTGGTGGTGAAGGTGCAATTGCTCAATGGGGGAATAGAAAAAAAAAAAAAAAGCCACAAAAGGCAATCTGCATCCGTTTCGGAGCCCATAGGCAGTGCCGAGCACTGCCTCTTTGCACCCAGTTCCTACGGGAGGGTCAAGGTCACTTATGCCACCCTTCCTCCTGCCAGCCCTGCTGGAAAAGCCAGAAATCAAAGCTGAATTCAGCATCAGCTTTGGAAAGAGCTTGAAGGAGCTGTGTAAACTTCTCTTCCATCCATCAAGCAATCGAGGCACCAATCCTGAGTGGCGGTGAGTCAACAAGTGGCTTTAATGAAACCAGAGCAAAATCATCCATGTAATGATGCAGGCGGCATTGAGGCAAGTGGCTTGAGCTATGTTTGGCGAAGCCAGCACTAGAACAAGAGGAATTTCTCAAATTAACAATGAATCATATTGGCAGAGCATGCTTTAGAGGATACCGGCTCAACACCTGCTGTGCTGTGCTGTGCCTACTTCCATACTGTCTGGTCCCTCCACAGGGAGACGGCACTGTTTCCCTGTGTGGGAGCTCTGGCTGAGCAGGGAGAGGCTTCTGTCCCTGCCTGGGGACGATTGCTCAACCCACAGAAAATTGGTGTAAGTCAGCAAAGTCCCATGACTTTCAGCGTCTGCGTTTCTGCAGTCTCGTGCTTTCTCTCCAGCAAATGCTTACTGGACAGTTAGCTTGTGCACAAACTAATAGCACCAGCAAATATGTGGGCTAGAAAAAGTGATATATTATTCTCCCTGTCTCCCTGGCCTGAGAGGGACTTAGAAGTGAGCCGAACCTTGTTTATCTTAGCATTAGCCAGCAGCCGTTTATTCCCAGGAAAAGCTGGTGTTTGCCCTGGCAGCCTGCGGGGAGTAACAGCCCGCAGGGAAGTCAGGAGCTGAGCAAAGTGACCTGTTGGGAGAGGGCTGGGCTGGGGCTCAGGAGGTCACCGAACGACGCTGTGATGGGGGACAAAACATCACCTGCTTCACCTGCTCCCACCTGCCAGCCCGGCCAGCGATGGGATGGTGTCATTAAAAGAAGGCTGTGCCGGGAAGGTGATGCTCCCTGGCCAGCCCGCGAGCATCACTTGTGCCATCTTGGGCTGTTTACAGAGCCAGCCTGCGTTTCTGTGCGCAGGGTGACAAGAGATTTCTGGTGCTGAAACGCCCCGGTTCTCCCCCGCACAGCTGCAGTTTATATTAAATAGCTTCGTACGCAAGCAAATCCAAAGAGCGTTATCAGGAGCTGGGCTTGAGACAGTCCTGGCCTCCCTCCTACTGCCCCTGTACCCCGTCTGACCTCGGGGAGGGGACGTCCCAAGAGGAGCTGGTCTCATAGGATGCCCTGCCCTCGCTGGATGCAAGCACAGCAACAGCAGGGCATTGTGGGAATATCCCGGCACTGCTCTGGCAGCCTGATCCTCCATGTTATTACCCCCTCGGCTTGGTCTGTAGCTCTTCTTCGTGCCTCTGATACCCCATCTTTCTGCAAGTAACCCTCATCCTACTCGTGACATCCCCATCCCCACCCAGACCAGAGCCCAAACGCTTTCTCACTCTGTTTTAGGTTAAATACAACTCCAGGACCCTCCAGCTTCCAACCTTCACTCAACCACATGTAAAGAAACCCCACCTGTGCCTCCCCGAAATCCCCAGCCCTCCTCACAGCTCATCCCCGCTCCTGCCAGCGGCCTCGCGCCGCACGGATTTCGGAGCGCATCGGTGATTCAGCAGCGGAGCACAGCACCCACACAAGTCATATCAGTCATGCTCCCGGTACGAAGGAAACGCTCGTATGAGACATAGCTAACTATTCTTGGGGTGGAGAGAAAGATCTTTTCAGCTTACTTAATTCCTCACAGCATCTGGCTGTTTCCCACTAACGAGCAACTAATACTGCAATTAAAGCCCTGTTAATTGGAAGCTCAGAAATGCTCGGGTCCTTGCTTTTGTCTTTCGCAGGTTTGCGGGCTGGCTGGGGCTGCGGCAGGCACACCTGAGTGGTGATGCCAGCACTGGGAACTGTTACCTCCAGACCGGCAAATTCACATCCCTGCTGCGACAGGCACCATCGCTCTGCGGGAAACAGCCGGCTCAGCGCCGAGACCCCCACCATGCCACGGTACCCTGGCCACCAGCACCCACCCAGTCCCCGCTGGCTGCTCACGGGACCCCTCTGTAAATGGGACAGACCTTGGGGAGGGGTTTGTGCAGCCTGGGGATGCTGTTGGGGAGAGGGGCTCCCATTCCCAGGGGGGACCTCGCAGCAGGTCACCTGTCCCCGTGATGCTGGCAGGTGCAGAACTGCTCCATCCCTGGGAGGAGGGCGAAGGGGCCCTCGTATCCCCACCGTGGGTTAGTTATTTTGGGAACCGTCTGGAGCTGGCAGCTGGTGCCGGGGTGGGTGACAGCTGAGCATGGCTTTCACTTGGGATCTGCGAGGCCCCTTCTCGCGCATCTATTTCCGACCCTGTAAAACACAATCTGCCAGGGTGTGAGCTTGGAGGGGCACACAAAAAAGCTGGTTGCAAGGGACTGGCTTGCACTAGGCAGCTCAGGGTCCCCGTGCACCTTGCAGGTGTCTCCAAGCGTGGTTGGGAAGTTGCAGAGGTGCTGTCCTTTAATTCCTGCCCGTGCAGCACCAATGCGGCGAGGTCTGTGCCTGGTGCTAACTGGCATAGCCACAGCCCCTGTCAGCAGCCAGACCGGTGAGGTTTGGTGTCCTACACGTCTCCCACGCGCTTTCTCTGGGGTCTAATTGATGGAAAGTGTTTGTCTGTCCAGCTAAAAATAGCAAGAACTTCATGTAACTTGAGATGAGCCCTAAATACTTTTCCTCCCAGCTTTCCACTTCCACAGGCTTTGCACGTGTCTTCCTCCATTCCCCTAATTATGGATTAGAGAGTAACGAGAGACAGTGAGCCCGTTTTCCCCAGGGTATGACAGGACGGTAGCACCAAGGGTTCCTTCAACATGCCAGTCCCTCGCCAACCATCAGGAAATACCTGGACTAAGGCTTGTTCTGCTGCAAAACTCCCCCAAGAACATACAGGGGAGAAGCATCTTCTTCATGTAAGGGAAAATTTAGAAGTGGAGCTGCAGGCTGCCATGGAGACAGGGCTCTATGTGCAATCTTCCTGCCTTTTATTGTCTCCTCTCCTCTCCCAGGTGGTTGAAAAGCAGCCAGGAGCACAGCCAGCACTGCCTCCCATGCTCCTGCTGACCATGGCTGCCATGTAAGTGCTTAGGAGGCCCAGCTGGGTTTCCTCTCTGGTCCTTCACCTCCTCTTGCCTTTTGGCACCTCCTTGCTATATCTGGGGATCATAAAGCAAATCTGTGCTGCTTCTCTCTCAGCCTCGTTGGGCTCATGGGCAATGCGAGTGCTGTCAGGGTGTGGGGGCCCACCGCCTGCTCTCCCTTGCCCTTTTCCTACTGGTGGTGGCCTGGTAGCCAAGGACATGAGCTGCTGAGGCTGAGCTAGGGCTGCTTCTCTTGGGACATCCCCCTACAGTCAGGCTGGAAGCTGCCTGCTGCAGTGGGAAGCTCTGGCTGCTTCCCTGACAAGCAGGAGGGGAAATAACTGACCCTGGCAGCAGCTGAAACCCCTCAGTCTCTGCCCTTAGCAGTGAGCTGTGAGCATCAGAGGAAGAATTTCCTTGAGGTAGGACCCAAAGATCTTCCAGCAAACTAAATTTCTCTGTGTCAAATCCATGCTTGACTTCACAACACCTGAGCTCCGAAACTAAGCTGTGCGTTATTTTTATGCTGTCCTTCCTTGTTTGTGATACCAGTTGTGCGGTGGTTTGTCTAAATGCTGGGTATTTCTGTACGCTGCGCAATGCTCAGCCAAGTGGGAGCTGAGAAAAGGCAACTTCTGCATGTTGATAGAACGCCAGTTGCAGTCCTTGCTGCGAAAAGCATCTGCTGCGCTGCCGCTGTCTTCTCATCCTTCAACTCCCTCTCTGGCTTTCCAGAGTGTTACACGTCCCTGATCCTGCTCTGCTCCACCAGGCTTCAAGACATCAGCCACACAATAAAAAGAAAAGGCAAATTAATTTTTCGGTTCCTATGTTCCTCATCCTCATTTTTTTTTTTTTTTTTTTTTTCCAAACTTGGCTCGTTGTGAAAACCACCCCTTTAATGCCTGGCTGCCAAATAGAGCAATTCTCTCAAAAGAGAAATGTACATCAAAGTTGCAAGGAATATTCAATTAACCTTTAAAGGAGATCATCCATAACTGGCTTACAGAGATGTCATTTAATTGTTTTAAAAAAATAAACACAGGCACTTGCCTTTCAGAGGAGCACGTCTGTTGAGACAGTTCTGGCTGATGTCTTGCTAAAAGGCAATTAAATATCTGAATGTTCCTTCCAGCTTGCATTCTGAGCTAGAACCTCTGACATAGTTATCTTTGCTCAGGCAATATGGCAAGTGGCCAAACTTATCCCTTCTGCATATAGGAAACCTTGATAAACTCCTCTGAGAAAATACCATTGATGGCAAATGGCTCAGTGTCGTTGCATGACGGCGAGTTAAAATGGACCTTTCGGAGGCTTCTTCTCTTCCAGCAAGAGTGAAGCAAGTGCCCAGCTCAGCCTCTCCGGCTCTCGGACCGGAGCACTGCCCCATGGGGGAGAGACGCTCGGTTCTCTGGAAGTCAGAGGCTCAGGAGATGAGGCTCCTTAATAAATCATTCAAAATCCTCTTATTTTAAGGAGAACATGCACATGCATTGCTACCCTCTGCTGGAAAGCGCTGGCGGTCACAGAGGCCTTATGCTGCTAAGGAGATGAATGGAGATCTTTCAGCTCAGGAGGAAAACTGCGTGTGAGGAAGAGGAAGGTCGGAGCAGGAACGCTGCTGTTGAGAGGACCCAGTTGCAAAGCAAGGCAGGGGCGACATTTGCTCCTGCAGCTCTGGAGTAATCCCAGCACTGCTTGTGCAACAGGGTGCCCCCCTGCCCCCGGATTTTGCTTTCCAGAACCAGGTAAGGGCCATGTGCGCACACATCCAGGGCTTCCCAGGAACAATTTGTCGAGCCTTCCTGCTCAAGGCAGGGGGCTTTTCTTAATTAAATGAACAAGCACAAAAACCCGATAGTAGCAAGCAATCTGTGTAGGAAAGACTTTGTGACCCACGTGCCAAATCTTTGTACATTCCCTGCTATTTTTAACTAATCCCTAATGGCAACAGTCCACTTAGGTCCTGCCCACTCCCGGCCACACGCCTTCACGCTGCTCGCCCCGACCCGAGCGCTCCATCCCTCCTCCCTGCATCCTGCCCCTTTCCAGAGAGGAGCTTTCTGCCTACAGGTCTCCTGGAAAAAAAACCATGACAGCAAACCCAAGGGCAGCCATTAAACATATAACATCAAATAAACTAGGCAGGAGGAGATTTTTAAGACCTCCCAAGAGAAAGAAATATTAACACACATGCAAGTCAGTGGTACGGGGGACTAGGGAAAAAAAAAAAGCCTCTAGGATTCCCATCAGTGCTAAGCTTTTTCTAAGTGCTGGAGGATTAAGGTCCCATGCCTCGGGTGCAGGGCATGGGCAGCCTGCGTGGCTCCGTGATGGAGCAGTGCAGGACCCTGGTCCTGTCTCTGCCAGTCTGTGCTGCTTTGAGGAGCAGTTATAGCGACACTTCCCTGTGATGGATGCAATGATACTATTTTTTCACACTTGTCCACGCAGCACCTTGCACCACAAGCTCCAAGCTCTGCCAGGATATCTGTGGGTGACTGAGTGTCCCGGGGAGCCAGCCTGGAGCTCAGCTTTCACTGTCGGAGATGGGAATGGGTTTTTGAATGATCTCAAGGACAGCAGATAGGGGATCCAGCCCTCAACTGGGTTTTTGCTCCCTGCCACGCTGAGAGCGGCTGCTCTGCAGCTGCCCACCCCTCTGCGTGCCGCAGATGCCTCACCTGAGCGCGTGCTGAGCATGACTGTACCTGCCCGCTTTAAGGCAAAGGATATCATCAGAGCAAGGGCTGCAGGAGGCACGGGATGGGAGAGCAGCAGCAGCTCGCTGGGACAGCATCCTTGCCTCTGTCTGGCCCTGCTCTGCAGCGGAGCATCTGCAAGGGCTGGGCTTCCCCCTCTCCCTGGTGCCGCGGCCCCCCTGCCCCAGCCTGGGGTGAGGGTCTGCCCCGCACCCCCTCGGCACGGGAAGCCTGCCCTGGAAGTCCCTACGCCCGCTTCGGTGGCTCTCAGGGGAGCTGGCTTTTCTTGAATTTTCATTTTCCTGCCTGAGTTTCACATTCATTCGCCTCCCACCGCTCCGCAGTGCTGCCTGCCAGGGAAGAGTGACTAAGGGGTGGGTGGAAAGGAACGGCTCAAGACCAATTTCACAGCCTGCGGTGCCAAGAGGAGGGGGACACCCGGGGAGCAGGAGGGGCACTGGCACAGTTGGGGGCTCCGAGGCCGAGGGAGCTGCCAGCAGCCCCTTGAGCCTGTGCGTACCGCAGGGCTGCGGCTGGAGGCCTGGCAGGGAGCTGAGAGCATCCCCCGTAGCGTGCGATTGTGCTCCTGAGTGCGCTTTTGCAGCTGCCATTAATTGCCCCCGCTGCTGATTGCACTGATGATTTTGCACTACCAATTCTTTGTCCCACTGATTAATGGCCCTGGTGATTAATTGCATGGATAATACCACAGAGTGGCTAATGGAGGGCTCTGCAGACCCTCCCAAAAGCCTGGCTGCAGGCGTAGGTGCGAGCGGGGCAGGCTGGCGTGGCGTGACATGGAGGGGGTCAGGGAGACGGAGTGTGACGGTGCACAGCCGTGACTGCAGGCTGGCGTGGGAGGCTGGGGCCAGGCGAGGAGCTGCCCGGCAGGCTCTGTCCTGGCAATGATTTCAAAGGGAGGTTAATCAGCGTCTGGAGCGATGGTATCAGGAGGACAGATAGTGAAGACTCATGAGGACTTTTTTCCTGCTCGTATTCCACTTGCCGCAGCCTTCAGTGAGGAAAGCAAGCTTTTGGGAGGAATTTGAACAGCCACGGTAACTACTGTGGAAACGCAAGCCTGCTCGGAAAAATGGGCCAGGTGCTGGTCCCTTGTGAGCACACCGAGTCACACACGTAAGGAGGTCCCAGGTCTCAGCTCACTTGTGAACTTGTGAACACTGCTCTGCTGGGGCAGTCTTGGCTGAGGAGGTGCCCAGGGCTTGGCACTGCTGGAAGGGGCTGATGAGGGTGCCAAGGGGGGGTTAGCAGAAGGGGACAGCAGGAAACCAAATACAAACTCCCCAGGGAGAGAGGGGTTCATAGCAGGGATGCAGTGGTACCACCGCTGCAGCTGGGATCGAGATATGTGGGCACAGCTGTGGGGGGGAATCAGGGCTGGGGGCGGGGCGGGGGGGCTGGATGGGAGCTGTCAGGGCTCCCCCACGATCCTGGGCCAACGTCTGTGTGGGGGTCCCTCCCGCCACACCGCTGGGAACCTGCACCTGTGGGCAACTACTCCTGAACCGTCAGAAAAAGCGAGGTGCTCTCTGCAGAGCCCAGGGCAGCGTCCAGCCCCTTGGGTGACGGCAAGGCACGACTCCCCAGCCGTGCACCGCGCCTGGGACTCAGCTCCGCGCGCGTTCCCTGCCGGAGCCGGCAGCTGCTGGGCTGTGCCGACCTGGCACCGAATGCAGAGCATCAGCGGGGTGAGAAGTGACAGCCCAGAGCTGGCTCCTGCCACGGCAACCCTCCAGCGCTGCTTTTAAAGGCAGAGGTTAATCCCTGGCTTTGCCAGACCTGGGCGGACACCCCTGAGAGCTGTGCATCCTCCGGTCAGCAGTGACCTCCTGCCCACGCATTTACCTGGGTGCAAAAAAAGGCACAAATCCTGCAGCCTGCACACGCACCGAGCAAAGCATTGACAGACCTGCCTGGCCGTGTGTCTGCGCACCCAAGGAAAGGCTCCAACACTTCCAGCGATCGCGATAGCCGGCACGCTCGCACGCAACGATACCCGCATCCAGATACAATTGGTATTTGAAGACAGAGGTGCTCGATGCCCACGCAAGACGCAGCCTCCGCGCTTGCTAATCCTCTTCCACCTCTTCCACCCACTTGCTGCCCATCCTACCGCACGCACAGGGGCACGACCCGCAAATAATTTCTCCGGCGGACTGGCAGCCCCCGTTTGCCCAGGATGCTTCTGACAACAGACCAAAGGCATCTGTCTGCTCCTTTCTTTCTTTCCCCGGAGAGTTTGGGGGCTGTGTAACCAGAAGCAGCCTGAACCAAGGTGCTGAACACACAGAATTTTCTCGTTGCCTTGAAAAGAAGTTTTCCAGACTTCAGAGGGAAGTGAAAAGACGGAGTGGAGCCCTGCCGGGGGGGTGTGCTGCCGGGGGGAGTGTGCTTCCGG
>JAVJGI010000041.1:1931812-1983412 GCA_035590275.1 Ibycter americanus
CAGCCCCTGCGGGGGGGAGCGGGGGGGCCGCGGGGGATGCTCCGAGGTGAGAGGTGCCGTGGGGAGGGCGGCTGGGCTTGGACCAGCGGTGCCTCCCGTCCTGCCCGGCGCTGCGATAAAGCCTGGTACCTTGGAAAACTCTTCGGGAAGGGAGCTGAGAGCCCGCGGAAAGCAGCCGGCGGCGGGGGGAGCTCGCCCGGCCGGGAAAGCGCTGGGCTGAAGTTCCTGTTTTGCTTGATTTGGAGCAGGGACTTGAAGCGGAGTCTCCAATACCCCCGTCCGGGACGAGCAGCGGGGCTGGGCCCGGGTGTGTCTGCCTCATGCCACGACTAGTCCTCACGGCACAGACAGGGACACCTTCCCCAAGGCCTCTGACCACGGGGAACCGAATCGCTGGGGCCGCGGCCGGAGCCGTCCCAGGTGCAGATGGGGAAACTGAGGCACAGGACCTGCTCCAGCGGGCGCAGAGCCAGCTGCGCTGCCGGGTGTCAGCAGAGGAGCGTCGCCTTGCTCGGGCTGATGCTCAGTGAAGTGGCTTTGGCTCCACAAACGAGCCACCCCCTCGGCTGCGCCGCTGCCAGCGCCCGCCGGTGTGCCTTTATGGGCAAAAAGGCAGATAAACGCAGGGCAAGGGGGAGCGGAGCCGCAGGGGTGTGTGCGGGGGTGGCTGCCCCTGCCCCGGCTCCAACGCCGTCAAGCCTGGCAGGAGTCTGCTCTGTGCACAGCCCTACCTTCAGGTACCGAAACCATCCCCAAAAGCAGCAGGCTGAGGTCAGCGCAGGCTGAGGACCACCTGTGAGGCTGGGAATTGCTGTGCCAAGGTGCAGACAAGGGGTGGACCAGCCTCTTGACCCCTCCTGGCCTTGCCTTTAGTGCTGAGCAGTGGGAAGGGATGCTGCAAGGGAAAAAACCCTGAGCATCTCTGCTAAATCACCTTCCAGAAGCAATACAGGCTGAGGCCCTGGTACTGATTTCTGTAGCCCAAGCAGGCTCTGCTTGTCCACAGGTAAGGGCCATCCTGCCTGTGCAGATGTGATTTTTTCCCAATATCGGGAGGCAGCTCCGTAGGTACCCACATGCCCTGTGAGTCTCCAAGCACCGAGCAGCGTTCGGTGCGTCCCGCTGTTCCCCAGCAGGCTGGAGCCGGGTTGAAGGTGCAGTTATGTTCCCACATCCCTTCCCTCCCTGTACATCTGCCCCTGGGGAAGTCTGTTTGCCTCCTTCTTCCTCACCTAGTCGTTAATCTCTTCCTACACAGAGGCAGGTTTCCTGCCTGCGTGTGCTGAGCAGGCCTGTTTGCCATCGACAGCTGACGCAGCGCTCAGGAATTTGCTGGGTAGCTGGCAGCACATCTGGACTTGCCCCGTGCGTGGTGCTGTGTGGCTGCATCCCGGTCAGGTATGCAACGAAGGAGGCTCCCCCCGCTCTGGCACACACCTGTACCATACTGGGGAGCAGCTGGCGGCTCCCCCAAGCCCCATGTCGGCTCCTGCCCCTCTCAGCGCTGAGATGGAGCGGGGTAGGGGAAGACGGAGCCCCAGCACGAGCTGACACATCACAGCATGCGTCTGGCTGTCTGGTGGGAGACTTGCAGCCATTCCTTTCCCAAAGCCAGCATAGGAAACCACCCTGGGTACAGCATTAGTGCGCACATCCCTGTGCACATGCACAGAGCCCCAGCAGCAGCACAGGGAGAGGCAGCTGGGCCCAGCGGGACCCGCAGGAGGGAGAGGACTGCAGGTCCTAAATCAGTCTCAAACTGGTTGGTGCACCCACCAGCCGGGATTGGGCTTGTGTCCCGCAGATGGTCACGCCGTGGTTGCCAGCCTTTGGCACAACTGGAGGAGAGCGGCTGGGGCTCGGCGCCGGGGTTTGCTTTGCTGCCACTGTGGGAGCCGGGCTGGCGCCCCATGAACCAGAGCAGCGAGGGCTGCTGCTGCCCTGCCTTCCACCAGCGCGCATCCGAACCCCAGCCCTCGGCTCTCACTATCAGGGCATTTGACACTGAGCGAAAATAGTTACGCCGGGGTGGAGCACGGGAGAAGCGAAGTTTTAGCTCTGCACAAACCACAGGGCTTTGATTTATGGAGCTGGCGCTTGGCAGACGAGATCCATCCCCCCTGCTTTTTTTAATATTGTTTCCTGGCAGCTTAGTTCGTTTCTCTGCTGATTTGAGCAACGCTCCCACAATCCTGCGGGTGCCTTGTTGCCTTGAAAGCAGTCAGCTGGAATTTGCTATTTTAGGACCTAAAAAATTGAAGAGAGGAAGAAGAAGGAGAAGAAGGGGAAGAAGGAGAAGAAGGAGAAAAGGAAAATGTATTCACGTGAGCGCAGAGGAATGGTTTAACAGGATTTCACTCCAGGGGAAAAGGCACAAAAAAAATCGTGATTCATTCTCAGTTGAGCGGAGCTTCATGTTTCTATAGTAAGTCATAACAAAACAAGGCGGCAAAGCCAAGAAGTTATTTGTACCAGATGGGCCAGTGGTTCTATCTGCAGCTTTTCAGGAATCGTCCTGACTCAGGCAGATTTTGCAGCCAGGAGCTCAGGAGTTCAACTGTTGTGGGGGGGACAGGGTGGCAGGGGGGTCCACAGCCCTGCTGTGTCCCTTGGCTGTCCCTGCCTAGCTGTGGGGTCCCCCAGCCCCTATCGCCACCCCCTTGGCCTTGTGCTGGGGCGGCTTCTCCTGGGCTGAAACTTGTCCTCCCCGGCTCATCCATCCCGTTCATGTCAGCACTCGCCCCGTCTGCCGTGTCCTCGCCCCCGCAAACGAGTCTGACTACGTGGTGTTGCCTCACCTCCCCGAGTCACCTGGAAGCTTTCCCAGGGCAAGGGAGCCCCGGAGAATAACAGCACAGGGCCCTCACGGAGCTGTGGGCCATGGGGGAGGGTGGGGTGACCACCCGGCCCCTGCCCGTCCATGGGGTGCTCAGGCAGATGCCCACCTGTGTCTCAGGGGGCTTGGATTTCCCCGATGCTGGGAGCTGAGCCCTGGTGAAAGACCACCCTGCAAACATGCCCCCGTCTCCCGCCTTCATTAATAGAGAGATGATCAATTCCTCCAACGAAATCCAACTGAAAAAAAAAAAATAAAAAAATCCACTTTTTGCACCCGCAGTGCAAACAGGCGATGAAATACCAGCGACTTGTTTCCTTGGGGGAAATTTGTATGAAATGCTCACCCGCCTCGCTCGAGTCTGGCACCTCCGGCTGCTGCTGGCAGCGCCAGGACAGGCGCAGGTAGTGGCTGAATGAGTCAGTTGCTGATCCCTTCCACTTGATACTAGTCTTTCTTAATCACTTAGTGTAGTCATCCTGGATAGAACCCTAAGTGGATTTGCATGGATAGATTGAATAAGAGTCCCTTCTCCCTTATATTTTAGGATAAAGGATAAGCAGAAATGACAAAGACTGGATTTTTGCCCTCTTTTTTTTTTTTTTACTAACAGATTATTTACAAATCCATTGAAATTGGATATAACTTAGTTCATACTAATTTACTGCTCTGCAAGGGAATTACAAGATAATAAGATCAGCGATAAAAGCAAGAAGTAGGTGTATTTAATGACTTTTCCCCCTACAGAGCGATGAAGCAATATTGGAAGAGTGAGGCAAGCCTGGGAAAAGGAAATTAACCCACAAAATGCTCTGGAGGGTTGGAGGGCTCAGATGGTGCCCGGAGGAACAGGATGAAGATGCCAGGATAATAAATAGTACCTTTATTTTTGCACATGAATTTTAAATAGCAATACAAGCACTGGACATAGAGTCAAGCTGGGAAGAGCTGGTGGCGTGGGGAAGGGGCATCCCCATCACGTCATGGCCACCCTGGAGCAGGGGGCAGAGGTGCTCTGCCCACACGTGCCCTGCTCTGCTTCCCGAAACCACATGGCCCGGTATTTCCCTTCCAAGTGGGATGAAAGCAGCAGCGGGTAAAGCCGGCAGCGGTTCAGCTCGCACGTGAGTGTGCTGCTGGGGGGCTGCCCAAAGCCCAAGCCTTTCTATAGGTGACAGCGGGTGCTTCAGGGCTGGGGTACGACCTTGGGAATTCTGAGCCCTTGGGAGCATCAGCCCTCATCCCACTCCAAATCCAGCTCCTCAGAAAACTGTAATGTGAAAATGCATCCCTGCAGCGGGTTCACCCTCCCTGGAAGCACCCATGCTGTGCTGCGGGGAAGTGCTGTGCTTGGCCCTGCCCAGGGATTTGGAGATGAAATGCAGCAGAGAAGAGTGAGTGTTCGGTGTTTGATCATTTCGGTTGGGCAGCTGGATTACAAATGACAATTAGCCCGTGAGCCTGCGTGGCATAATTGCGGTGGAGCTGCAGGGATATGTGCGTGCTCACACGGGCTGTCTTGCAGAACAGAAAAGAAGCCGGCTTAGCCGTCCTGCCGGTGGGTAAACCCTGCGGCAGCGATCTGCCAGCGAGCGAGAGAGGAGCTTATGAATGCGGCCAAGGAGGATCTGGGCTGGTGCTGGTGGTGGCTACTTATGTGTCATGCAGGCTTTGCTGTAAGCTCTGCGAGGCTGTGTGCGGGGGGTGATGCATATTAATCAGCTCAGCCCCGCTGTGGCCAAGCCACCAGCTGATATCCCTGATGTGCCCGTGATATTGTCCTCATTGTGCTGCACAAAGCGATTTCCAGCCAGGGCTGGGGATACTTCTTGTTTTGGTTGAGGGGAGAATCCATCCAGCTAATTCCCTCCCACAGTACCCTTCCTGATGGGGTGTGAAGATCAAGCGAAGCGACGTGGCACCGACGCAAGACTTGGCAGCGCTCCTCTGTGCTGTCTCCTTGCACTCTGTAATTTTAGGTAAAATAAAGCCAGTCAAAGCTGTAATGAAACATAAACTCCACGTGGCTTTCCCAGCCTAGCAGCAGACTTCTACTCGGAGAGTTCAAGTCCACTTAGACTGGACTTTGCTCTCGGCTCCCTTTCCTGGAGCCCCGACAAGCGGCCAGCAGCGCTGGTTTCAATCCCAGCCAGTTTAGCAGCAAAAAAACCCCCAAAAGGTCATGAGAAAAGCATGTCACATCCAAGCTTATAAAGGCAGACTGAAATTTCCTCTTCCACTTCTGGGATTCATCTGCTCCTTTCCCATTAAAATTAACGGTAAGAGCACATCTCAGCTCATTGGTAGCTCTTCAGCCTCTTCTTTTGCTTGATGCTAAACCAGAGACAAGTCCAGACTGCGTCCCCCGAGCCTCAGAGCAAAGTTTGCTTTTGCAGTTAAACAAAGCAGCTTCCTCTGCCTGGTGGAGTTGCAAAACAGCGATAAGGTGCTGCCTGGTTCTGGGTATTGATCGGCGATGCTAATCTAGGTATCTGTAGCTGGACATCCTGGTCACACCACAAAGTCCTGCTCATCCAGTCCACATCTCATGCAACCAGGAATTCTTCTAAAGCATCGTTCTGGTGTCATTTCATCACGTGAGCTCTGATAGTAAAGAGTTTCTAGTCCTCAGGGCCAGAAAGAGAAGCTAGAAAATTTGGCTCCTCAAGGCATTCAAGACAAAAGGCAAATGTACACAGACCCTCAGATGTATTATCTTTTAGAGCATCATGCACTCCAAACCCTGCTTATGATTTGCGGAGGGAGCTGATGGATGCTATCTCAGTGGGTGAAGGTGGGGAGAGCGAGCGGGTAATCCCAAGCTGCAGGCAGGAGCTGGAGCCAGGTATTAATTATATCTGGGGTCACAAACAGAAATCAGCTGCAAAACTGAAATATCCCAAATCTCTGAGCTATCCCAACCCTGGAGCTCAGGCAGGGTTTCCCACCGGGTAGAGAGGAGCAGAGGTTTTCCCTCTTGCAGCCTTTTCCTCCTGCTCCTCCCCTCCTCTTCCTCAGCATTACTCACTGGGTTATGCAATGCTTATCTCCCAGCCCTCCACACACGCCAGTAACCAGTTGGGCAGCAAAAATATTCTGCTGGAAAAAGCAGTTTGTCAGACTCTGCCTGCCTGGCTCCTAGGACTCACCCTGAATATTGTACAAGCTGCTTTTCTGCCACTTACCAGGGGAAAAAGAGGAGGAAAAAGGGCCTGGCTTTCTCTTGGGACTACTCAATGTGCAGCTCAGCTCAGTTTGCTTCTGCTTCATTGGCGTACAAATCCAAATCCTGCTAAATAATTCAGCAGAGCTGCTGCTCTACAGGTCTAAATAATTCATCCTGGATCTTTGAAGAGGGAAATGTGGTTACATCACCCTTCAGAGCAAAGCTTCTGGGGTTCTTCCACTCCCTTCCAGAGTAAAGTTTCCCTCTGATCAGGCCAAGATGCTCCTGTTGTCAGAGCTGTCGGGAAAAGCTGCCGTGCTGAGGTCTTTGAAGGGAGCTGGATCCCATGCAGCCACCAAGGCCTGGGGTCCCTCGCATCTCCTTTTGCTGCGTGTCCCCGAAGGTGGAGGTGGTCAGGGCAAAGCCTGGCCTCAGCCGGGACTTCCCAGGAGAGGGGAGCAAAGAGACAGTGTGAGGGGCTGCTCCCGGGACCATCGGAGCTGGGGAGCAGGCTGTGCCACTGCGGGGACCTGCACCCATGGGTGACAGCATCGCACGGGCTGCACTTGGCGCTGGGACAGCGGGGACTCATGCTTCTCCTCCTCTCCCTGCAGATGCTTGGGACCCTGCTGTGCGGGGAGGGAGGTGGCTGAGGACCGAGCCTGGTCCTCGGGCTGTGCAAGGGGAGCACGTCGGGGAGGAGAAGGGAAGGAGCAGCCGGTGGCGGGGTCAGAGCTGTCGAGCAGCCGCATGTGAAACACTCGTGTTGTGCTTTCAAATCCCTTTCGCCGGAGATGACTCTCCCACGGGGAATCGTTGAGCAACTCATGTCAGCAGCCAGCTGATTTCTCCATGAGCAGACATATGCGCCTGCTTTTCCAAGGGGCTGTTTAAATTAAAAATTCCCCATCGGAGGCCAGGACAAAGCAGCCATCATTAACCCTGCCGGGGCCAGACCGGCTGCGGAGGGCATCTGTGGATGCGGTACCCACCAGTTATCTCTATGTATTTCAGTTTCGGTGCTCGGTGTAAGTGGCACACACAGTGCCATATCATGCTGAAAGCATTTTGCTTAAATATTTATGAAATCCTTCCAGGCCTGAAGCGCAGCCAGTTCTGGAGGTTTGCAGAGCTCCGCAACCGATGCGAGGTGGGAGCTGGCTGGGCCAGCGCGGGGAGCTTCTGGGGGTGACAGTGTGCCAGGTCAGGCAATGAAGAGCTAGGTGGTTTTGTGACTTAGAAACGATAGAAAGAAGCAGGATGCTGACAGATGCTTTTCCCTACTCTGCCGGCGCAGCCCCAGCCTGTATCCTGGACCCCAAACCCACCCTGGTCTGCACCCTGGACCCCAAATGTGCCCTGGCTCAGGGAAGAAGGAGAAATGCAGCCTGAGGTTCAGACCGGGCTGATGGTGATGGCATTTCTCTTGCAGAAAATGGGGGTTTGAGCTTCAGCTTGAGCAAAGGCAAGGAAAAAACTGATCATGCCCTTCCACTGGTCCAGTCCTCTCCATTTTCCCAACCAGCAATGCCCTGCTCTGCAGGCTGCAAAAAATCACCTTAATTCCCAACTGGTCTGCTTATATTTCCCATCCCTTTCTCCTCTGCATCCCTGTGATAAAAAACTGCCGTATGACTCTTTGCCCCCCCATACTCTTCCTCCTCCCCGGTGTGTGGCTGGGCCTTGGCCTTATCTCTGCACAGAGTAATTTGATTTTCACGAAGCATTGACAATTACCACAATAAAAGACGAGATTTGCAGTGAAGGGGGTGAGCGTTGAGGGCTGGGCTGACACCACCAGCACCCTCCTCTGTAGCTCAGGGGTTCCCCAGCCTCCTGGGCATGTGTGAGCGATGTATCGGGGGATATCCCCTCACCAAGAAAGACAGGGAAGCATCTCCCCTTCTCCTCCTCCTGCTCCTTTGCTCTGCGCATGGGACAGCAGTGGGACATGCTGCTCTCACTGTCCCTTGGGGATCGGAGCTGAGCTGGGCTTGCAGGGAGGGGATGCTGCTGCCCGGGGGCCCCTTCGCCCCACGCTGTGGCGTGAGGTCTGCAGCAGCAGAGGCAAAGGGGCTTGGACAAGATCCCCATTTTTGGGTTCCCCTGGCATTGTTTGCTCCGCATCCCAGCGGGGACGCGATGCCCTTCGCGCTGCCGCCTGGCTCGGTCGCTCTTCCCCAGCCACTCTGCCATTTGTGTTTATGGTGCCCATAAAAACCAAATGTGCTTCGCAGTTTAGCTTCATATATTATAAACTGTAATCCAAACCCCGTAAAGGAGCAAGTCCTTTGCATAATGATCGCATACGTTTCTTTATGTGCTTTTATAGCGAGCCAGGGCTGTGGTTACAGCAGCTTTCCACCTTGCAGATATGCAATTAGAGCAGCGGGAGAGGCCGGTCGGGGCTCGGTGGACCCGTCCCCTGTGGAGATGTTGGTCCCTCGATGGGAGGATGAGGAGAACTGGGGGATCCGGCAGCCTGGGGGGGTCTGCCCTGGGAGGATGCAGCTGGGTCGGGATGTGGGAGCTGCACTACCATGGGGTAGAGAGGCTGTGCTGCACATGGCTGCCGCGGGGACCCTTCCCCAAAATGATGCTCCAAGGCGGTTCAGGCTGAGTTTTGGGTCAGGACTGGAGGATGTGGGGTTATTTTGCTGCGTGCTGGAGGGAATCACAGTGTCTGTGCAGGGCAGGAGGCCATGAAAGGATGCCAGGAAGTATTTTAGGGAAGTGTTATTATATTTTTTTTAGATCATGACTCAGCCCTTGTCTCGGCTCCAGTACAGTCATGGTTCAGGAGTCCTCAGACCTGAGCAGAGATGAGGCAATAGCAGTCATCGTTCCAGGGGAACCGGTGATCTGTACATTTGCTGCATGCCAGAAAGCCCCCCGTGTTTACCCTTGCCTGCACCCACGGCTCGACCTCGTGCCCTGCCTGGTGCTGAGGCTGCTGGGGAGCTCACAACACTATTGGGGCATTGGTTAACCCCAGCTTTCCACGCAGGATGAAATATTTATGGTGTATCTGCTGCAACTAGACAGAAAACAGCCCCGTGGAAAAGCAGCATCCGCTGCTGAGCTGAAAGGAGAGCTTTCGTCATGAGGTTTTATCCCAACTCCAATACAGGATATTTAAACTGGGTTAAAAGGGCCCACGGGGGCAGTTTGGGGGATGCAGCACAGCTCGGTGGGAGAGCCTCCCGTGGTTCCTTTGGGGAGGGGCAGGAGTCAGTGCACATGGAATCAGTTTCAGTGGGGTCTAAGAACAAGACTCCACGATTTGTTTATTTATTTTGCCTTGGTGTGCAATACCGATTTGGCTACACTGTTGCAAGTTCAAATCCCTTAAATCAACTTAAATCACTTATAAACGCAAGCAGTAAAGGAAAGCAGTAATCCAGGGATTTATTGAACCGGGGTCTGCATAAACACAGATACAAACTGGTTTCACTAAATCAGAGCAAAACCCGAAGCACCTATGCTTCTCTGCTTTTTCTCCAGAGTAGTTTAAACCAATTTCAAGTTGATTTAAGCTAAGCCTGGTCGGGGAAGGCAGGACACTTGACACTTTCCCCATCCTTACTCTGGCAGCCAGGAGAGCCGCCTCTGCTGCAGAGAGCCGAGCGCCCCGTTAGCAGCAATGCAGGCTCCTGCTCAGCTCAGTCCCAACACGCACCTCCTGGATTTGCACATCTATCCAACCTAACCGTGCCCAGACACCGCTCTCCAGGCCCAAGAGCTTGTAAGGATATGGTTTTTTTTTCCTCCCCACAGCAGTCACAGCAGCAACGGGCCTCTCAAGCAAGGGCAGGAGGCTCAGATGTGTAAAAGCTGCTTTTAGGGAGATGGGGGATGCCCACAAAAGCAGAGCCACGGGGGGTCGGGTACCCCCCAGCAGAACCGAAAGGGTTAATCGGGAGCAGAGGGCAATCACAGAGTTCCTGGCACCTGGGAAGCAGGTGGTGCAAGTGGGTGGGATGAAGCCCATAAAAAGGTTCCTGGGGAGCACAGAGGATTTGGCTGCAGGTGGAAAAGCAAGAAGCCGAGGAGCTGCAGCAGAGGTAGGTGTGCGTGTGCCCGGGTGGTCTGTGCTGTTGCTCTGGTTGTTACCCAGCTGGGTTAAAGCACCGGTGGGTAGGGCTGCGTGCTTTGTTGTTGTTCCTTGTGATGGGACAGAGTGGTTCCCAGGCACAGAGCCACCCTAGCATGTGGGTGTTGTTCTCTGGTTAGGAATTAACAGCCCAGAGGGGAAAAATACAGCAGAAAGAGAGATACAACCCCTTTTGCTGGCTGCCCTCCAGAGCGAGGGGTAGGGAGATGTGGAACAGCCGTCTTGCAGGCGGTGGTTTGCAATCTGGCCTGTAGCCTGGTATCCTCCACCTTTTGGAGGAGCGGGAGAATGTGCAATACAAAAACACCCTTGGGAAAAGGGGTCTGCTGTTTGCCCTGCTCAGGGGGACTGTTTTGTTTCTGAGAAGCATGAGGGGCTGTGATGCTTCTAGAGCAAGAGGGGTGGTGTGCCCTGTCTGCTTGCTCTGTACAGCTCTGCAGCCAGCTGGTTAATGGAGGGAAGACCCTGGGAGGGGACAGAGCTGAGATTTTTTGCTAGAACCCAGCAAATGGCTGGTACCTTGTGTGAGAAGGGGCTGACAGGGGGTTGTGATGGGGCCCAGTGCTGGTGCTGTGCTGGGCTGGCTGTAGCCTGCTCTGCAGCGTGCCCTGGGAGAGTGGCTTTGGGATGGATGTTCCGTCAGCTCCAGTCACCTCCTTTCCATAAAAACTCTAATTATTGCTCGCTCCATGGTAAAGGGTTATATTCTCTTGGGAGGGTCCATCTTACTTAAAAAGCTGTGTTAGGAAGCTGACAAGATGATTACATGGGGTTGCAGAGGGAGGGGCAGACAGGATTTTGCTGGAGAGGGAGTGGGATTTAGCAACTTTCTGCTTGCTGTGAGCCGAGAGGATTATGCTGCTGGTTTTGGCACAGTTCTTAGGTTTGGATGGTCCTGGGCAAAATGTTTTCCCCTTTCTTTTTCACTTAGTCCTTACTGTACTTGTGGGCTGACTCCTGTATCTATACTGTGTTTGTTAAGTGGAGGCAGGTTAAGGACAGTGTTCTAAGTAAATCCCAGGTTAGCCTGGAGCAGTTTCCTTGGCTCAGCAAGCAGGCAGCCAGGCTTTGCTGTGTCAGTTCCGTGGCTGCGAAGGGAAGGTGAGAGCCAGCAGCAGAATTCCTTCCTGGCACCTTCTGTGTGGGAGCAGAGGCTGGATATTTCCAATGTGGCACCTGGTTTGAGAGGTCCTTGTTGTGTGCTGCGAGATAGAATCGTGGCTGTGGCGTGCCTGAGTGGGAGACACTGGAGGAGAAAACAGGATTGCTGCGAGATAAGGTCTGGCTTATCTGTGCCGAGCGTGACTTGGAGTCAGCACTCAGCCTAGACAGTGCCATGGGTAGAGAAAGCTGATTTAATCGCTTAGTCACAAGTTAATTTTGTCAGGTGAAGCCCTTCTAGAGTAATGGCTTTTGCATGCAATTCCTGGCTGGTTCCATCGGGTCTGTGCACGGAGCAGAGGGATGGCGCAGGCGGGTGCTGAGCTTGGCCTCGAAGGGTTTATCCAGGCGAGATTCCAGAGGTGAGTGTGGGCTGCCAGCATCCTACCGCTGCATAAGCGTTCTGTTGTACTTTTATATCTTGAAGGAGGGAAAGCTGGGGGCTTGATGGTGCTGCATTTCCTTACCCAAAGTGTTTCCCAGTTTGAGTGAGCAAGGAGGCAACTTGCCCAAGCGCTCGCAGCTGTAGGACTTGCCTTGCCCACCAGAGGCTGCTGGTGCTGTTTGCAATGTCCCTAATGCCAGCTCTCCCTATTTTTTAACTTCTCTAAAAATAACAATAAAACGAGACCAGCACAGCAAGGAAGAAGTTGTTTCTCTTCCAGATGTGCGAGGAGTCGGGCGCTTTCCGAATGAGCTGGGGTCACCCTGGGGATGGGTGCTGGGACAGCCCCACAGGTGGGTGCTCCCTGGGGAGAACCGAGGGGGAAAATGCTGCCAGCCCTGGGGAATAGGGCTAAAGTGGCCCTGTGTGAAGAACATGGGAATGGGCTGTGTGGTGGGTGAACAGGAGGTGCTGAGACCCTGTATGACTGTGCCACCTGCGCCCTTCCATTTTGCTCGGTGGGTTTTGTAGGGTTTTGAGGATCTGGGATTTGTGTTCCCATGGGAATGCCCTGCTGCAGGGGAGGGAAGAGCGGTTCCCCTTTTGAACCACTCAGCAGCTGAGTGGCTCTGCTTGAACCCGGGCAAATGGGGGGCTTCGATGTCCACAGCAGCTCAAGGGGAGAGCAGATACCTGGAAAGGAAGAGACGAGCGGTTGAGCATCTGCTGGCCGGGGCTGTGAGGGGAGGCCTGGCTGGCCTCTCCTTCTGTCCTGGCCTTGTTCTTGAGCCTTTTTGGTCCTACTCCTCGTGCATACTAAAATGTGTTTACAGTGTGTGTTGTTTCGCATCAACAAACCTTGTTGCAAGCCAAGGGGCCTGCTGAGAGCTACCTGAGAACGAACCGCTGATAGACGGAGCTCATGCATTTTGCATGTGAATAGTTTGGATGGGATGATTACAAAGCAGCAACACCCTGTGCTGGGCTTTGCTGTCTGGTTTTCTCCTGCCCATTGGTGGCGAGCAGCTCCTTGGATCTTGTCCTCCACGTTAGCTGAGAAGTGATGGCACAGAAATGGGGAGCATCAATCCTAAAATCAGACTGTAATTAAAAATACTTAATCTCTTTACTCCTGCAATCTGCTCTGGACATTAGTCTTCACACTCTCCCAGTGCTGGGCCAGGAACTGCTGGTACTAAAACCTGTGTTGTCCTGGAACTGGCGGCCAGGCTGCCCCTCAGTGCCTTCTCTGTCCTGCTCCATCTCATTTCATCCATGATACTTGGTGTGGTTGGTCTGTAAAATCCCTGTGGATGTTTATCTCTTAAATCGTTGTGGATATGCCTGTGCATTCAAGCAAAGAGAGAACCGAGACAAACAGAATGAGCATTCAAGGTTCAGCCTACCTTTTATGTGGTTATAAATGAAACACAAAGGCGATGCTACAGACGATAACCCTTGGATGGTTTTGAGAAAAGGCTAGCTGCTGCTGAGAGGCTTTCTTGAAAAAGCTTAGATGGCCTTTCAATTAAAAAGGACTGAGCTGCTGCACCAGAGCAGGTCACTCGCTGGTGCTTGTTGTGAAGCCCGGGACCCGCTTGCTCCACCACTGGGTGGCCAACAGCACCCTTGGCACATGCTGGGTCCGCAGAGTGGTGACTCCCCGAAACCCCCAGAGAGGAAAAATGCTCATGGTTTCCCAAGAGATTCCAGCACACAACAGGTAATTCAATTACTTTAATGAGAACAATCTAGGAAATTGATTCATAACTAGACTTCAATTTTGCAAACATCAAATGTCATTTTCTTCTTTTTAATACTGATGCATATTAAGGTAATTAGGTTATTAACAAAAAACCCTGGCTATTTCTGGGGAGACAAGCTTGATGGGGATGAAACATCTCTGATGCTGGGGCAGGTTTTGCTTTCTGACCTCGGTTGAGCCCGTGGGCTGGCAGACACCGCAGGCAGCCTCTGCCTGTTTCACCGGACAGCCTGTGCTGTGTTCTGCTGCAGGTTCCTTGTGTGAACTTGGCAATGCCGTCTGACTGCCTGTTCCTCCATTTTCCAGCCTCAGTCTTTGTTTGCCATGTCTACACCATTTGCTCATGGGCTGGAGTCTGTACCTTCCTCCCCATCAGGAGATGCCCCTCGTCTTTCTGTGGAGATGCACTGTGGCTCTGCCACCTGTTGCCCTCCGCTAGGGAACCTCTTCAGTGCCCCTGGCTGGGAGGTGGCTGCGGTGGTCGGAGCAAAAAGTTGGGTTTTTTCAGCTGCATCACTTAGGTGATGGAGAAGCCAGAAGTAGAGTTCAAACCATCTGCCCAAGTTCAGAGCTTCCCACCTGTGGGCACAGGTGGAGGGGACCTTAAAACCAGCCAGGTCCCCCAGCTCCTCCCCAGCAGCAGTGACTAAAAGCCCCTCTAATTTCTTTGCATCTCATTGTGTATTGATGGTCAGGGATGTCGGGTAACCATGGCAACTCATTGATTAGCATCCAGCCCCTGTGAAATGAAGAACATGCAGCCATAAGAATTACAAATGATGCTGTATTGTCTGCTGCCAATAGGCTGATTACTGCCATTTTCTGCCAGGTAGACCAGCTTTTACAGGCAAGCCGGTGGTGTGTAATTACCATGCTGTGATTGATGCATTGCTATAGTTACTATCTGATGTGTTCCCTGACTAATAGTTTTTAAATTCCTCTTCAGATGGAAATGCATTGCCTGTAAATGTGAGAGGCAGAAGTCTACAGAGCTAGGAGATTCATCCTGAGAGGAGCCAGTTTGGGCGTGGAAAAGTGTTTTGTAATTTAAAATGTGGTGGTCAAGTGCGTGAGTCACTTTGCTCAAACCACTGATGAGGTTGGGTGAATGGGGGGAGAAACCAAGCTGGGGGTTGAGGGGGAAGCTGTGATGGCATGGCAGTTGAAATGTTACTCCAGGCCTACCTGTTGATACCACGTGGTTGTCTTAAAAAAAAAAAAAAAAAAAATCAAACAACAAAACCAAAACCTCCCAAACCTTGGAACTGAGCGGGATCAGGCACCCTGCAACGTGAAAGCCTCCCAAAGCAGGGAGCGGGGACATTTTTTACCACTAAAAAGATGTAGCCCATGGGATGGGCATTGAAAAGCAAGTCTCAAAACATTGGTGGTGCTTACTGCTGTCACCAAAATGGGGAATAAGATGATGAACAGTATCTGGTGACACGTCTGTCACCCCGCAGTGGGCAGAGCGGGTGTGCAAGGACAGGGGTGGGCGTGTGTGTGGTCCACAGAAGTTGGTGTGTTGCCCTGGCAGATGTGGATGTGAAGCTGTCCCAGCTGCACGGAGCCAGCAGCGCTGGCAGTTGATGAGTCAGTGACTGATGTTCAGACCTCTGTGCTCCAAGTCTGTCCTGGAAAGGGATCAGGTAGATCCTGGCTCTGATCTGGAGGGCTCACAGATGGACTTTGCCTCTCCCGGGGTGAGGATGCCAAGCAGTGCTGCTGACCTCTCTCCTCCTCTCTCCCCACTGTGTGTTGCCTCTGGTGTTTAGACATCTGCATAACCTACACAAAGTTAAAAGGGGTTTGTTTCTTTTCAGACTGAGTGCAGCCAGGGTAATTTAGTAGAAAAATGTCATGCTAATGCAATTCAAAGTTCAAATGATCTTTCATTTTGAGGGAAAGGAGAATGTGTGTGCAGTCAGAATGTTAAAACCCACAACTTGCCCTGCAATTCAAATAGAAATATGAGCTTTGGGGGATACATAAGTCACATGAAGTGTTGTGAGTGAAACACAAAATGAATAAAAATGATCCGGAAGCCATTATTAGCATTGCTGGGGGGCAGATCCAGCTCAGAACAAGTGTAGCGGCAGTCAGGAGCAGTGTTGGAAAGGAGAAGTTTGCATGAAATTATAATAACACGGAAATAATGAGAAAAAGTTATCAGTAAGACGTTTTTCATATTAATATCTAAACGTTGCAGCCCAGGTGCTCCTGCCCTTCTCCCTTCCAATCCCCATCAACATTCAGGCGAGTGCTTGGCTGGAGAGGCACATGGTAATGAAGCTCTGGTGGTTCTGCTGGAGCTGCACGTGGGCGCTGGTGCTACAGCTGTGCCAGGAGGGGCTCAGCTCGGTGACTGGGGGGCACTTCGGGTTTGCAGTCCCTGGGATCGGTGGTGGCCATCGCCTTTGTTAAAGGTGCTGAAATCTCGGGTGAAGGCTGCTGTGGAGGGTTGAGCCTTGCCCTCCTCAAGAGCATGGAAGGAAGCAAGCCTGTGCCTGGCAGGGGTTGGGAAGGGTGACTGAAACCAGGTGGAACAGCTTCTGCAGAAAAAAGTGGGCTCCGGCAGGCAGTGGGCAGCTGTCTGCTGAAAGGGAGAAAGCATCCAGGTTCAGTGAAAATCAGCAACCTGCCCTGTCCCTCTCTCTGAAGCAGAGAAAGGGGGGAGTTACATGATGTTGATGGAGACTGTTTCTAAACAGGACTGTTCAAGCATCTCCAGGAGGCAACAGCAGTGCTTTTAATCCAGGAGGGACCAGCAGAGCCTCCAGGACTGCCTGTGAAGTTGGCAGAGGGAGCTCCCACAGGCAGGAGTCCTCCTGTCTCTCCTGAAAATTGCAGGAGAGTTCCCTGCCAGCTACAAAAATCCAGCTCCCAAAGTTCCCATTGCCTTTATCCTCCCTTCAGTGTCATCCTTTGAGTCTCCCCAGCTCTCCCTCCTTCCTCCTCCTCTCCGTGGTCACCCTCCCAACGGCAAATATTTCCAGCTCCGTGGTTTTATGAGCACTGACAGAGGTTTGACACTCACATAAAGCTTTCAAGACCCATGATTAAAAGTCAGTAGTGAAAGCGTTCACTGGCCTGCTTTGGGAAGGAGAAAATAAAAAGGGAAGACGGCAGGAAAAGCATCTCCAAAAAGAGGGGGCTGGGGAAACCCGGGGCAGAGGAGGCTGTAGCTCAGAGCCTTCGTGGCCGAGGCTCAGGTGTGAGCCAAGTTGTGCTGCCGAAGCAGAGGGGGATGGATGGGGAGGAACTGAAGCAGATTTTATGACAGCGAGGGACTCAGCCCGCTCTTTCAGATAGGTTCGGTGTTATTAAAAGTAACAATCAGTAAAACCCTCCTACCTGGCAATGCAGAGGAATTCCACCCGAGTTTGAGCTGTATTTAAAACACATGTCACTACCAAAATCCCTAAGCAAAATTGTGTCTTTACCTAATGTAATTGTAACTGTATAATTTTTAATGCTTCTGAAACCGTTAAATGTGTGTGTCCAGAGAAAAGGTATTACTGAGGTAATTGGGCTATAAAATATTACAGACACTAAGGGTTTCTGTCTGGTGATACCCTGGTAATCTGGAGAGCAAAATTTGATTTTTCTATAATCCTGGACTGTGTGCGTTGCTGAATTCAAAATTTTCTCAGTGGTATTGTACATATCTGAAAGGTAATGTAATATTTTAACAAGAAATTTTTTTATTACAATCCTGCATTTAGTATAACTCATCCCTGAGTCCTCTGGATGATTGTTTGCAAGTATTTGATTGTTAGAAAGGAAAGGTAATTGCGGAAAGAAAATGAGACTGAAGAAAACTATTTTTGGAAGTTGAGCAGAATTGTTTGCGTGGCAGCATGGCTGATTGCCTATAGTTGGTGGGAATCACTTGCATATTCCCCTTTTTCTCACTGCATTTGATATTTGCTTCTTCCACCAGCATGTGAAACCATCTCAGATGGTTTTTCTGGCCTGAAACATGAAAATCGATCCCCTAGGGATTTTTAATCCCCTACGCTTTTTGTCTGTGTACATGTGTGTCTAAGTCTGACCTATCTGAGTTGGGCTCTTGGTGTAAAACACCGCACCATTAAAATGGATCCCTGTTTCCAGCAGCTGACAAACTCTCCCTTAATTTAATACAGTCGCTCTGGCACGATTGCCACAGCGGTTCCCCTCCCTGCGCTGCCGAAACGTGCTCGGCTCTTCCCTCGTGCATCAGGGGGAGGTGGGATCCATCTCGGAGCTGGGGTGGTGCTCGGTACCGCGGAGCCTCGTGCTGCTTTGGATTTGCCTTTGCAACAATTCAGCGGGGCAGGACTGTACGTAACGCAAGAAGACACAATTTCTGAACTAAAGACCTTAGGATCAGCTTTGATAAAGGTATTTAGACAGCTGGCCCCTCCTGGAAGCAATGGGGGAAGACTCCTTGCGTTGCACCATCTGGATCTTACGGGTGAGCCAAATAAGGACTTTGCGGTTAGGAAGTAGATGAATGAAAAAAAAAAAACCCCACCATAATAATAATATTACTTGACAGCAGTGCTGTAAATGGCTGTTGCAACCCACTGCTTGAGTCCATATTTCTTACTCTCTAAACCACAGAGCCGTACCCATGTGTGCTGGGGTGGGCTCTGGGAACATCTTCCTGCAAAGCCTGTATTAGATTTTGTCACTTTTTGGGCTTGGCAAACTGCTTAAACACCTCTGGGACTTGCTTTCTCTCTTTCTGCAGAAGGAAGATAATATTTACCGATCCATCCTATCGTTCATCTTATTGTGGCTGGTATGATAGTGCTGTCATAAACATAAGTAATATAAACCGAGCTAAGACAGGGTGTTTTTCACCTGGTATTTCCTATTACTGTTTTCTCTTTTCATCATCACAGATCTTGTTATTATTATATCATGGGTTTTAAGTATAATGTGGTCTTTTGTTTTTGATCTGTCTCAGAAAGAGACAGGAGGAGGAAGTTTTCTGCAGGCTCCCAGGGAGATCACAGCGCTCGGCAGGGTGATGCTGCCCCGTCCTGCAGCTCCCAGGGACAGCTTTTGTAGCGTGGGGGTGAAGCCAAAGGCAGGCGTTTGTCTGAAGTTTGTAAAGGGCCTGCTGAGCCTTAGCTCGACTCTGCTGGAAATCCCTGCAAGCACCCAGCTGTGCCTGCAGACATTTAAAGGAGGGCAGCGTCTGAGAAACCTGGGCTGGACCTCGGCTGCAATCACTGCTGATGTACTGGCTGGTTGGGAAAATATCCTGGCACCAAAGTAGAGGCATCTGCAGCCTCAGGGAGTCTGAATCCAGGGATGCTTAAAGAAAACGGTGCTTGTTTCTCGCTAGGTATGAATTTTGGGGGAAAAAAACCCCTGTGTTGCGGTACAGAATCAAACTGCTTCAGCTACCAGGGACATCAGTGCTGGCAGAGGAGCAGTGACTTTATGCGCAATTATCAGTGCGCTGGGGACAAGCAGCCTGCAACTGAGACTGACCCATGGAGGTGCAGCCTGTCCTAAGCAGCTTGCAGCAAAACGAACCCCCCTCTGATGGAGAACTGAAGGAAAATGCCAAGTCTGGTTAAAGAGGAGGGCTGTGGGAAGGAGGGCTGTGCTGGGGAGCGCTCCCATGTGCTGCCCGTGTGTGAGGAGGGGGAGGCAGGGGCAGATTTACAGTCTGTGTAGCAGCACTCATCACCAGGGATGTTTATTGGGTGTGAAACATGTTTGTTCCTTAGATAACACAAGCTGTTTAGTAGCAACTGACTTACGCCAGCAGCGCTGCCTATGCCATTAGTGCCCTCGGAGGATTAATTACAGCGATATATACCCCTCTCTTCAGATGTCTCGAGCGGGGCGTTTGTAAATCAAGTGTTTATTGTGGGCAAACTTCTCCAAAGGCTCTTTGCCAAAGGGAAGGCAAGAGAAAATACAGCATCAAAATGCAGGGGCTGATCTCTGCTGTGGGGGTGGCCACAGGGCAAGGGGGGACAACTCGCATGGGAGAGCAGGTCTGGGTCACCAGAGAGATTCAGGGCTGGAAATGGATATAAGTGGATGGAAAAAATTACGATTTTACTCCTTTTCTGGAACTCATTGAAAAGCAGAACTTAATAGCTTAGCTCTGGTGGTAACAGCACTTAGTAGCGAGCGCTGTGGATTCTGCTCTCATACCACCCTAAATCCTAACTCCTCTGGACTGTTGATTAGATCACCAGCTGCAGTGACATGGCTTGCAATGCTTTAACCAGGCTGGTAAAGTAGTTTGGCTGAAGTCAAAGGCTTTGTGCAGATAACTCTGTATTGATGACTTTCCAGTAAAAGTGATCAGTTAGCAAAAAGATGACTTTGTAACAACATTAACTTCCTCAAAGGTTTTGTTTCATTTTGACTTTTTGGCCAAAAGACTTAAGCATTTGGAATGAGATGATAATTTCCAACAGCAAAATTATCTTGGGTGCAAGACAAGACTTCAGAGATAAGATTGCATGCAGACTTCAAATAAACCGTAGCGATGGGTAATACCAAGCGACTCCTGAAGCTGTTTCATTGCTGTACAAGGTCATCCTTTCTCTCTGTTTCCTCCATCCTTCTTCCAGCCCCAGCATCCTGCATCCCCAAAGTGCCCTCCTGCTGCATGGGAAATGTTTCCTGGATACCTGGAAGTATCTCCTGCTTTTAATAAACATTAGTTTCTTTGTGGAGAGAGGGGGTGATTTGTGTTAATGATAGCTCACCCCCCACCCCTGCCCCTTTTCCTTCCTTCCCTCTCCATCCAGGTAGGCTGCGTGTTGGTATCGTGCTTTTACTTAATGACTCGCATCTATGGAGGAAGTTCCCAGGCAGAATTCACAAGCAGTGGTATTATGAATTCCACCTGCCTGGTGATAACTTTTTATGAGGTTTTTATTCTTTAGATAATATATTAAACCCATATTTTTTGCCAAGTTTGCTTCTGCTCATTCCTTGCCCTTGAATTTCCCCCCTTTCCCTCCCCCTTTTCACCTGAGTGGCATTTTCACTAGAGATGTTTAATACAGCTCTAATCCCCTGATTCCCCGAGGTACATGAAAGCAGCTTTACGAACCCATAAATCCAGAAAGATAAAGTGCATTTTTATTAGTCATGTTGCCATGAAAGTACAAAAAAGTAGTCTAATATGAAACAGTCAATAACAAATTTGCCTAATAGTTCCACTTATCATCGTGAAAGCGCTTGGAGAAAGGCTCTGCCAGGGTGCTGGGGGGGGTGGAGTGTGATGCTGGGGTGGAGGTGAGCAGCCCTGAGGGCTGGCAGCATCACAGCTAGTGGGGTACAAGGGTGAGACCCCCCCCCCCCCCCCCCCCCCCCAGCCCTGCAAGTGCAGCTTCCCAGCACAGACCTATCGGTCCAGGTGATGCATTTGCAGCTGAATGATGGATTTGCTGGATTGTGCGTGGGTTTGGGGTGAGTGGGGAGAGGTGAGCAGAGCTGCACGGCTCAGAGCTGAGCTGGACAAGTGTTCCTGCCCACAGCACGTGTGAGACCCTGCCTGCAACACCTTGCAAAGGCACAAAGCAGCGGTGCTGGCTGGCAGCGCGGAGCAGCCAGGGAGCTTTTCGCACTCCACGTGTGCAACCCCTCCAGCCCCAGCCCCGTGTGAGGGCTCTGCATTCCCAGGGCAGCCTGCCCGCGGCTGCTGGCGCCTGGCTTTCCTTGGCACCTCTGCAGCCTCTGCATCAAACACGCTGGCCAGGAGGTCAGCCGGGCTGGTTCTGCGGGGCGGCGGAGCCTCTGCCTTTGAGCTGTGCTGGGCACCGAGGAGCAGCCACCAGAGAAGAGCCCTTGTTCTCCATCCTGCCTTACAGCATCGCCAAGCCCCTCTTCCTCTGACCTCTGCTCTCCCATCTGACCTCCTTCAGGCTCTGCTTAGATATTTTGCCCCAAAGCCCCGGCCCGGGTCATGACCTGTCGGAAAGAGCCATTTCCCCGGGTCCCTGGCGAGTTTTCGCACTTGGCCTTTGGCCTGGCCCTGGGCTGGGGAGCCGGGGTTTGCGGGGAGCCCGGGCGGGCGAGCAGCGCTAGATGGCAGGAGTCAGTCATGCAAAAGGATGAGGGCTGGCTCCCGCGGAAAATACACTGCAAGCTGCCAGAGGTGGAAATCTGCCAACTCACTCGGAGCTGCGTGGACTAGGATGCGCTTAAGCGGTGAAAATCCCTTCTCCAGCCAGACTTTAGGACTCTGCCTCCCGTCTTTCCCACAATCCAGGAGCGCCCTGCTCAAGGATAGTGGGATTTGGCAGGGCTTTACACTCTAGGCTTGTGTTTGCCCCGTGAATCTCGGCTCGGATTTTAGACGCGCTCAGCGTGCGGGTTTGTGGGTGGGGGGGTGGCTGTGTGGTTTAGGACATCTGCGTGATTTCTTTAGGGGGATATTTTTGTTGAAAGCTGTGGCCGGGTACCACCGCTCACTGTGGAGCATCACCCAGGCAGTCCTGAGAGCCAAGCTGAAATAACAGCAGGTTTTTACACACATCTTCATTCCCCATTTAGACGTTGTCTTTAGCTGCCCAACAAGCTTGGCTTTGCTTAGACTTTTGTGATTCTGCCCCTTCAGCCCCAAAGCAGGGAGGAAAGCGAGGAGCCAGAGCAGCCGGGTGTCTGCTGGAGGCACTCGGCTGCATTTCCAGCCTGTGCCCATCCCTCTCGGTGCGGCACAGACAGGCAGCACCAGCTCTGCTGTTCAGTCAAACACTCGTTTAAGTGAGAGTCACATGAAAATCCTGTATTGCTCGAAGTCTTGTTATAACTTTTATCTTGCTGAGGCTTTGCTTTTGGAGATGCTCTCGGTGGCTGGCAGCAGCTGTAGGCAGCAGCTGTCACATATCCCACTCCCTAATGGTGTTTCCTATCAAGCACGCACTGGTGCTGCTGTAACCTTTCTGTAGTCTGTGCTGTGATATTATCGGGCCAGAAACCTGAGTGAGAGACAGATGATGCAAAATCAATCTCTGGAGCACCTGAGAGAGAGAGAGAGAGAGAGAGGATTGCTACCAAATGTTGTAGCAACAACAAAAGAAACAGTTCCTTCCACCAATTCTTTGCCTTGGAATTTCCTCCTGGGATGGAGCTGAAGAGCTGTTTTACCTCTTCTGGGCTGGAGGAAACAGGGAGAGGAATAGTTCCAGCCTGTGCCTCTGCATGCCAGAATCTGGGGGCAGGGTCGCTGCTGCTGAGTAAACACAACAAAGCTGGTCTGTGCTCCAGGGAGGCAAAGATCTGAGCGGAGAGCAGCCTGTCCCCTGCGGCTGGCACAGAGGAGGCATCAGGCATTGATTACTCCTTTCATCATGGCACAATTAGAGAGGATCGCTAATGATCTAATTGTTCCTCACATCCCAGCCCTAAGAACTGTGTGGAGATAACCCACTGGTACTAATCCGGGCTTCAAAGACTTGCTCTGCCAAGTTATCCCCTCTAAATACTGTCTAATCTTTGTCAGCTGGTAACGGTGAAATAAGATGTTCCCAGTGCCCGCATTGGCAGCAGGAGAGCATCCACCAGCCAGGACTGGGAACATCACTCCAAACTCTTCCAAAGTCTCAGGGTTTATACCAGGGCGTAAGCCATCACCTGGTACCTGCCCCAGCCCATCCCTTTGAGCCTACAGCCTCCTCAAAAACCTTCTTGGTGCTGATGCACCCACCAAAAAGCCCCTGAAAAGCAAAGGCAGGGCCGTGTGGCAGGGTTTGTGGACACCTCTGATGATGGTGAGGCACACTTGGAGAGAACGTGGTAAGCCTGAGGGATAAGATAAAAGCCAATAGGAACTGCAGTGCAGAATACTGGCTTATATCTGCTGCTGCTGGCGATGTTCCTTTTCAGTGAGGCACACGTTTCCTCCAGGAAGGAACTGGCCCCAGCTCAAGCTCTAAACCTGATGTTTCCCCACGAGGTTGGAAGCTCTGAGTACCGCTCTAGTTACAGGACTGGTGGTTACGCACATGGGGTACAGCTGTGATCATTACTTTTTTTTTACATAACACTCATCTTGTAGTAACCCACACTAATTATAAAAGTCCTCCCTGATTAGAGGTTCCCAGACTTGAGGCTTAGTAAGGAGATTCCCTGCTGGGATGGGGGATGCTGTGCTGATGGTGGGGTGCACCAGGCAGCAGGGCACAGCTGCATCCTGGTTTTGGGCTGGCCCCTTGCCAGAGGGGACTGGCAAACATCTGGGCAGAGGTACATGTGCAGACAGCTGCTCTCTGCCTGAACATCTGTTCCTGTCCCTAGAAGCATCCCCTCAGATCCAGAGATGTGCAGGCACAAATGCTACTTGTAGACAAGGATATTTTGAAGCTTTTTCCCCTTTCTGACTCCAGCTGGTGCCTGGGGATGCATTGAAAGACCCTGAAATTGGGAAACATTATTGGCAGGTCATTATCCAGCTGGATTTTTATCTGTGCCCTGTGAGAGAGCAAGGTGCAAAACAGTTTCTTTTATGATGGATGCAGCCTCGTTCCTCGAACCCATCTCCTGTCAGCAGCTGGGTTCAGCCGTCTCCTGGCAGCCTTGCACAGTTTTGGCAGGGCTGGAGCTGACCTTCTGTACAGAGAAGAAAGCGAGAGGGGAAGCATCTCAGTCTCGCACTCTCTGTTCCCTGAAGCAGGGGGAAAGCAGACGCCTCTGCAGACCATCTCTGACTGAATGGGAAAGCCAAAGCCTGGTGTTAATCATCCAGGCTGGGCATTGACAGAGCATCTCTATGCATGTAAGAGCTCTTCAGGAGCAGCGTAATTTCTCTGTATGTGCACCACTCACAAGAACAAAACAGCTCCCTGGAGCTGGTTGCAATAACAGAATTGTTTTCTGAAGAGAAATCAGAAAGCCAGAGGGTTTTGGAAAGGGCAGTGCAGAGGCTTTTAATGTTCTTCCTTCTAAAATAAAGATGATGTTTACTACTTCCCTCCTTTTCCCTTGCCCATGCAAAACAGACGTTGCTGTGCAAAAGGTGACCCCACTGAACTAATTATGCTTCTGTACACGGTGAGACTGGGGGCACTGGGGACGGGCAGCATCCCCAGGCGAAGGGCTATGGCAGGCTACCCCTGCAATGAGAGCATGGGTGGGAGCTGCCGGGCACAGCCTTCTGGTTTTGCAGGGACGGGGACTGTAACAGCACATGTGTAGGATGGGGGAAGGTGGGAGGGCGGCAGCAGATCTGTGGCTGGAGCATGGTGCTGTTGGGGTGAGGATGCGTGTGATGTTTATCACTCTGGATAATGTGCTGAGCTACTGCCAGGGTGAGCACCGGTGCACCTGAATAATGTAGAATTAGCAGGGCTGTGGGCAGCACCCCCGGCTCTTCCCGCCTGGATCCGTTACTGCGGCTCACCAAAGGGGTAGGGGAGACCTTGCGGGGGCTGCTGTGCGGAGGAGACTAGGAAAGTTGAAATTAAGGATGAGGAGAAAGCAGGGGGAAGAGAAGAAGCAAGCAGCAGGGATGAAGGCAAGTGTTGTTAATGTTTGGCAAGGTCTCCAGGGTTATCCTGGGATTGGGGATGATTAATGTGCTGGAGGACTCCTCTCTCTGTGGTCTGCTGGCCAGGCGATCCGTCACTGCCTTGTGATGGACTGTCTGGTTCCCACGCATCGCCGTTTCAAGGTGCGTTATTGATGGCCCACCTTTACAAACCATTCCTTCTAATTACCTTTTGGCCCAGGAAATAGCTGTCAGAGCTGGCTGGAGAGAGGGTGAAGGAGTATGGCTGCAACAGAACCCGTCAGGAGATGGTACTAAAACCCACAGCCCAGCGACTCTGTTCCCCATCCCCCCCCATCCCAGGGACAGCAGCTCCAGGCAGACTGGGTCGCTTAGGAAGGTGTTTAATTCACTGAGTGGTAGCGCTGGACACTGACTGTGTAGTCGGATGCTCCTAATCAGATCAGGTGCAAGGTGTCTGAATTTCTCCATCGTTATAAAGCCCGTCTCAGCATACCACACAGCCGGTGATGGGTGTGGGATGCCTTGCTGCCCTGCCTTGCCTCCCCTTGCTGCTGGCTGGTGTTACCCGTGGCTGACCTTTCATCTCCAACGGGCAGAGACGCTGGAGGATCCCGTTCTGCCCTTTCGCCCTGTATTTGCTTGCTTTGCACAGAGATCAGATTAGCTGAGTAAAAGCTGCTGCTGGTTTGATTGACTCTCAGATCAATTAAAGCAGCATGCGGACAGATGGAGGGCTCAGATCCTGAATTTTCCCCCAATCTCCTTCTTTCTCCATTCTCTAGGGGCCTTTCAGGTTAATTGCCCTGATCTCTCGCTGCCTTTTCCTGCTGGCCCCGAAGGCCTTTCTGGCTAATGTTGCCCTACGTGGCCAACGCTGCGATGAATCCGGGCTGGGGAGGTGCTGAGGAAAAGGAAGGAGGGAGAGAATTGATTTGCTCCATCAGGCAGCAGCAGCAGTTGCCGCCACTGTTTAATTCTCAGTTCAAGCCCCGTGGAGAATGCAAACGGCTCCGCTTCTCGGCCAATTTACAGCTGCTGACAAGCTGCTAAACAACATCTTTGTTACGTGCACGTGCGAGTCCGTGGGCTCCTCTCCGGGTGACAGCATGATGCACAGGTAAGGAGTGTGGATGCTGTGGCTATTTCTAATGAGCACTGCTTGCTGCCGGCCACCCCGAGTGCCCGCTGCCTTCTCCCAGTGCCTGGTGCAGCCCTTTCTGCATTCAGTTTGTCCTGTCGGCTCCAGCGGGTTTTTGGAAGAGGCTGAAAGTTCACCTCAGATGGAGCTGGGGCCCTCAGCACGGTTGCCTTTGGATGGTTGTGATAAAGGAGGGCGTCGATGGCCAAGCGCTGCCCTTCTGAGCACGTGGATACGGGCTCCGACCACCGGCACCGTCCTGTGCGCAGCCTGAGCCTGCAAAAGCCAAGTCAAGCAAAAGTGTGCAAAACGTGAAGGGTTTGGGTTGCTCTCCTTTGGGATTTAGTGTGTTGGAAGGAGTGCCCTGAAACAACACGGATGCTCCGTTGCAAGGAAGATGCTTTCCAGCAGTGACCCAGGGGGTGAAGAGGGAGGAGGTGATGAACTGGCCCCTCTGGGGTCTGGGTGTAAGACAACGTTTCATACCAGTATTTATTATATTTATTACACAACACCCTCTTTGGTCTGAGGCTCACACCTTTCTCCGGCTTGCAGTCCTCCTTGGCCTGAGCGCATCCAGGGACCGAGACCTCCCCAAGTCCAGGCTAATCTTACCAGGCTGCACTAATCCGAGACTGGAATTAGCTGGCCCTCTATTCAGCGGGGGTCTGCTATTGCATTTAAGTAAATTATCTCCCTAATAATGAAAAATCAATTACTGATGCTGCTTCCAAGGAGAATGCTTTGGTCTACCTTTTTCAAAAAGCAATAAACCTGTATGTTCTCGCTGCCAAAAATTAGTTGCAGCAATGCAGCCAAAATAATAAGGAATAATCCAACCATACAGACAGCAAGTTAATGAATTATCCTCTTTCAGTTGGAGATGCTCAAAAGCAGCACAGAACGGAAACATACCCAGAAACCTCGTTGGGTTTTATTAAGATATTCTACTTCTCTTTACATCCTTTTTTTCACCCCCCTCCCCCTTTTTTTTTTTTGATCATGATCCTCACTAGCAGTGAGGTTTGTGGCTGGGATCTGGCCAGTTTGCACCACTACGAGCTGTGACATGGCTCATTGCAGCTGGGGACAGGTCTTCTGGGTGTCCCACGCCCTGGGTCCCCGCCGAGCTGGGGAGGGGGTGGGAGAGCACCGTGCCGATGTCTGTCTTGCTGGCAGAACATCCAGTCCCATCATCAGTCTGAAACTGGGTCCGTGGGGAAGCTGTGGAGGATCTGGAAGAAGTGCTGCCAAGTGCTTGATCGGCACCAGACGCTGCGGTGACAGGCACGGTTTGGCACCAGCCATGATTTCACACCAGCCCGTGTCTTTTTCTGGTGTGGGGAGCTGGAAGTGGGTGGAGGAGAGGTCACCTCTTGCCCACTGCTCTCCCCCTGCGCCTTTGCATCTGTTTGCTGGCTCTAATTAGCAGTCCTGCCATTCGGGTGGCATGTGGGTATCCATTATTTAGCGGCATTATTTGTGTTGACAGGATTGATGGGACATTTCATCAAGCAATTAGAAAAAAAACAGTCCAACTTGTTTCAAAATACAAAGGCAGCCGCCAGCATAAATTAATGTGTGTAGTTTTTAAGTGTTTACTACAGCACTGTTTTCTTCTGTCTTCCCATGGGAGATAATTAAGAAAGAGGCTGTTTCTTTGCTACCATTAGGTATCAGGAGATGTTGCCATATCCCCTTAACTCCAGCGCACCTCCTTGAATCTGACAGATGATCAATTTAGAGTATTGAGAAGAAAAGACTTATTTCTTTTCCACTGTAAGTGTAGGCATTATTATTTCCCTGGGTGGATTGATTCATATTTGGTTGGCTTCATTAGCTGAAATATGCCATAGACCAAATTAGCACTGAGCTTTCAGTGATCAAGAAGGATGGAGCAGTTTGTTCTTATCAGTAATTGATCATGGAGCTATTAATGGATGCAAATGTATTTGTTCACTCTGCTTTGATAAATAATGGCTCGCTGCTCCCCTGTGATATGATTTGTGCTCTCATTTCCTCTTGCTGCTCTACCGTCCCCAGGCCACGGGCTGAAGCATCTGGCTAACAGGAGACAGATCTTGTGGCTGGATTTTCTTTTGCCATCAGTTATTGATGGGCAAACTGCCCCAGCTGATTCATCTCGGTGGTTTGCTCCAACTTTCAGCAAGCTGCTAAGGCTTTTGTGGTCGGAAAGCTGTTTCCCATTTTTGCAACACGGGTTGATTTTCATTTTAGGATTAACCTTTAGTAGCTGTTCCTGCAAGTTGGAGGCGCTTTAATGAGAACCGTGCTGTTTGGGGCTCCTTGCTGGTGCATTTTCCCTGTAAGGAGCTGTAACCAGTCCCGCATCCCCTGCCCCAGCTCCCTCCTGCAGCCATGCTGTGCATCCATCTGGGGCGCGGGCACCCATCAGACCCACAGTCTCTGTGTGTTTTCATTTCTTGGTGAAATTCTTGCTGGGGATTGACGAAAACACGTGGTACTCTGTATCTATTTACCAGAGGGTTTTTGAAACCTCTAGGCGATGTGAAGGATGGGGATGAGGAGCAGAGGTGATGCTTGGGGCTGGCGACGATCACGCCTGTGTTTATCTCCACTCAGTAGTCTTGGGGATGAGCTGGAGAGCAGGGTGCTGCTGGGACGTGGTACAGTCTGTTCGCTCTTCCCTTGCAGCTGCCTTTTATCAGCTCTTTGTAGCAGCTTCTCCCTGGGAAGTGCCTGGGCAGCACTTGGCCCAGCGGGGCTTTGGGTTCTAGTGGGCTCTCCTGGCACCGCTCTGGCGTACACCGCGGGGACACGGGGTAGGTAGCCGGTGAGGAAACCTTGCTACCTTTTGCTAGAAATCAATCTTGGATCCTGGGTTTTTCCCCCCTCTTCGTTAGAGTAACGATGCCCTCCCTGGGGGGATTTAAAAGGCATGTAGATGTGGCACCCAGGGCCAGGGGCTGCTGATGGGTTGGCAGCACTGGGTTAATGGTTGGACTCAATGATCTGAAAGGTCTTTTCCAATCTCACCCATTCTATGATTTTTGTGCGTGGCAATTCTCAGACACAAATAGCACTAAATCACCTTCCTCTTCTCTGGTAACTACACTAATATTATTAATGCTCTGCATTCATAAAACAATTTTCTGCATCTCAAAGTGCTCTGCACACATTAATTTAGCCTTACAACCTTCCACTGGGAGAATTGCCAGTATGAGTCACATTTTATAGCGGGGGGTGGGAGTGGGTAGGGGTAGCATTGAAGAGGAGAACCAAGCTCTCTTCACATTTACACCAGTGCAGGCGCAGGATAAGTGCACTCAGGATGATGGCAGATGCACTTGTGAGCGCATACAGGACTTGACTCATACTGGGGGGAAGGACTCTCCTCGAGGTCACTCTGAATCATTTTCAGAGCCATAAATAGAGCCAGAAGAATCCTCAGCCCGCCTGACTCTGTGCACGAGGCATGTTCCCTGGCGAAGAAAAGGGCTGTGTTTATACCCTGGGTGAAAAATGAGAATAAGAATGATTTTAGGAAGCCAGAAGTTGCAGGGCATGAAGGCTGGGGGGTATGTGGGGTGGAGAAGCAGAGGAAAACACCTGATCTTCGGTCTTCTGCCCCAGCCGCCTCTTGACGTGAATTTGCAAGGGTTTGGGCTTCCCTTCAGGGCAGGATCCTTTTTCCCTCTGGTCCTCAGCTCAAGCACAACCTTACTGCCCTGCAGGGAAATCTCAGACATGTAGCGTGGATTCCCCTTGAGTTATGAGTATTTGCAGGCAACACCTATTGCTGGGGAGATATCCTTCGAAGGGTTAAACCTTGAGGCATGCCGGCTGAGGTATCCACTGAATGCAAAAAGCCAAGTGGTTCTCAGTTTTTTTTTTTTTTAATTACCGTCTTCCACCACATTTTAATTTGAGGCATCAAAGACGAAAGACAAAGCGGCACAAATCTGGTCTGTACCTGCAGTGGAAGGCTGTCTGTCTGTCATCTCAGTCCCTTTGCTGGGGACAAACAAACCCTCTCGGCTTTGTTCTGTGGCAGTGTTTTGTTCCGTGCATTAATTTCTTTTCTAAAATTAAAAAATAAATAAAAAAAAAAATCCCAGAGATTTGGCACATTACAGAAGGGAAAAATGCTGTTTAGGGGATTAAAAAGAAAGTAACTCCTTTCTTTCAAATAAATTACAAAGCACTCTCGCTGCTTTGTACCTGAGAACCTGTAGGAAAATAGAAGTTTATTTTTAGTGCCAGATTGGATGGCGAGATGAAATGACTGAGTCTTCTTCAAAAGCCACCAATGAACCAGTGCCAAGGAAGTGAGCCTGCAAAGTGTTATTAATGTTTATTTATTTATTTTTTTTTTGTCTGGACTGGTTTGACATTCAGCTTGTTTTATCCTTAGTCTTGGCCAGACAATATTGCACATCTCGGGGGGGGGAAGGAGGGAACTTAAACGAAGGGGCAGGATCAGCAAATTCATACCCGAAGAAAGGTGCTGAGCAACGTTTTTCCGCCGATGCCAGTGTCTGCGATCGCAGCCTCCTTTGCTCGGCTGACCCTCGTGCCCTGGCTGAGCTTTGCCAGTGCCCCTGTCCCAAACTTGAGCATCCCCCTGTCCCCCCAGCAGCCCACGGCGACTGGAATCCAGCATCTCCTCCGGGATGAGCTCGGTGGTGACAATTTCTTAAATAACCCAAGCGGCTGCTTGCCCAAATTGGACTCTGCTGAGATGCTGATGCTTCACGGCAGGTTCATATCATCCTGTGGCTTTAATTGGGGCAGAACTAAGGCCTTTAGGAACGTATTTCCTACCCTGCTACCCAGAGCAGAGTGAAGCCCACGGGATGACGTGCGCCGGCGTGGCGCGGGGGCTTTCCCACGGCGCTTTCCTCATCTCCCATGTCGGGAACAAGACGTGCAGGTGGAGCTCTCCGAGTGTTGGCATGTATCATCTTCTTTATCGCTGTCATGGTGCCTATAACTACCTCCATCCATCACTCCCTCCGTACCGCCATGAAATTAGCCCAGCGCCTGTTGGAGCAGCGCGCCGAGGTGCCGGTCTCCCCCGCAAGCACTAAGCCATCCTCTGCTAAAAGTCACCTCGTTTTCCTTTCTTTTATTTTCTCCCTCCCCTTTCCTTTTTACTGCCGCATTAATAAGCTTTCATTTTCACAGCGGCACAATGAAGGCCATGGCTAATTATGCTAAATTACAGGTGTGAGAGGCACCGTGTCAGTTGTCCTCTTGCGAGCAGTGGCTTGGCTGCGCAGCCGAGGGCGAGCGCTCGTTTGACGCCTGCGCCATTAAGAGACCAAACACCGGTTTCATCGAAGCGCCCAGGACAATTTTAGCGATAAAGAGGATTGCATCTGAAGTGGATGGGTCCATAAAGCTCACTCCGGTAGCTGCTATGCGCCATCACTGAGAGGTCCTTTGGGCCTCCGAATTGTGGGGAGGATTTGAGCATCACATGTGGGTTGTGCTTAAAACATACGTGGGGATGTTTGTGCTGGCGAAGGGTGTGATTTCTTCTTTATTTTGAGCTGCTTTTCTATCCCAGCAGAGCTCCCTGGGCGAAGCGCTTCGGTGGGTGTATCTTGGTTTGTTCAAGGAAATAAACAAAGCAGCAGTGGTGGTAATGGCTTTTTTTTGTTATTATTATTTTTTATTTTTTGTTGGTAGAAATGTAAGAGTCTCTTTCTGGGATTTAAACTGCTGCTGAAAGGTTTGACTGCCAGAAAAAAAAAAGTTGTATGAACTATCTGGACTTTTCTCAGCATTAAATTCATCTCCAAAAAAGGTCAGTTCCTTACCTGGCACTCCATCATGTTGGCCTCCTTCCTATAAAGTCAATCTGGAGGCAATTGCTGCTCCGCAGAGCCCGCTCCCAGCCCCGCTTGTCGGCGATGTTACTGCCTGATAGTCACACGGAATATTTTGCTCACACACAAACTCCGAAAACTTGGTATTGCGTCTCCTGTGACTGTGGGTGGACGATCTCCCATGCCAAGGGCTGCAAGTTCTCTGGTTGTCTTGCACGGCAGCAGCTGGACCAGCGCAGGGAGCTGAGCTGGACAGGGACCCTCCGTGGGGGGGTGGCACTGGGGGCTGCACCAGCAGCGCTGGGGGCTTTGGCTGTTGCTTAATGCTCCCGCTGCAGCTCTGAGTCAGCATCTCATCTTTGGTTTTCTTGGTTTCTGCCGCTTTCCCCAGGAAATCCTGGTGTCATGGTATCATTTAAACAGATGCAAATTCACGTTTCAACTTCTCCCTGTGCATCGTTGCTCTGGGTAAGGTTCACCCTTAGTCTTCTGCGTTTACCCACCAGGCTTCCCAGTTTCGATGCTGGCAGGCGCATCTCTTTCTTGTTTGACGAGCATTTGGTGTTTTTTTGGGGGGGCTGGTGTGTGCAAAGCAGCTTCATGTCACGGTGCCTGTGAGTTATTACAGATGCTAAATGCAGAGCATCTCCTGACAGCTGAACACCTCAGATCTCTTAGCCATCAAAATCACAATGTTACTTCTGACTGAACTTAATCATCTCACAAGAAATGATAGAGAGGAAAGGGGGAAAAAAAAAAAGGAAGAATAAAAGTATGAAAATCATTCCTGCACCACAACACTGCTGCTTCAACCTTTCTTCTTTCATGTCTTGGCTGATTTGTTTTGATCACTCTGAGCATTCGCCGCTGAAGTTTGTTTGAATTCCATTCACAGGGAATTCATTGAAATAAGGATCCATTACAGAGTTGTACAACAGCTGGCAGAGGGGAGCAGCTCGCAGGGCACCGGGGAGGGGATGCGGCTCCCTGGGGCTTGGCCAGGGATGCGGGATGCTGTGGGGAGCCCAGAAGTGCCTGTCACCCCAAAGTGGTGCCAATGGGACCTTCCTCCAGCTCTCGTAAACACGGGCAGTGCCAAGGCTCAGCAGGTGGTGAAACAAGAGTTATGGAAAATCCCTTATACTGTGAGCAATGTATTGAATTTTTTTTTTTTTTTTTTTTAAATAGTATTTAGTGTGTTGATGCAGAATTGAGTGGATTTTTTTAATATCACAGTTCTGATGAAAAACTGGTGGAAACACAATTTATATAACTACTGAGCCCGGTGAGGGTTTCAAGAGGGTCCAAGCAATTATTTTTATTTCTTCTGTTGTAATAAAGCTTAGGCTAATTCCCAAGAAGGCCTCGTGGTGCTTATGTGTGGTATGCACATGCAAGGTGCCCAAAGTCTTCCGGGCAAGAAAAAGGAGAACTCATCTCTTTTACAGAAAGATAAGTCAGTGCCTACCTCGGGGTGTATTTGATTTTTTTTTAATTTTTTTTTTTTTTGCCAAGGGCACTGTCTAAAGTCTAATAGGTAGGAATTAAATTCATATTTTTGTCTCAGTCCAGTTTTTTTAATACAGATGCATCTTCACCCCTTTAGGGTTTTTTTCCCCCCTTCATATTCTAAATAATTGCCAGGTTCCATGACTGTCAATACACTGAAATGGAAAGAAAAGCTCTTATTTATATACTCTTAAACTTACCTCAAATGATCCAGTTCTGAACAATTTTTTCCCAATGTTTGATGTTGGGAGAAAAAACCAACCCAGGGCATCTACCTCTGCTGAAGTGCACGTTTTGGACTTGCCCAGACCGATTGACACCCTTCTGTCCCAAAGTTGGGGTTTTTTTTTGCTGCAGATGTTTTCAATTTCTCACCGATTTGTTGTAATTGTTACGATAAGCATTTCTGCCAAAATGGTACTAAAAACTCAATTTTCCCAAGGAAAATGAACAAAATACGTTCACATCTCATGCAACCTGTTTATTAAGCTGTAGCAGGAATTGACTGCAGCTGTGAAATAAGATATAATTAAAGTCTGGGGTCCTCTCCCAGATATCAGGTTTTCAAAATTTGCTATGCCGCGGATACAGGAATTATTGTGGCCAAACAGCCCAATCTGTCAACTGGGAGCACTTCCAGCAGCCGAGCATGTGTCTGCACGTACCTGGGGAGAGGTCTATGTTGGCTGGTGTTTGTGTACATCATCAGATGTAATCAGTTCATCCCTAGAAAATGGAAAGGAAATGGTATTTTTTTTTCCCCTGAGACATCAGCATCAATCTTTTCTCCTTTTTCGTAGAATCTTAGAGCAAAGCTGTTACAGGACTTCCCCCCCCGCCTCCCCAAATGGGGAATACAGCCCCCTCTGCACTGGGCTAGGGAGGAGGCAGCATCCCTGGTGACTCTGCAGCTGACTGATGCTGTTTGGGTACCTCAGCCCCGAGGATGTCGCCTGGCTCTGACCCTTTCCATTTGCACCCGTGGGGGTTCAGGGCACAGGCAGAAAGTGCAGAAAGCAGGCGGCAGCCTGGGGAGGAGGCTGGGGGGAGGCAGGCTGACCTTACATCTCATCATCGCTCCTCTTTGAAGTCTCTGCAATTCATTCTCGGCTCCGTGTCGCAGCTTCTGGACCTTTCAGGGTCACAGCTTGTTCTCTGCAATAAGCAAACAGGCTGGCACTGTATCCCTGACACTCGGATTTAATAAAGAGATATTTAACTCTGCCCTGCTGCAACCCTTTCACAAAGACAGGGATCTCCATGGCAGCTGGAAAGTCTTGCACTGGTCAAGAGGCAATTTTCTGATTAAACAGTTTTGCATGGTGTCTGGCAAGGTCTTTTATGTGCTCATTTAATCCTCTGATCCTGCGCTGCGCCGGAGCAGGGAGGAGAGGCTGGGAGGCGATGGCTGCGCTCAGCCGCTGACTCCCCATTCCTCCCTTGCTGTCACCGCTCGTTGGGCTCCAGAGAGGAAGCCAAACTGTCAGCTAAAGGATTATCAAGAATTACTGCTGTCCCCTTTGGTTGGTACCCGCAGCTCCATGCGCTTTCCCTCTCCTCTTCCACTTGTAAAATGGGGTGCGAGTGTCTTCTGAGGCTGAACATGCTTCGTGCTGCTTCTCCTGGTGGTGCTGCCCGATCCATAGGGCATCACATGGCAGCTCTAGGCTTGAACTTCAGGGCCAGGTTGTTTGTTGCTCATGGAAATGTTGATTTCCCCCCCACACCCCAGTAAAACACTGCAAGAGCTGCTGATGTGCTGGGGCCTTGGACTTGCAGCTGCAGCTCCAGGGATTTGGTGCACAGGGAGCGTGAAAAGTGCATGATAGGGGCTTGATATAACTGTTGTTCTGGCTGTGTCAGAAAAACATATTGGAAAAACTCTGGGCAAGTTGAAGAATTACTTGGAGAGTGCTTAGAAATCCTTGACTGAAGGAGCAGGAGTAAATCACCCTGACTGTGCCGTTGGTTCTCCCATGCTCAGGGACAAAGGAGGTTTGTTGGATGCTGGCGTTGCAGCCAGAGCTGTCACTTGCTCAGGTTTTAGGGGTGTCACCTCCAGGCAGGTCTGCAGAGCATTCCCAGGCTGGGACAGGCGCTGCACAGCAGGCTGCGAGCCTGCCAGGCTATATTTTGTACCATTCATCTTTCCCCCCTACCCCCTCCAAAATATGAACCCTGAAGGGAGGCGCCTGAGTGACAACAGGCATCGATGGATGCCGTGAAAAGCACTAAGCACCGTAATTTGTTGTAATGACTCAAATTCAAAACGATAAGCCAGAGGCATAGCGTGCCGGCCGGCAGTGCCCGCTGCAGGCAGCTGGGTCGTTAATAGGAAACGAAGGTCTTGATTCGGTGACAGCGTGATTGCGCCGTGGATGGAGACTGGAGTGCCGGGCTTCCCGCGGGGGTAATTTGGGCCACTTTCCCTCCATTCGCTAAAGAGCCACTCAATTGATGGGGCCACTTTATTGCTGCTTTTCTTAAGGCTGGAAGTAAATTTCCCAGGGCCGGGAGCAGGATGGCGGCAGGGCAGCGGCGGTCCCTGCTGTCTTCTGCAACAGGCTGCTTGAATTTCTCTTCCCCCCCATCCGCTTCTCCAGGCTGTATTCCTCTACAAACATCCCTCTGGGCAGCTTGGGAAAGGAAAGAGGCTTCGTGGTGGTTGCTGTTCTGCAGGCGGCGGGAGCGGCACGAGTCGCTGTGCAGGTGCAGCAGCGGGGACATTTCCCCGTCCCTTCCTTGGCCGAACTGTCACACAGCTGTGTCACCGCTGCTGCCCAGCCCTGCTTTCCCCTCCCCATAGGTGCTGCTGCTTTGACTTGCTCCTTGCTACCAGCGACAGCCAGAAACAGCACAGGCTGCTCCTAGAAAAGTCCAATTTGAGAAGTAACTCATGTCTTGTTTGCTTTTCTATTCCTAATTAACGCTGTTGCATGGCATCCCAAGCAGGGAAGGTGCTGTGCAATTAAATATTAACTTATTAGTATTATTGCCTGATGCACAAGCAGCCAGAAACGAGGGCAAGAGGTGACCCGCTGGGAGGGAGTGGGTTTTTGGGAGCACCCAAGAAGTGGCCCGTTGCTGCCAGCCGTGCGGGGGTCACGGCACACGTGTGGCTGCGAGGGGTGGGCTCGGGGGCACCCACACAGTTTGGCTTTTCCCTACCAGCACCCAGCTCCACATTCCCGCTGCACGGGGTGGGGGGAGGTTGCACAGGCCAGGGGTGGGGGCTGAGAAGACACAACTGCTATTTTCCATTAAGGTCTCCAAACACTCAATTAATTCAGATTTTACCAGACAGCTATTTGTTTGTTAAATTAAAACCAGCTGGTTATTGAAAGAAACATATTTATTGGGAATTAGCAGCCATGTGCTGGATGGATATTTACTACCTAGTTGTCAAAGCTCAGAGAATCTGTGTTTAATAATAATTTTTTTTCCTTTCAATTAACGCAGGGGGGAAAAAAATCATCCCATTAATTCCAAATTAAGTGCACGTTTGGAAGACTTCAATTCTGAATGTTGCTGACATTGCTGTGTATTACAGCTGCATCGGGTCTGGCTCTGGTAAAGGTGTTCTGGGGCAGGGATTTGCCCCCCCTTGCCCTGACCCAAACCTGGTTCAGGGGGGGCTGGTACCCCCAGAACCTCAGCTCTGCCCTCCCTGAGCTGAACCAGGCACTTTGCAGCTCTGTCCGGTCCCGGGGGCTTGGGGCACTATGTGCTGGGCAAAGGCAAACTGCTCCTCTCCTACTTCCAACAAAAAATTTCAAATATCTCAATGGTTAGAAGAAAATGTTAACTGGGTCTTCCTGGAGTGAGCAGGGAGGGGCATGATTCAGTTTGAGAGAGGTGGATGGCAATCGGAGAGCTCTCCTGCACCGTGCCCTGCCTTTCCTCCTGAGCTTGCTGTTTGCCAAGACATTTATTGCCCATCCCAAGCAGTTTCCTTGGGTGCCCGGTGCCTATCCAGGCTGCGCTTGGCTTTTACCAGCTCGGTGAGGGAATGTTGTTTATCTGCGGAGAATTACAAGTAGGGAGGAAAAATAATTTCCCACTCGGACCCACGATTTGAGAAGGCAGCGTCTCAGCCCTGCATCCCCCAGTGATGCTCGGATGCGCTGGGACATCTGCTACTGTTTGGCGGGTGTGAGCAGTTTGGTGCCAGGGCACTGGGTTACAAGATGTGGCTTCGTCTCTTGCACCCTTGGACAAGTCGCTCCCCTTGCTCAGAACCTCGTTTGTAACAGGATCTGGCCCTTGTGTATAAGGGCTTTGTCATCCAAGTGCGAGCGGCTTGCCGACTGAAGGCACCCTTTGAAATAAGCCCTCAGTGCCCTGGGGAAGGAAGTTTGTGTCTCACTGCCTGGAGTTTAGCTCGGTGCTGGCTTTTTCCATGCAAACCGAAGGTGTCTGTGGGCTCTCCCGGGCGGGGGGGGCAGCTAAACTGTGCGGATCCCTCGCTGCTGGCTGGCCAGCCGGGGGCAAAGCTTAACCTTTGCCATCTTAATTTAATTGAAAGGAGACAGGGCAGGGAGATATTTGTGTAGAAAACAATTTGTGAAGACTGTCAGGATGGAGAGAACAAAAACCATCTGAGAGATTGCTTCCAACTCAGTGCTTCCAACTTTTACGGCTGTGACGAGGGACAGCGTTTCCCGGGGGCTGCGCTGCCAGAGAGGGGACGTAGCACAAGCGTTGCTGGATCTGTCCCTATTCCAGCAACCCCCTCCTTTCTCGGGCTGTAGGGATGTGATATAAACAGTGCAGAGGGCGGGTTCAATACGATGCATAGGATTTCTGAGGCGCTGCTGTAAATAATCATAAGCAATGCAACCCGCAGGGATGGAGAAGGCTGGCAGGGACCCCGCTAGATGGCAATGCTAAACTGTGCCGCGGCTCCGGCGCAGCCAGGAGCAGCTTTCGGGAATGTGCCTGGGTCTTGGCTCCTTGGCTGCTGCCCCAGGCTTGTGTCTTGCCCTGGCAGGGCCCAGCGCCACACACGGGAGGGCCAGGTTGGGGAAGGCATGAAGGAACCCCAAGGACAGGTATGGAGCTGTTTGCCTGGGGACTGCTTCTTCTCCAGCTGATGTAATGGATTGCTTTGTATATCAAAGTGTCTGCAAGAATAAAGGAAACATATTTTTTTCCAATGCAACAGATAGTGAGATCATGTGTGTATGCACATACATATGTACACCTATCCCTTTGTGAACTCTGCTCTCCCACGCTTCCCTCTGGCAACGAATTTTCCACGTCAAAGACGACAGCCTTGGGTGTCAGGGACAAGCAGGGAGCTGTGCAGAATTTTTTCCTACTCTTTCCCCGCCCTGTCCCCTCTTTCAAAAGCTGCACGCTTGCTGCCTCAGTAGCACAGCATGCCGCCGGCATCCGGGCTGCACGAGCCGGCAGGCAGAAGCACCCGGTCCATGTCCCCCTCGCTCTGTGTACCTGCCACCCCCCTCACCCTCCTCTCTTCTTCCAACCAAGGAGTCTCAGTATTTTTTCTCTCTTCATTGGAAATCCGTTCTCAGCTGCTCCCTTTATTCTCTGGCAGACCAGTAGATAAACCAATTTCCCCGCCTCCCCCCCCGCCCTCCCAGGCATGTTTGCCACTAATTGTTTTCATGTCTTTGGCTGTTTCTTCTTTAGCCTCCCCCTCTCTGTGTCACCTACTGTTGGCTCTGGATTTCGGTGCCGTTGAAAGTCTCCTGTGTGGTTCAAACTCCGGCATCTTGTTACTAGGAAGTGGCCATGGCACCAAGCCTGTCAGAGTTCGAGGTCTGCCTGGGTGATGCTCTTAGTCATATGATTTGGTTTTAAGCAGTCCTGCAAGGAGCAGGGAGTTGGACTCGATGATCCTTATGGGTCCCTTCCAACCTGAGACATTGTATGATTCTATTTAGCTTGACTGTTCTTTCCCCTTTTAATTGTTTGCTTCCTTTCTTAGGGACTGGGCCTGCCGCCTTTGACATTTCTTAAGTAGCATCCGTGCTGAGATGAAGGATTTTAATTAGCTTGATCAGTACAAAGTCAGCGAGGCTGTGGGTGTGCTGCCTCGGGTGTGCTGCCAGGGCACCTCGAGCTGCAGCAGAGCTGGCTCCGGTTCCGGCATGGAGCCTCGTGCAAGTACCCGTGGGGATGAGCCCACCAGCAGATAGGCATGAGAAGCTTTATCCTAAATCAATCCCTGCAAATCCCCGCAGTCCAACGTCCCACATCCAGCAAGTGAGCAAGGAGCACCTGTGTCCTCCGGATTTATACAGCACTTGCATCCTGCGAGCCTGGTGATGCTGCAGCCATCGCTGCCTGCAGGAGTAATGATTCCTCTTGCCCCCTCCGTGCCCATGGTTCCCACCGCGTCTCTGCAAGTAGCAACCCATGAGTAAGGATTATCTGGGTGAAAAAGGACTTGCAGAATCAGGCCTGTGTTTAGCACATCAGGCATCAGCTGTTATCTCTGATACGGAGTACTGAGAGGTAAATACCAGGGCTGAGCTAATCCAGCTCCGCGTCCTTCTGCTGTCCTCCTGCCGAGGACTTTCCCTCCTGCTCCCAGCCCCAAACCCTGCAATGCAAAACCATTTCCCAAGGGAGCGGAGCACCTGATGGCATTAGGTCCCGTGGCCACGGAGCGATGCTTTGCATGCTGATTGCCGTCCTCTCCTGGCACAGTTAGGCACGAAAAGCCTTAATCAAGGCAGTTATATTTGAGAGCAACAACAAATAGAGATCAATAAGCAGACTGTGATGTCTGCTGGAGATGTGATCTTTTGGCTGGATTACCCTGGTCAGCTAAGAAATAGAGTTGTGCGAAGCAGTCCTGTGGACCAGGATCAATCGTGATGCTGTTACTCTTCCCAAACCCTTGGCTATGCTTCCTCCACCCCTCATCCCTCCAGTGTTATTACAGCCCAATCTCTAAAGGAAAACATGGTCCTTGTTATCAAATTTTAAGGAAAGAAATTCACAGGACCGAGGGTTTGATTGAAAGTCTCGCTTTGAAGGGGAGGGAAGCAGGTACCTCCCCATCCCCCCAGGCTGGTCCCTGCCCTTATCTCCAGATTTTATGGCATAATCTGCGGCGCTACCTGGCGTGCTTTCGCCTCTGCTGGCTGGCTCGGCGTTAGATAAGGGAGAAGATAGAGAGGGAGTATAAAGTTTAGAGCCTGTGGTGGGGACTCATTTTTCTCATTTCAGGCAAAGGGAAAGGATATAAACTGAAAAGCAAGCAATCAATACAAGAAGAAAGTTGTATTTCTTTAAAAGAAAAACCCCCACCACCCCACAACGTGGCTGCCTGCACTTTTATCCAAGGCCTTAACACGAGGATAATGAACTGCAAACCCTATTTTAGCAGTTCAAAAGTCCTGAGACAGTGCTACGATCCCTTTTCTCTGGCCATTCTGAAAAAATCAAGTGGGACAGATCCTTCCCTCTGTTATAACTGCATAAATCCAGGATAATGGCATTGCCCTCCGCAAGGTTATTGTGTGTGGGCTGCAGCAAGGGGAGGGAAGGGATCAGCCCTGCTACCGCGTAAATCAGAGATGCTCTAATGACTGAGACTGTGTAACTCTGCCCCCACCTTTCCCGGTGACACCGTTCCTGTCCCAACCAGGGACGGTCGTTCCTGATCTACGGCAGATTAAAAGAACAAAAATAATCCGTCCCTGCACGGCTGTTGAAGCAACAGAGAGATCCAGGCTCAGGCTTTGCCGATAGAGCTCCAGGAGCAGCAGAGCACTTCATGGATGTGCTCTTCCACTCGCCCCTCTGCAGTTTACAAATAAAATAGATCCAGAAATGTAAAAAATAAACCCATTCTTTTGTTAACGCCAGGGTGTACGATAGACTGGTCTGATTTAATAGCTGTACAGTCATTCAGTTGTTAACAAATCAATATTTTCCTAAGAAACTGCATGGCCTGCCATAAATATCTTCATAGTTATGTGAACCTTATCCACATAATTTGTGCGCTGTGGATGCCATAATGAGTGAGATGATGGCTGCGTTGAGGTGGGGGGGATATATTTATTAGGAGCTGATGGTGTCTGGGTGGCCTGTAAAAGGTTAAAAAAAAAAAAAAAAAGGGAAACAGGGAAACCCACAGACCTGTTCATAATTCTAGTTTCTCACAGTATGCGCTGCTTTAAAATACACCTGCTCGTTATTGAGGACTAAATCAAATGGCTTTTGGGTAATACATGGAATTTATTTGCACTTGCAATATATAATCTAATATATATAACTTACAACTAAATAGAAACACTCTTGAGCTCTTGAGTAGGATTGATGTTGTGGTGAAGTGAGCAGGGTCTGCCAGCCCCAGAGAGGCTGGAAGCTCTGCCACCTCCAGAAATCCCATTTAATTTGGGAGTGTGTTGGGTCTGTCCCCCCGCAGACAGCATCTGGGCTGGTGCCCAGTGTGGGCAGAGCTGCCTGCTCCAGCTCCTGCTGGGAAATCGCTCAGGTTTAGGATGCTTGGAGCCTGACACTGGCTCAGATCCGATCCCAAATCTCTACCCCTGCCCTGGCTGAGCTGTGGGACCTTTCCTTTGGATACGGAGCGGTAACTGCATCGCTCCTCAATGGCCCGACACAGCTCTCGTCAGCCACTGCCTGCCAAAGTCCTGCCCAGCCTGCTATTGCCATCGGGGGAAACCTTCCCTGAAAATGTGCTGAGAATATACTGTCTGGAGAGGAAATGAGCAATGCTCACATGGCAAGAAAACATCCCTATCATGCAATTATTTCTAAACATGTTATTTTATGATCCTTCAAAAAAACCCCTGCAGAATAAGAGAGGAGGAGGAAAAGTGAGCAATCAGGGAATCATTCTCAGTTTAAATTGCCCTCAGGAAACGAATGTGTCAGAGTAGATTGAAAGATGGTGTTATCCCAGGGGAGTGAAAGAGAGACAGAAACAAATAGAGACAGGGAAACTGTCGTACAAAGAGATGGAAAAGATCTGTAAGACCTGAGCAGATAGCTGACGGCGATGTGCTCTGGATCCTCTCCACCACGGTGCAACTCTGTTAAGACCTAGTTGCACTTTATTAAGAACAGATTTATAAATAGCACATGGAAGGTATATAAATGACAAATAGATATTTTAATAAATAGAGAATTAATTGCTAGAGAATCCAACAGCTCAATAAACCGCTGCTTTACTGTCTCCAGCGCTTTTTTATTTTTTCCTTTGCTACTGTAGACTGAGCATAACAACTTCTGTCCTCCTAGCTCTGTGGCACGCACACGGGTCATCATGCCTCCAACATGCCTGGCATGTCTGTGAAGCGGTGATTTTGCCTTTATAAATCATTTATAAACCAACCATCATCAAAATGAGCAATTGAGCTTCTGATTCAGGACTAGACTTGCCCACCTCCCTGGCAGCTCACACCGAAGCCCTTTCCAAGAACTGCTTCTATGCAGAGGCTCCCGTTTCCTGATGCCCGCTTGACAACAGGAATATCCTTTGGGTTTCCAATTTTCCTCTGAAATACCTGTGCCTGTAATTAGACGAAGCCATAGCATCTGTGTCTCTGCCTTTGATTAGTACACAAAAATCACTTCAGGGAAATTGGTCCTGGATTACACCTATTTTCTGGTGGCTTTGCTGAGCGGACAGTGCCCGGGTGGGTTCATGCTCCAAACAGATCTCTCGATGTAGTGGTCCAGGAGGGCTGCAGGGAGCCATGATCCTTCTCCGTGGGCTTTATACAACCAGCAGCATCTCAGCTCCACCTTCCTTCCTCTCTTAATGAGCACCGCCAGGCTTCAATCGCTGTGAAGTAGCCGACAAGTATCAATTAAAGGGAGAAGTGTAGCCAGGAGATGAACCATAAGCTGCGGTGATGCTGCCTACAGCCGGCCTGGGCTCCAACCTGCTTTCACGCCTTCGTGAAGCCAGGGCAGAGCGGTGCCCGGGAGCCAGCTGGACCCATCACTTTGTGCTTTTCCTTGGGACCCAACAGACCACAGCTTCATGGTCTCTGGCATCTTACTTCATTGCTGCTTCTGTTTTCCCTCTGCCTGCCTTAGCCATCCGTACAATATTGCTGAGACACGGGAGTCCGAGGCACTGATTTTTTGCACAGCTACGAAAGCAATGCTCTGGGTGGCCGTCTCTTGGGGAAGGCAGAGATGTTCCTTTCCTTTGACAGTCCTCCCACAGCTCTTTCCACCAAGGTTATAAGGCAGAAGGTCCCCGTGAGGGGGTCGCAGACCCCCTGCGATCCCCTTTGCCATTGTGGCTGGCCGTTTCAGCGCAGGGATGCTCGTGTTGCAGCTGGGGCTTGCGTGATCCCTCAACAGAATGTGCTTAGCGGTTTTCCTTTTGCTTACTTAGGAGAGACAGGGTTACAGAATTGGGCTGTGGAGTGGTTTAAACACTGCAGCTAGGGGAGATGGCAAGAGATGTTTTCATGTGAAATAATCTTGCTGAAGTACTGGTTTTGCAAACTACATCATACAAAAGATTGGAAACGGGGTGGATCAGACTTGTCTGTCAGCTGTGAAAATCAGGAGTATTACTTGTGACTTCAAAAATATTACATGGTCCTTTCTTTGGAGTAAAGGAAAGCAAAAATTTGGGCCATTGATCTCAATTGAGTTACCCTTCAATGGGTTTACCCCGGTGTAATTCAGAGCAGAGATTTACCCATAATGATTTCACCCGTGACTGAATAACATTCCCTTCATCGTCTCTGCCCGTGCCAGAAGCACACCGGAGAAACCCAGCAATCAAATCACTCATGTGCACCGAAACAGTTCAGCCAGGTTCTCGACGAGCACCGCTCGCGCGCGTGCCAAGGAGCCATGTCAAGACAAGATGATTTAAGATGTGTGTTGGAGTTCTGCGCCATATTACATCTGTTTTATCTCCCTTCAGCTGAGATGAATAATCAAAGGGAGAGTGTGCCAGGGTGATGGCGAGGGAAGAGGTGGAGGCTCTTGTTAGCACTGTGTTAAAACAAGCTGTGCAGCGTTGTCTCCAGGTGAAACAAAACATTTGTGCTCTTTTTTTTCCTCTTTCCCTTCTCCTCTTTAACCGCTTCTGTGCTGGCAAGAGGAGCCCGTGGAGGCGATGCATGGATGGGTGCTGCCTTTCTATCAGGGATGGGAGGGCGGGCAATAAAATCCCCCCAGCCCCGCCAGGTCCCCCCAGCTCTGCCACCCTCTAAGCCCTCCCCAAGCATCGGGACGAGGCTCTGGATCCTTCCTGCTCTTTGCAAAGCAGAGGAGCTACCTTTAAAAAATAGCCGAGGTTTTCTTCTTGGGCTGGGAGAGCTCCGTGAGAGCCAGCGCTGCCGATTTTAATGCTGCTGTTTGGATCGGCATCTGAGTTAGCATCCATCAGCACCGCTTCACGGATTTACACCAGCGCAGCTCTTGGACCGTAATCAAGGTCGTATTTCCAAGACAAGTGGGGCAACACCGCTGGTGGATTTTGCCAGAGGTGGGGATGAGCTTTGCCCAGGCTGCAGGAGTCCGGGGGGATGGGGCAGTGCTGGTGGGGGCTTGGGCTCGTGGGAAAGGTGGGATTCAGCTGGAATGCTGCCCGATAGCCCCCTGCCATGCGGAAGAGCGGGGAGCGAGGGTCAGTGCTCCATCCCTGCTCTCTCCCTCGTCTCCGAGTGCCTCCCCACGGAGCGAGGCTGCTCGGGAGCTGGCTGCGAGCTGGCACAGAGCTTCAGCTCTGACCTCGGAGGTTGCTGACAAAGGATATTAATGATTTCCCTGAGGGCAATGTTCAGGCAAACAGGTTTGTCATTTATTTTGCAGATTTACTGGAGTATTATTAATTTACTAGGATAAACTCCATTAGGAGAAGGCATTCATTTCTGAAATATAACTTATTCACAGCGTCTAGACCCGCTCTTCAGACAGGGATTCCGCTAGTAAAGAATTATTCAAATATTGATCTGGACATTTCTAATTAACTTTGCCCATGCATTATTATGCATATGCACAAAAATTGATTTTTGCCAGCCCAATAATTAGATTTAATACCTGAGGTAACTTATATTTATGTGTTTAATTATTAGATTCATTAGCAATTTTAATAAATGCTATCGGCTCAGGAATTAACCACCATACTTGACACTTGTTGACTTTCCCAGTCACCGGTGAAATAACTGTCTAATCAGAAGAGGAGAGACAAAAGACTTTCTTCAGACTGCTTTGGAAGTAATTATCACGTTGTGCTATATAATTATTAATACATTCTTTCTGACTGCAGCGTGGTTAGTTTCTGAAACCAAGGCTATCTGTGATAAACATATAAATATCTAACAGGCTTATCTGGCTGGGTGTTGTAAGGAATGTAAAATACATGTGAGAAGAAGCAGGGAGATGCAATGGGAGAAGGACAGGGACTGACAGCGTGCAAAGATAAAACCTGGAGAGCTGGGTGAACCGGACCCTGGCTTCCCAGTGCAATATCAAGGCAGAGCAATAACGGGGCCACAGCGGTGCGGGGATGGTGGCATGGTCTGGTGTGTGGTCCATGAGTTGCACCTCCAAGCTGACTTGGAGCAGAGGTGTTCTGCTGCAAATCTTTGCAGATCCTCAAAAGCAGCCACCCGTGCAGTGGGGAGACAATCAGTGCTTCAGGAAAGACTGCCCTCTCCTTCCCAAATGTCTGTGTTTCCCTGCAGGATCACACCTTGAAGTACCCCTACCGGCACCCAGAGAAGCCATCTCCTGGAAATGGTGGAATCGAGCACTGTTGTTGCAGGTCTGCAACAGGCACCCCTCGATCCACCTTTTCTGGGTGCTGTGGGCTCCCCAGAGGTGCCCAGCCCAGGGCAGAGCCCCCCTTGCTAAGGCAGAATTGGTTTTTAAGTGAGCTGTACTAAAGCAAACTCGCTGTTATAGCGGGAGCCGAGTGATTGCCCCCATTTATATTGGGATCCATTTCTATTTTGGCATCCCAGAGCCATGAACATCATGCAAAAAAAAAAAAAACAAACCCTTTCCCAGCCATCCAGGAAGATTTATGGTGTCGTATCTGAAATGCATCACAAAAACATACTCATCTTTACACCCTGACGACTTGATGCCCAAGATGTGGCCAGTAATAACCTAACAGCCCATTTCTGAAGGGTTTGTGTCCAGCTGCCACCATCACATCCCGCTCGCCTTCCCCTCCCTCCCCTGCCCACGGATGCCTGTGCAGCCGCACAGTATTACCGAGCATTCACTTGCAATTTGGTGCCGGGGCCATTGGGAAATTGCTGACAATTTGGATGAAAATGGTTGGAAAATTGCAGTGTTTAGGCCCATTTTACGTGGCTGTGTGTGTGCAGAAATTGCAGAGGAAACACTGGAAGAGGCCAGCGGTTAGAAATAGGCGCTGTTGTTGTGTGGGTGGTGGGTGGCCCTCCCCCCCCTCCCCGGTCATTACGTATTTGTAAACAAATGTGTAAATGGAGCAAAAGAAATTGCCCTTGAGGGAAGCAGAGGACAGATAAAAGCATTGGGAGAGGAGAAATGCGATGGGGAGCACAAGGTGGAGCTGCTTCTGCTCTGCCAGGCTCCCAGCTAAAGCTCACCTCCGCTGAAAGATGTGGCTGTGCCCCAAGGCGGTTGTCGCTTGGTGTTGATGAGGCATTTAAGAAGCATCTTTTTTGGAAACATACCATCAGCGAGGTTGCTTATGCGTTTGCTCGCTGGTAGTTTACACATCTCCTCCAGAAATTTGCCCCATAAACTTGCCTGTTAGCTGGAGTTATTTCTGTCCTGGTGCATCTCAGGGTGAGCGGGAGAGTCCTGCTTTATTTTTTTCCCCTTGCAGTCAAAGTAAAAGGCCCTTTGCAGCCCCGTGTGAGAGATGGGATGGATCCTTATTGATAAGGGTTTGGTGTTACTTTGGGCTGATCGATCTCTCTTTGTGGGCGCAGCACCGCAGAGGTGCTGGCACAACACACCCGCGCCCAGCAGCATCTATTGATCTGTAAAACCCCTTGGAGCAGATCGACGTTTCTGCCCATCCTGTAAAGATTTATTCACCTCCCCGCTGTCAGAGCAGGAAAAATCCTCATTGGGAGAGGGATACGTGCTCACACGTGTCCCCCCCGTAGCCTTTGCTTGGAGAGGCATCCCATGCCTGGATCCCAGCCCTGTGACTGTGGGGCATGTTGGCTCAGCTGGCACCACACCAGCACCACACCGGCACAGGGATGGGACCATTCCCACCCTCATGCTTCATTTTCTGGGCTGCAAAACCCCTTCATTCACCAGAAGGAGCTCTAGCCCTGCTCCGCGAGGCTTTCTGGGGAGAGCCTCACCAACAGCATCGCTGCAGTAAGGAAATGGAAGGGAAAACCAGGGAAAAACTCACTTTTTCTTCTCCCTCTCTCAGCATCCCTCTTTCCCTCCTTCCAAGCTCCAGAGCCCCACAAGGTCCATGTTGCACGAGGCAGGTTACATTCAATCCAAAAATCTTGTTAAAGACCCAAGAAGGGGGGAAGGAAGGTGGGGGAGAGAGGAATCAAACTGTTGATCAAATTAGACAAATTCTCCAAGCCTGGTTTACACGTCCGGAATGAGATGCTAATTAATGAACAGCAAAAAAGAAGCTGGGCTCCAATTTGCATAAATATGCATTGTCAGACTGTTAGGTAAACAAAAGGCAAGTAATGGCAGCACAAGCCGGATTCATTACGCAGCGATCCCAGCGAGGCTGTTCAGTGGGGATTACAGTCTCTGCAATTTTTTTTTTTTTTTTTTTTTTTTTGTTAGGCTACAAACACTTCCCAAGACTCTCATTCACCACCGCAGAGCTGTTCTGAACATTCGACCGACACTCGCATGGAGCTCGTTTTCTGTCCCTTTTAGCAATGCCCCAGCTCAGGAGGATAAAACATTCACAGGCCATCCAGACTTTCCATGAATAAACCTTTAGCAAAGCTTCACCGGGAAAAAAAAAAAAAAAAAAAAAAAAAAAAGTATAGCAAACCCGTCTTTGTATGGGAGATGCAGCAATAGGGAGCCAAGCAGGCATTTTTTCCCAAGTAACAAGGAGGTACTGCCCACACTTGGCTTATCTGTGCAGCGATTTGCATATATAACTCTCCGTGAAGAAGAGGTATCCGCTCTCTCTGACCTTAGTAAATCAAAAGCAGACAGGTCACAACTTTAACTTATTTCTTTGGATACCAATCCGCCAACATACAGAATTGTATAAAACACATGCATAATACATAACACAAATCTGGTGCAGACCATCTGACTTATTTTAACCCCCCTGGTTCTGTATTTTAATGGTACTGAATTTAGACCTGTCATTTCAGTTTCTTTTCGTGTCTGTTGAATATATTTGGCCAGAGTTTGTTCTCTGCATTTGCAATGAGGTCAGTAAGTAACTCAGTGTTTATACAGATGTTTTCCAGAGTAGAATCTGTCATTAATATTTAAATTGCTTATGTGTGTCTGCCACAGTGTGCCTACATTTATAGCTGGATAGGTATAGGTACATAGATGTGTATGCATTTAAACACACATAAAGACGTGCATAGATACACAGACACACATGTAAGATTTGAGGTCGCTGGGAAGGCAGCTTTCTCCTTATCATGTATGATTACTATTATTTGCTATAAATCATCATACAGTGATATGATATTGCTTCTGTTCAAATAGGTGTAAATATCCTTAAACAGCTCCAGACTTCTGCGTTAGCAGGGAAGAGAGCTGGTTTGGAGCATCAGCATGAGTCGTCTGCTTTCTTGTCTGCCTGAGGTCAAGTGCATCCCTGCATCAAGCAAATTTCATAATTTTTTTTTTTCAAATTATTTTTACCCTGCTTGCCAAATCTGCAAACAGATCCACCTGGAGCACAGCTTAACCCAGCGCTGGTCAGCAGTCAGACCGCTCTTCAAAACAGGCTTTGTGCAACAGGAGTGCCTGGACGATGGAGGAGCAATGGTGTGACTGAATATGTCACACCTTGCCTTTGCAATATGATGGCTTTGGAAAGCCTGAAAGAAAAAAGCCTGTGGTTTGTTGTTGGGTTTTTTTTTACACAAATTGTTCAGGTTTCGCCCCTTTATTTTTGGATGACCCTGGAATCTCCAGTCCCCAGTTGCAGGTATTTTGGAAAAATTGTGTCTAAAATTTGAGAGAGGCAGGGTCACCCCACATCGCTGTGAAAGGTCATTACCCATAAACTTTACTTTAACCTTGAAATGAAATATTTTAGCCTTAGAGTTTTGGCATATAAATGATGTTCTGAAGAGAAACACATCAGGGCTATGTCTATGCCAGTAGATAAGTGAGGATCTCATTCTACCTGACATGGCTGGATTGCATTCAAGCAAACTACTCTTATCCCTTTCTCCCTCACTCCCCCTCACTCCTTCCCCCAAAAAGACCCCACAGGAGGTCATTATACATCTTGGCTCTATAGCCCCTGGCCCACGCAATCCCACAATGACCTGTATCAATAAAGTCCTTGAAGGTGAATCACACCTCATGCTTCGAAGGAAAGTACAGTGCTAATGAACCACTTGCAGTTGCCAATTAAATCAGTAGCCAATGCCTCAACTGTATTTTTTTTTTAAGCTGTGCTGCTGTAAGTGCTTCCTTTTTCAAACAGCAAGGAAAAAGTCTGTTCTCACTTTTATCTTGCCAGCTTAAGAGTGCAGAGGGAAGAAAAGGTTTGACCCTGGGGTTAGAACATTTTCAGCACGAAGGTCTTAGCTCCAACCCTTGCTTCCAGTGTTGTTTCTGTGCTACATGAAATAACTGTTTAATGCAAAATAAGGAGTCCTTTGAACAGGGACTGGGCCCACACCCACCTCATCCACTGCTGAACTCATGAATCATGTTGCTTCTTGCTCTTCCTCTCGCCTTCGCAGGGAGCAGTTCGCGCTTCTCTGCACGGAAGCCTGCGGTTCGCTATTCCTCTCCTTCAGCACTACCAGCGAAGCTTTAACAAACCTAGTACGGGTGGATGATGCTGAATTGATTGCTGAACTAAAACTGATGGTTGCCTAGGTGCACATGGCCTCATGACCTAATTCTGCTTGTGATTTGCAAGCAGGATGTACTCCTAGCTACTAATACATACACTGTCTGCTTGGAGAAAGACTGATTTCCCCAAGCTGAAACCAACCAGGAGAAAAACTGAGCGGGAGAGAGAAATGCAACCTCTCCCAGAGAGGAGTGATCTTCTGGCATCTCTTCATGTTGTTTGTTAAACATGCCACAAAATTAAGCATTCTCAAAGTCACAAAATAAAGCCTGTTCAGGTGAAAATAGTAAATAAACCCTGGTTTGAAGGCAAGAGAAGAATGGTTATCTTTAATATTTAAAGACAAGGCACAAGGTCGAGTGAATGGAGATCTGGGAAAGCTGTTAGCAGGGAGAACAAACAAGCAGATGGGAAATTGCTTGTATCAATACCGTACCTATGGCCAATGGGACTAACGACAATCACAATTATTTAAACTTCTCAAGGACAAAATAAATAACCCAGTCAGTGAAAACCTTTGCTAGTGAAGAAGTTGCTAAAATGTGACTGGTGCTGACATAAAGATAGGGAGAGAACATAACTCTGCAAATCTGACACGGCTGCGAGAGTCCACAGTACTCCTTCGTCTTCAGCTGAATGTTCGGTTTTGATCCTCCTCCCAGGAAAAATAGAGCAGAACAGAAAGGGTACAAACAGAGCAAACAAATATGATTACAAATAGAAAAAGGATAAAGTTTGGTGTATAAGGAAGGGAGGTTAAAGTCTGGTGTATAAGGAAGGGAGGTAAATTGAATGCTTATATTTATCTTTTACCTTTGATGAAAAAAGTTGAATTGAGACTTTCCAATGGATTTTGAAGGCAAGACTGTTTAATTAACAAAAGAAGGCATTTTATATGTAATTAATCCATGGCATTTGATGCTGCATCCTATTACTACAGCAAAACACCTAGTAATATCTTAACATATATAGGGATAAGATGAGGTTATTCTGTGTTAAACAGAAGCTCAAAAACTATTGAGAAGCGGTCTAACTTCATTCACATGAACACTGCTTATGTGAAGTTTGTATTATAATAATCCTAACAGCTGTAATTATTTTTATTCACCAGTAATTAGATTGTTATGATAAGTTCTTAATATTTACCTTGATATCACAATCCTATTTTTCTTTTTCTTTTTCTTTTTTTCTTTTTCTTTTTCTTTTTCTTTTTCTTTTTCTTTTTCTTTTTCTTTTTCTTT
>JAVJGI010000041.1:1983512-2164482 GCA_035590275.1 Ibycter americanus
GGGTGTTCAGTGGGGATTACAGTCTCTGCAATTTTTTTTTTTTTTTTTTTTTTTTGCTTAATTTCTCTTTCTGTCTCCAGTTAGAATTCAATTCGATGTCTATAATCAGCTGCAGACAGAAAACCCTGATGTAAAGCCTTGACACAAATAATGACAAAAAGAAACCTTTTCCTTTTGTGTTCCTTCCTTGTGCACACAAACGTGTACATAAAACCGTAAATAAAAATTTTGGGTTTTTAATAGGTGCATGTAAAAATGCATGTAGTGGATTCATTATAATCCTTCTTAATTACAGCTAATTGGGGTTGTCGATTGCTCTGAACATTGAGAGCTCGGGCAGGGAGGTCAGTCCATTTGGTTGTTCAGAGGGTAATTACATACACTGGAGTTAATGGGTCACTTGGGAGCTTCCTTCTACTCCGTACCTGTTGATGCATGGGAATGATCCTGGTAGGAATAAGCCAGGTCCCTCCCGGGGGGCTTGGGGGGGCTGAGGGCTGGCCCCTCCCCCACGCAGCAGCAGGCATATGTCTCATTTCTTGGGAAATCTTTTAATCTGCTGGGTTTGCTTCCCCATCCTCGGGTCGGAGAGGTGTCATGAGAGCTTTTGGGAACAGAAAGAGCACTGCAATGCCCATAAAATAATCATAAATATCCTTTTAACAGCTAATTGAGATTCCTCCTGTCTAACGGATAGTTAGATGGATGGACAGATAGAATTTGAGGAATTATGATGGTTTATTATTCACTCTTGGTACATTTTCTTTGATGCTCTCTGGGCCATTTATTCTACGACATTAGCTGATTTTTATTTTGATATTGTAATTTTCATTTTGGTAAAAGCACCCACAGGAACTGAATGGGAACTCATCAGCATAAACTGAAAGGAAGAAATAACTTATATTAGACATAATAATATTTTTCTTAAATAAGAGAAGAAACCAAAATGATGTAAAGATATGGACACACAACTGAATGCAATCAAGTTGCTGCAGCTTGCAGGCTTGAGCCAGGAAAACTCATCATTTCTGTGCTATTAACTTGAACTAGTTGCAAAATAAAAGGCTTTTTTTTGCAATGGCTGTCCCCTCTGCGCATGCGGGCGGTCGCGGAGGCTCGGGGGATGATGCCAGCTTGCGAGATCTCAGTAAGGGACTGAGCATGGATGATGTTACCTTACCCTCAAGCGTAGCAAAAATAAAGATATTCATCCTTTTCCCCTTTGCCCTGCCACAGAGGGAGCCAAATCCCGAGCTAGGAGCCCTGCTACGTGCAGGTCTCGCTCCCTGCTCGCATTGCTGTATGAAACGATGCTGCCCCGTGCAACGACCGCGCTTCTCGGCGCTTTTTCCCCTCCCCAAACCTGATTTCAATATATCTCCGCTGTGCCCTGCAGAGAAACATTCATGTGTGGAGCTTTCTGTTGGGGAAATTATGTCCATTCTCTGTTTGAGAATCAGTGTGAGCTGGGAGGGCAGCAGGAGAACAATATATTAGTGCGAGTGCTGCAGCGGATGCTTTATGGGATCAATTACTGCGGCCAGGCTCAAGCGGCTGCGATACCTCCAGTCATGGGCAGAGCTGGGCAGGTCAGGACTATAAGAGTTTGCATTTTGGGGGGCCACGGGAAGCTATAAAGCAAACCAGAATGCTTTGTGTCAAACCTCTCCCCATCCGCTGACCTTTTTTCTGGCTTCGCCGAAGATTTTGAGCACAAAGTGTAAAATTAAAAAAAAACCAAAAGCTTTTTTGCTGAATTGGAGGGAAAATGGGTAACAATTCCCTGGAAGGTTTCCTGAAGCCAAGGAAATCATGTGGAAGATTGCATTCGCATCCTTAGGTGTGCTGCTTTCATCCTGGGTTGGCAGTGGGCTGACACTAAAGAGGAGCTTTCAGCAGATGAGAAGTCCAGTTGGCTCTAGCTGACCACTCAAAGGCTTAAGGGCTTTGCTGATTTAGGGCTTTCCAGCAGTTCTTTTCAAGTTGCATGGTTATTATTTAGATTTTCTGGTGCTGTTTATTCTGTACAGATCTCCAGGCATTTTTTTTTTTTTTTTTCCCCCCACAAGGAGCTTGCTATTATTCTTGATTTTTTTTAATATTTTTTTTTTCATACTGCAAGGATTAAACATAAATAATTCTCCTCTGGTGCATACACTGATCTCTTCAGGCATGATGCTGAGCACTGAGATTTGCTCCCTTCAGGGCCATCCTGCAGACAGCCTTACCTGGGGCTCTTTTCCAGGCTCCATCCTTCTACCAGCACCCACCATGCTGCCCCTTCAGCTCCGCCGTGGGAGGGTGCTGGGGGTGGGATGTCAAGCCATCACGTGCCCCAGGAGCCAGACCAGGCGTCTGCCATCTCACTATTGATCCATCCCCTTGCAGACGTGGGACCTGCCTGGGTCCAGGGGACTCGTTGCGGTTTGGCAGTGGCGCAGTGCTGAGCTGGGAGCCCCAGGGCTTTGCAATGGGACTGCTGTAAAGACATTTAATTTCTTCATGCTCTCAGGGGCTCTGTGCCAATTCGGGGTTTAATGGGCCCAGGCAAAGGCAAGCTGTGGGAGCGACCAAAGGGATTTCGCCTCTGCAGGAGGAACTGGCTGGTGCTCTCATCCCCGGGGAAATCTGCTGTTGGAAAAGGGGATTGAAGGCATCTCCGTTGAGTTCGGGTCCCAAAGAGTTAATCAGACTAGCAGAAAGGGGAGAAGAGTGATTAAAAACCATGAATCACATCTTCATAGCATTCCTTGAAGGACTTCCAAAAGAATATGTGAAAGGAGGGGGAGCGATGGACGGGCTCCTTGCATGCTCTAATCCTCCCTCCTTCCCTTGGCAAAGATTTGTGAAGGAGGCAGATGAGAGATTTCCTGTTTGGCAAAGAGCGGGGAACGGGAGATTAAATCAACCTGCTCATCTCTGCGCTTCTAACACAGTTTGAAAGATGCTTAAATATTTATTTAAAAAGGGGGGGTGGGGGGGTGGGGTGGGGGAGAAATAGAAAGAGGGGGATACATAAAATTAAAATGTTCATTATCTCACAATTCATATTTAATAAGAGTCGTCGTTACAGCTGGATAATGGATTTCCTGCCATAAATGTCTTTCCCCTTTCTGGGGGCCCAGCCTTGGCTGGGAAGGGCTGGGGACACCTGGCAGGGGGAAAGGCACCGGTGATGCTGGGAGGTGGGGATCGGAAGGACATACCCCTAAATCCACCAGATTCTTGCTTTACTCCAACTATTTCACTGTATCCTGCTGGAGGGGAAGATGGAGGTGTTGGGGTTGAACTGCTGTGCTGCTGCTCCGCGTTTGGGGAATGCTCAGGGTGTCCGTTTAGAGCAGAGGGAATGCTTGGGCAGTTGGCAGGCATGGAGCTGCCAGCTGGGTCCGTAGTCCTGTTTTCCCCAGAATGGAGCCCTGGGGACTTGTGAGCTTTGCTCTGAAACAAAAACTCTTGTTGAGCAAAATCCCAGGTCCGTTGGCTCCAAGAAGATGCAATGCAAGGGCTATTAAATATTAACATGCCAACATTAGCAAAATCGAATGGGACTTAAGTGACTTTGAATGCAAAGCACTGATTAACTGCTGGAGGGGATTATCGAAGAGGTAAATGGGAAGTAACACAGGGAATTGCCTGCTATGGATTGATCAGAGGCTCTCTTTGGACCAGGAAGGGCTTATTAGACACACTACCTGATGCTGCTGTTCAGAAGCGTGCGTAGTTGAGCTACTTTGGCTCTTTCTTTTTATCAGCTTATTAGAAACCCCTAGGTAGCGAAATATCTCCAAATAGGATGAAGCTTTATTTACTAATTTGTGAGGATTAGCAGAAATAAAATTATTAAGATCCCTATCGGAGCCTGTTGTGAGGTACGTGGCTGCTTTTGTTGGATCTCCATCCCAGGAAAGCTGTGTCAATGGCCTCAGATGCCCCAGGTGGGTCCAGCCCGGGCAGAGGGATGCTGGGTTGCCATCGGACTTCCCCCTGCCTCCCCAAAATTTTAGTCAAAGCCTCAAGAAGCCAGAAAAACTCCCTGAGAACAAGTGAAAGAGGATAATGCACTTCTCTGCCTTTGTTCCAAGGTTTTGTGCTTGTTAGGGCTGCATCTCTGGGTGCTCCATGTGCCTCGTGTCCATCTCCCGTGGGATGCCTGTGCTGAAAGGGCTGCGAGGGGCCGGGAGGAGGTTTGGGGTGAGATGCTCCACGTGCCTCCCAGGCGTTTTCTCTGGCCCAAGCTGAATCCAGGGCAGGGATGGAAAGGAAAGAATTGCACCAGCTTTATAATACATGTCTCCGGCAGGGACGAGTGGCTTTATTAACTCCATTTGTCTTCCATGGCCACACAAATAGTGGCAATAAATCACCCAATCACCGACATTAACAGACAGAGCTCACGGGGACTGGCCCCTATCCCTGTCCCCCCGCGCTCCCCTCCGGGAGGGTGTAGCCCACAGAGCCCATCTTGGCTTTACAAATTGGGGAAAATAGGTTTGTCACCAGGACTGAAGTGGCAAAAAGTTGGTGATTTGCTGGGAGAAACCCACTAGTCCAAGATTCGTGTGAGTGGATGCAAAACATGCAGTCCCTGGGGAACCTGAAGCACAGGGGCAGGATGCTATGGCTGGTAACACTACAGCAGGAGATGACTGGCAGCAAAAGTCCCCACTCTTATCTGCACCAGCAGGCTTGTGCAGATGCAAGCTGATGACCACAGTGGCATGTCCTGGCCTTCAGATACCAATCCCGTTCCCGCAGCAGCCAAGGCACACGCTCTGCCAGCTCATCGGTGCTGAAAACACAGGTTAAAATCTGGCTTGGGTCAGTGGCACTGCAGAGCCTTCTGGTGAAATGGCACGGGTGAGCTGTGGCCCAAAGCGGTGGCGAATTCGGGTTCGTGGGGATTAGCCCTGTGCCGCAGCAACCGCGGGCTTGGGATGCGCAGCCAGAGCCTGCGAGCAGGCACACACGCAGCACCGCCCTGCATGTTGCAACGTTGTTCTTCCCCTGCTTTCCCTGGCCGTAGAAACTCCCCCTCCCATCTCAGAAATGTAGGGTTTTATGTTTGCTTTAATAGAAGAGGCTTGTCTTATTGATTTTAACCTGCATGCCGGTGTGGCCATGTGTAGCATCGGAAGGCAGAGCGAGCAATCGATGGGGATCCCAAGGCGCAGCGCTGCTGCTGCCTGCACTCGTGCATTACTTTACTCCTTTCCGTGGGTGGAAAGCTCGTCCCCCTGGCTCCAAGCACCAACAACCCTGCCTGTCTCATGCTCCCGAGGACCCTCCTGGGGCATCCAACATGTAAAGCCCGCTGCTGTCCTTCAGAGGTAGAGGAGCTGGTTTCCCAGCTCACATCCAAGACAAGAGGCAATCCATCCCAGCCAGCAAGATTCAAAGGCTCAAAGCTTGCTTCAACTTTATTGTGACAATTCATTCTCTTTCAACTCCTCTCTGCTAGAGAAATATAGACTTGACAATGGATTGACTGTTTATAATTTCTATATATATATATATAAAATATTTTCTTCTTTCTGAAAACAGCCCAGAAGCAGAGTGGGGTTCCTACTGCTGCTTTGGAAAATTTGAGTTTGTTGTGAATGGGGATGGGAGTGTAAACACCAGCATTTCCCAGGGAATGGCCACTTTGGTTTTCCATCACCCCACCTTCCAGAGCACCCATTTTCTGGAAAATATCACTGCTCTCCCTTGTTTCAATGTGGAGCCAGAGAATAACATGAAATATCAGTATTTCCTCTAGAATGGAGATCAGTTCTTTCCCCAGCCTGCCAGGGCTCCTCACGCACAGCACAGCACGAAGCTGCCCCATGGATCTACCCCTCAGATTGCCCCCTTATCCTGGTCCTCAGCCTGTGAGCCAAAGCACGGGGTTCGTCAGGGTGAGGACTGCAGGAGGAGCTCAGCGCTCCTGGCAGCCGGAGCCACCAGCCCTTAGGTGCGATGCCTTCAGATGCCGATCTGCAGAAATTCTGCCTCTCGTGGATGCGCGCCTGTTATTTAGTGTTGCTCTTGGGGTGATGGATCACAGGGAACAGCTGTGGAGCTGGCATGCATCCCTAACCCTGCGGTGACCAGCCTCTGCGGGACCTAGGGAAAGGAGCGAAGGGAGGGAGGCAGAGCAGGCACCTTATCCGTCTATTTATCTATCTGCTTTTTTGGCCAAGGAAACCCTGATTTAGGTGGCAAGGTTCCACCTTTTTAGATCTGGATGGATGAGACTTCAAGGAAGGATTTTATTTCATCTGTATTTCTTTTATTACTTCACCATATCATACCCCTGTCCTTCTACAGCATTAATCATTCTTGTTCCTCCTCCAAGATCACTAGTCTTTCTAATTCCCTGATGTCTTCTTTTGGCTGCAGAGCTGTGAACATAGTGGGTATAATGCAGATCCAGGGACTTGGAGCGGGGTTTTCTCTGCTCAGCTCTGCCTGCTTCTGCCTTTGGTTGCAAATACCTTTCACTCCTGCCTGTGGTCCCCAGTTCCCAGCGCTGAGCAGCCACAAAGCAGAGGAGCTACACATGGATTTTCGGCGGCTGCCCCTTTTTTTCAATAAATGTGTCTGTGAGGTGCTCTGGGGACACTGGAGTGTCCTGATGGACATTGCTGGGTTCCTACCCCTAGAAAGTGCAATCTGAATGTGGCCCCAATCCCTTAGGAGCTTTGATTCCTCAGTTCAGGCAGTTTTGCATCCCGAGCTCAAGCTCAGCTCCGGCAGGTTGGAGGGACCGTGGGGATGTAACCTGGCTGGGACATGGCAGGACAGCACAGCCCCTGTGCCAGCGTGTGATGTGAAGCACTAAACATCCCAGATAATCCCCCTTGGCCCCCCTCAGTCAGCAAATCCTCCCTGGTCAGAGCCAGCACAGGTATTTCTGCTATGCCTTTGGGTACCAGTGAACGTCTCTTTTTTATATTTCTGTTGTAAAGTGCATGAAAAGAATTATTTTATGTAAAAACAAAGACCCTCCCAGCAGGTTTGGATGGTATGGGGAGGGGATGCTGCGAGCCCTGCGGGGATGGCTCTTCTGAAAGGATCACACAGATGAATTGCATTGGAAACCGTGAGCACCGACAATGGGGTTTGTTTTACACTTGTTTTTATTAGCACCCATTCAGCTCCAGAGTTGAAGATCCCCTGGATGAAAGTGCATCCGTGAAAGCTTCAGCTCTTTCCCCCTAATTAAAGTTCAAGGCAGCGATCCATATGTCTGAGCCGTCCAAGGGCTCCTGCAGGAAAAGCAGCCTTGACATCCCCGATATTTCTAAGTTTAGAAATAAAACCTGTCATCTCCAAGAACTGCAACTTTTCCCTTAAACACAAACAAGCAAGAGGAGACAAAGATCTCTCAGACCTCATCGTACATCAAAGAGCTGCTTAAACATCAGGGTCTTTAAAAGAGATTTTCTAGAAGGGCTGCCAGGAGCAGCGCTCAGCGGAGGGACGGCAGGTTTCTCTGAGCCCATCGCTGGGGGGGACCCGTTTCTTCCCTTCCTCTGGTCCCCCACCCTCGTCCTGCTTTGCCCTCCCTGGCCCATCAGTTCCCACAGTGGAGTTGCATGGTTTTCCCTTCCATCCAAGCCTTTCCCACTTGGAATTGTTTTCTTATAAGAAAATATATATATATATTCTTTTTTTTATTATTTTTTTTTTCTTCCTTACTGCCTTGGGAAGGTGAAAGACCCCCGGGAGACCCTCCACCCCTGCCCCTTGCGCCGTGCGCGCAGGATGCCTCTCGTCCCCTGCAGGCTCCGCTCAGGCACTTGTCTCCCCTGTAATTTTTCTTTGAGCAATCATGCTTGAAAAACGTCTTACATGTAGATCTCTGTAGAATGGAAAAAAAATGTTGAGTGGGCGGATTCAGGGGGAAATAAAGGGGTTTATTCTCGGTGCCAGTTAATGAAATTAGAAAATGGAGAAGAGCTTGCCTAATATCATACAGGGAAAGATGAAATACATTTTAAAAAAATCACAATGCTGCAGCTCTCTCTAAATGTCAAAATATTACATTTTTTTGGATGATAAAGATGGAAGAAATAGCTGGGTTTCAATTTCAGGTGCCACATCATATCTCTTCCCCTCTATAATTTTTATTAAAATGTGAATGTTCCAGGAAGTCATTATGTCGTCTTTATTATGTTTGCATAGGAAATAAAAAGTTTATTTGAGGAAGTGCATAGAAACAAGGTCTGCGTGTGTCATCCTTAGGGGAGAGAGGGGTGGGTGATGGCTGCTCTGCCACCCACCCCCTCACCCAGTGGGACCCTGGCCACTCTGGTGGAGGGTTCAGCACCACCAGGGCCACTGCGTGCTCTTGGGTGTGTGTCCAGTGTATGTCCTTGTGCCCCCGCCCCCCCCCCCGCCCCGTCCCAAGGGGAACAGTTGCAGGTGGGATGTGCAAAAGGCTCAACAGTAAAACCTGTGGCTGCCCATAGCTCCTTGTTGGTTGCAATAAGGTTGTGCTTGAAATCCAACACAACAACATCAAGAGCTCTTGCTCTGCGTGGGGGTGTCTCAGCCGATTTAGAACAGGGTGCCTCCACCCAGTTTGGCCCAGCAACCTGCTTCGTGCCAGCAAAGAGCCGGGCCAGCGTTGCCCTGAGAATCCCCCTCCCCTGCCAGACTCCCCTCTCCCTGCCTTAACACCGATCCCTTCCTCCCCCTGTGCGATTGCATTCCGGTTTTCCTTCTCCCCCCGGGATTGCTCTAAGGGGAAGTGCCAAAGAGAAGGAAAAGTGCTGTGGTTTTACCTTTTAACTTGTTTTCTATTTTTCTCTTTTTCTGTGGCTGCACTCATTTTATGTGTTTGGATGTATCTGTGGATGCCTCTTGGTTTTGCTCTTTTTTTGAAGGTGGGTTGCTAGCAGGAAAAAGGCTCGCTCAATGAGATTGCTTGACTTTTTCTAACTTGCTCAAGGCAAGGCGATGGGAAGCACGGGGCGTTCATGATAAGGATGCTCTCCCACCCAGCCAGGTCCCTGCTGACCTCGCAGGGTGCCTGCAGACGGTTCTGTGTGTCCAGAGCTTGCCTTTCCTTCTCCCTTTCCCTGACAGAGGTGTTAAGACCCGGAGGTTGCTTGACAAAGGGTGCTGGCAACGAGATATAAAGCTTTTAGCAGCAATGGCTGGAAGACACAGCCTGCCACATTCACATGAGAAGTTAGGTCCATTCGAGGTGTTTATTGCAGAGAGGGTGATGAATTGGTTCAACCCCCCTGGCAAACAGGAGGGTTTCTCCACACCAAGCTCTCCAGAAAGGTCGGTTTTGCCAAACGCACCCTATTAAGTTCAGTTCTGGGGCAGCAGATGAGATTGAAGGCTCTGTGATCTGAAGGACGTCAGCCCGTGGGTGCTGATGTTCCCTTCTGGCTTGAAAGGCGATGAGTCGATGAACATCACAGGCGCTAATTTAGTGCAGATTCATAACGCCTGAGAGCCGGCATGAGAGGAGGTAGATGGATTTCCAACCCACAGTCTCCAGTCACACTCGTTTCAATCCTCTTTCGACAGCCGTAGCAGAGAGGGCAAACGGCAGCCAGCCTTGCATGGCCTGCGATGCCCACTTACAGCCACTCATCTGCAATTAAAAGAGGCTCCAAACCCTGGAGAAACTAATTTTTGCAGCTACTTCTGTGCACCTGACAGCTGGGATAGGAGGGAGAGGGAGATGCCCGCCACGGGGAAAGGGATGCTCAGATGCAGTCCACAACTGTCCTTCCACAGTGCTGCAGCTCATGTGTGCCATTCCATGGATCTCAAAGCAAAGTCTGGAAAGAAAAGCCTGGCTGCTCAGCTGAGTGTATCCGTGGGGATTTTGGAGGGGGAGCAAGGGATGCTGAGCTCGTGTGAGGGCCTGATAAATTCCAATATATTGTGTTGTGTGTGTGAGTGCTGATGTGTGGCTGCCCTGCCCTGGGGCAGGGGCTACGTGGCTTCTGCAGAGCCAAGTGCTGGCATGTTCCCAGGCAAAACTACACTTGAAAATAAGTATTTTACTTCCCAGCACATGGCGTGATGCCGCAGTTAGGCAGCCTTTCTGCTCCGTGCCATCGAGGGAGCAGATCCGCGTTGCGTTGGCACGGTGGGCAGAGGAATTAGTGCCTGGCAGAGCCCTGTTTCTAGGGGATTAGAGCTCTTTTTACAGAGCTCAACTTGCAAATGCCAGGCTGGGATGGTGGGCTGGGGGCTCCCAGGGCCCAGCTTGTCCAAAAAGGAATGGAAAACACCCTCCATCCAAGCAAACAGAAAGGGGCATGGAGTGAGGATGCTGCGGGTGGGCATCCCATACCCAGCACACCCCTTACTGCCTCTTCAGTTAAAGGTAAAATCCTTCGGTGGAGGGATCTGTGGGTATTGGCCGCAGTAACGCAAAGGGACAGCTCAGTGCTCCCCAACTACTGTATAAATTGGCGTGTCTGCTAGCTGTAATATTAGCTTTTAAATTTAATAGCATTTAGAAATAAGTCATATGTTTCTATGAGATTTACTTGCACAATTAGAAGCCTGGAGGGATTTTTTTTTTTTTAATCCAAAGTATTGTCATAAAAGCTTTTGGAAGAAAAGGGAGAAATAGCGACATTTTAACTCTTCTTTTTAGTTCCTAAATAAAAGTCTTTAAACTGGATCATTTTGGAGTAAACTTTCCAATATATATTAAAGGAGCACAGCCACAGCTGGAGAAGTGACAGTATAAATATAATGTTATGCATTCATGCATATCTCCCTTTAATAATTTCTGGATTTATCTGCTGCAAAGAGAATAATTTTCTTTCTGCCCCCGACACAGACACAACCTGTGCTCCGGCCCCGCGGTGCCACACGCGATGGGCGCTTGAGCTGGAGCTGTTCCCAGCCCCCGTGTTGGAAAATTAGCTGTAATTAGCTTTTCTACAGCATGGCACCTACAGGGAACAGAAAAAAATTTGTGAAGGGAGGGAGCACTGGCCTTGTTTTGCAGCAGGGTAAGCTGAGGCAGCGTGCAGGGCTCGGGTAAGGATGAGATAGCCTCAAGTTTAAGGCGAGCATCTATAAAAGAGGAAAGACCCGAGGGTTCACTGCAAATACAGGCATGTTTCCATCGATGGGTCGAGTGCCATGAGCCTTTATCCCTTTCCATCCCACCCTCGTCCCCGTTGCTCCCCTCGCTCCCTCGCTGATGATAAGCCGAGCTGCCGTTAAAGTGAGAAATCACCAGCAGCACGGGTTATTTTAAATCTTTAATAGACATATTACCTTACATTAAGGCTTCATCATCTCCCTCCCTGTGTAAGCACAAAGAGAGCATCCATCACAATTAGTGTAACATCCCAAAAGGCATAAAGAAGATGGACGTGAGCACTGGAGGGAGGCACGGAGCACTGTGTACCACCTTTCCGTGGGGCTCGGGCGCGGATCCAGGGCAAAGCCGCCCCCGGGCTGCTGGGGCAGAGGGCTGGCAGGCGGGTACCAGGCACGATGTGATGCTGCGCACGTGTGTGTACTGGTGTGTTTTCTGCCCTCGCAGCCTCTCCAGTGTTTTCTATAAAGCCCTGCTCCTTGGAAGTGTTCAGAAAATGTGTAGATGTGGTGCTTAGGGACATGGGTTAGTGGTGGGCTTGACAGTGCTGGGTTAATGGTTGGACTTGATGCTCTTAAAGGTCTTTTCCTACCTAAATGATTCTATGGTTCTATGAGAATCTCAGCTTTCATTAAATGATAATAATAATCAACACAAAAAATAACAGTAACTTTCCAGCCCTTGTGATTCCCATTAAAAGCTAGAAATATGACCTGCATCTCCTAAACCGGGATGAAAAGAAAATGGAAAATGCAAATCACGGTTTATAATTGTTATAAAAAGTCTTACATCTTTAAGACCAAATTCACTGGGTTTTGAGGGGGGGGAGGGGGGAGGGGAAGAGAGGCCAGGGAGGAGGCTGATCCTGCTTTTACAGCCTCCTCCTTGCTCTGCACCCCTCACTGCTCAGGGATGGGCTTGTTTCTCTGTTGTGGATGCAGCCAGGACCCATCTGATACCATGAGCATCCGCAACCCTGATCCCGAAGCCACACCCTGAGGAGGTGAGAGCAGGAGAGGAGTTCTGATGATTTCTGCAAGGCCTGACTTTTCAAGGGCTTCCTAAGCAGGAAAAGCTAAAAAAATCTCCCACAGATATCATATTTCTATATTTTTATCCCAGGTTTACTCTAATGATGCTTCTTTCCTGATCCCGGGGTCTGCGGGAGGGTAGCAAGAGCAGCTTTTCAGAAGCAACGCTAAGCCCTGGATCCCGGGCAGGAATATGAAACATTAAGGAGCAGCTAACGAGAGGAGAATTGAAAGGAAGCTTTTTCCCAGCAGAGATGAGTGGGCTTTAAAAAAAAAAAAAAAAAAATAGCCCAGAGGCACTTAGGGAAGAAAGAGGAGCTGGGAGATGCGGGCGGCAGGGGCACCGCTCCTTCCTCTGCCTCGCTGGCTCCTTCCTCTGCCTCGCCGGCTCCCGACAGCTGCCAGGCAAAGCCCAGGGGATGCTGGCAGAGAGGACAGTTTTGTGAGGGCATTGCAGAGGGCAGGGTTGCCGGCGACTCGGTGGCAGGGGCTCTGCTGGGTCCCTGGGGACCTCCACGGTGGACCCCTCTGCCTTCCTCAGCCGATGGGCTTGGGATCTCCGCCTTCTCCATCAGAGGGATGGGGTCCTCAGCTTTTCAAACAGGAGCTGAAGAAATAAATAACCTTTGTCTTGGTAATTCAGTATTTTGGGAAGCCAGGAACAGCTTTCAGCCGATCAGGGTTGCGGTATTATAACAGAGCATGTCATCATGTCCTCAAAGCTTAAATGAATAAAAAGCAATTAAAGTTCCCAAACCTGCTGATCTGTACATGGCCTTCTCCCCTCCCACTGTTTTTTGTGTAGGTCTGATCCATTAAAGAAACTAATTACTTTCTTTTTACGTCTGTAGAATAGCTGAGGTGGGACGTGAATGGGTAAGCCCTAACTCACTGACCCCTTTGACTTGATACCAGTGCAGACCAAAATTAGTTTCTTAATGAGGCTTCATCTTCTTGCCAAGCCGGTGAGAAGAAGGGGAGCCAGGCCCTGATCACATCACCAAGAATTAAAAATATTCCTCCAACCCCTGCAAAATAAACTCAGGCGAGGAACCGCAGGGGCAGGGCGGGGAGCAGCCGCCTGGCACGGGAGGGTGGGAGCATCCTCGGACGTGGGAGCCCAGGGAAGACAGAGGGGAGCTCTCATGCTGATAAATTTTTAATCAAAGGTGGCGTGACTGATGTCCCTGGGTTTGCAGCGCTCTTTTATCTCTGCTGAAATGAGTCGAGCTGGAAGGATCCCTTCTACCTGACCTGTATGATTTATACATCTGTAGGCAGGCAGCAGCCGAGGTGCAAAGCGCCGGTGGGGCTGGGATGGTTTCCCTCTGATTTTCAGCATCCCTGCTCTCACCCGTGCGCCGTGCTCCCACCTGGGAGCCCAGCCCCCAGCTGGGCTCGCTTGCCCTGCACGCCCTGTAACCGATTTCCTAGTTTTTCTTCTTATTTAGAATGAATAGCTCTGGTACGGTTTGCTTGGCCGGGAAGCCCAGCCAGCATAAGGGACTGAAGAGTGAGAAATCAGGACTTTACAACCCATGAAAACATTTGCATTAGCTTTTCAGGCTCGAAACATTTTCAAGTTGCTACATTTGAAAGTTTTCTGTGTTCCCCCCTCCCCATATTTCCATGTTAAAGCAAACGCGGGTGTTTCTTGCAGGAAGAAATCCCACTTTGAAGAGAAAAATCCTAGATACTCAAAGGCATCCTTAGGTCCTTGGTGGTCTCCTCAGCATCCCAGCCCCTGTGTCGCACCCCCGGTGCCCTGCAAGCTGTGTCTGGTGAAAGCATCTCCCCGGCTGGCCTCTGGTCTCAGTGCATTCATGGTAGTTTGTTCCAATGGTTAATCACCATCGGTATAAAAAAATGGGTGCTTTATTTCCTATTTGAATATGTTTAGCTTTAGCTATTTGTTCTTGCCATGCCTTTCTCCGCTAGATTAAAAAGCCCTTTAGCATCCTGTATTTTTTCCCCGTGGAAAGGTCTTACATGCTCTAATCGAGTCACACCTTGTTCCTCTTTGGGGTAAGCCAGGCAGACTGAGCTCTCTGATTCCTCCACCGCAAAGTGTTTCCCCAGCTTTCAGGCGACTTCGATGCCACCCTCTCCTGCTCCCTCAGCATTTCCAGCTTTACCTTTTGGTGTGAACCCCTGGAAAACCTGCAGCGTGTTGGGGATGGGGCAGTGCCTGGTGCGGTGGGATGCACACATGATCCTCCTCTCCCCAAGCCCTCCTGCACACCCCCAACCTGCTTCCTCACTCCCCCAAAATACCTCCTTTCCCCCAAATAAACCCAAACCCACCTCTGCACCAAGATTGTTTATTTAGCTCTAAGACGGAGGCAAAGCCAAAGCTGTTGTTTGCTCCGATCTTGCAAAGCCTTCATCGAAGGAAGACCGAGAAGCAGATTTCATTGAATTTGGTTTTCCCCTTTAAAACCAGGGGTATTTTTTCCCGAGGAGGCGGACGCACACGAGGGCCAGCGTGCTCTGCCGGGGAGTGTATAAATAGCTGGGGCTGAGAGCAGAGCACAATAGCTGTCACTCGACCGCAGCAGAATGGGGACATGAGTGGTAGCAGATGAATTTCCTAAGCAACAAAGATCCTGTTTTCATGCAAATATCTCTTAGTAATAAAATCCAGGAGAAAAGAAAGAGAGATAATGTGTTATATAAGCAGAATTATCTTGGCACAGAATGTTTCTTTCAAGGGTTCGGGGCCTTTTTTTTTTCTTTTTTGAGACATCAGCAGCCTTTCAGCAACTTGATTTGGGCTGCGAAGGAGAGCAGCGGTGAATGATGTACAGCAGAGAAAGTGCTTTAGTTGCCTACAAAGCGCTGTATGAATTTAACACGAGCAGCAGCTAATGCGAATAAAACTCAGAAAAAGATTCCTTGCCATGATAACATGGCCTCCCTTCCCCTTAGGATTTCTGAGCACTTTGCAAACATCCATTAATTAAGCCTCAAAGGAAATCCCGTCCCCAGTTTTACAGCCGAGGTGAGATGAAGTGTTCTGCTCTAGTGCAATGCCTGGGAAGGCACATGGCATTGGGATGCACTGGGAGCTGAACCCCGCTGCTCTCCCCCCTTAGCCCCTCCATCTGCTGCAAACACAGCCAGAAGGACGAGGCGTTTTTAACTTCACAGCTCTTGACCTTGTCAGGACAGTCTGAGACTGATGCCACGTGTCCCTCTCAAGATGGTTCCATCGCCGGTGTGACCAAAAAAGCTCCAGCATGGAAAGCAGCATTGCCCGTTCATTCTTCCATGGAGACAGATCCATTCCCAGGCACCTCTCTGCTATTTCTCCTTCTGTTTTATCTTTTTTTTTTTTTTTTTTTTTTAAGCTTTTACTGCGGGGGTCTGCAACAAAACAACCTCATTTGTAAATGTGCAGTCAGTACCCTGAGTTTGTACCTGGACCAGAGCGGGCTGGCCTGCTCTGCATGGATGTGCAGTCATCTCTGCAACAACCCTTCCGTGGGGGAAGCGGAGGCAGCATCTGAAAACCAGGAATGCCAGTCAGTAGGTTGATGAAGAGGCCAGCCACGGAAAGCGAGGGAGAATGCAAAAGACCGGTGCCCTCACTTGCAAGACTTAATGAAATCTATGCCCGATGCATTGGCACATCCGTACCTTGTGCCATCTGTCTATATTTATCACAAAGTACTTGGTTTTCCTCACTCGCCCCCCTCATCCTGACACATGTTACAGCAACTTGCCTCAGCCTGTTACGATAATTTAATGTAAAAACTGATGGAGGTGGTGGCTTTCAAATAGAGCGCAGCACAGGTCCAAAACTCAGGTCCAAAAAACTCCCAAATTTCAAACCCTGGACAGGCTTGAAATGCAAATCTGTTCCCAGATCCGAAGCCCAGGCCCATTTGTCTTTGAAATGTGACGTTTGGAAGCTGGACCCTGGTTTTTAAGTGTTGAGCATCCAAACGAAATTCAGCTAAAAGCACAGATCTCGCTTGAATTTCAGCCTCCCCTGAGCCCCCAGGAGCTGGGCAGCTAAAAGCACTCAGCCAGTCCTCCTGCTGTTTTTGCTTTGAAAGAGGGGTGTCACCCTCCCTTCCTAATTTCTGCTGTAATTAAGCTCTAGACATCCAGGCTGTGCAGATATTCCGCCGTTCCCTGGCTCTCCCTTGCATCCTGAGCTGTTGCACGTTTCCAACCAGTAACTCAGCTGCTCACGCTTGTCTCCGAAGGAGTCAACAGGGAGCTTTCAGCTTTCCTGGTTTTGTTGGTCCCCTGGTTATTAGTGCGCTTGGCTCCAGTGACATGTGTTTCTTAAAGCCTGCAGGAACTTTTATGTAGCTAAAAGGTCTCTTGAGTGATCCTTAAAAGTGTGCATCTCCATCCTGCTGCCTCCCTGAGCATGGGAGCCTCAGAGCGGCTGCCCATCAGGAGGATGAAGCTGGATGTTCACTGGAAGCAGAGTTACATTTTCCTTTCTAATGAACGCAAGTTTGGGGCAGAACTGATGTTGTTCTTCCCCACTGCTCGTGTCCTTGCACGTCCGTGGCAGAGCCGATGCGGTGTCTGCCTGCAGGTGGAGGCTGCTCCCTCTCTCACTTATTTTTTGGGGTGTAAATTATCCAGTTGCTTGAAAAATGTATGGACGCCCAGATACTCCGCTGCAGCAAACCCCATTTTGTGAGGGGCTAGGGCCCATACATGATGGTGAGATATTCCAAAGCTGTGATGATGGGGTGAGAAGAAGGGGATGATGCTGTGATGGGGAAGATGTATGTGAAGCAGTACCCCCTTGGCGAGGGTGGGAGGGTGGGCAAGCACTGGCTTGCTGAAGGTTGCTGGAGGAACTGGGGATGGACCAACTTACGTTGCAGCCTGAATTTATTGCCGTTTGGAAACCAAAGTGGTTTCCTTTTTTTTACCTGTGTGCCCCATTGTGGTTTCAACCCTGGAATATTTTGTGTTTGTTTCTTTGTGAATAAACCTCTGAGCTCTTTCGAGACCTTCACTGGGTGAAGGAACAAGGAAATTTATGCCAGAGGAGAACAAGAGCCTCCAGTGGCAGAGAAATTTTGCTATCCGTGTTGCCATCATCGTGGAGGAGGTTGTCATGGTGACTCGAGGTGTCAAGAGACTGCTCCGGAGCTGGGAGCAGGGGAGCGAGATGCCGGTGGAGGGAGGCAGGGAAAAAGGGGAAGAGGGTGAAATGGGGAGAAAGTCGAAAAAAAGCACAGGAATGAGTAAGGAGAGAAAAATGCAATGGGATGAGGAGGAGAAGAGATTGAAAAGACAGCGCTGCAGGAAGATTTGCACTTTATTCCCTTCCTTTTCTGCATCGGCTGGGCCGGGCTGAGCGGCGGCAGCGAGCGATGCTCAGGGCTGGGCGCTGCTGGCTCGGGGCTGGGGAGGCGGCAGCTTTGCAGCCTGTGCCCCGAACGGCCTTCGCCTACCCACCGCCCCGCGCCCCGACTTAGCGCGGACCCGCGTGAGCTGGGGATGGACGGGTTTTTGGGGGAAGACAGGGCAGCTCCATCCAGCAGCTTGCAGGCAGGGCTCTGCAGGGAGGTGCCAGCTCTCTCCCCCTCCTTTTGCCCTCTCCTCCCGCCGGCAGCTTCTGCCGATCCCCCTTTTGCACGCACTAAATCTGCAAAGTAAACCCCAGCGAGAGCACTTTCCAAGGGCTGCCGGCTATGACAGATGTTATTTTATGGAACACGGCACCAGAGATGTGAAATACATAGTTCATAAATGTCAGGAGGAAGGAAGCAATATCCTGGATTGAGGTCGTTTGACTTTTTTTTCTCTCTCATGAAAGCATCTTTCCAAGTAAATAGCAATCCGGGCCTGGCTGCCATTTGGACTGAGGAGCAGTCTGCCTTGGAGAAGGCTCTGGCACTTGGGGGAAGCGGTGCCTGAATGTGCAGCTCATCTGAATGTGAAAAGGATTTTTTTTTTTCTTTTCCCCTCACCTCATTGCAACATCTGCCTGAGAAATTCAATGTCGGGAGATGGAGCTGAGGTCTTGCTTAATTGAGGTCTCCAGGGAGGGCATTGCAAGTGTGTGTCTGTAAGAAAAGAATACGTATGTGTGTGTCTCTCTCTCTCTCTATATATGTGCGTATGTGCATATGGAACTGCAATTAATTAGGCTTTTGGTTAGTAACAAACTAGCAGGGTTTCCACTGTTTCAAAGTGCCTGATGCTTAATGCTGGGTTTTACTCCTCTGGATGCTCTCGTGGTCTGTGTTAATGCTCAGCTGCTTCATTTCCACCTCCAAGCCCCGCGCCCCAGCAGCAACCCATGGCCGTGATTTCTCCCAGCAACCCACCCTCAGCCTTGGCCGTGTGGATGAGCTCAAGAACCAGAGCTGGCAAATCCTCCCCTCTAAAGTTGGTAGTTTTCAGTACAAGTGTGTCAGCAAGAGTTCTGGAAATGCTGCAGCGGCTTGGCAGGGCGCCGGGGAGGGCAGGGGGACAGCCCGGTGTCACTCACATCTGCCTGCCTGTCTCTGCCGAGCATCAGATGCCCGGTGAAATGGATTTCCACCCAGGCATGGCTTGGAAGCCAGCAGATGTGGCATTTAACGCTAATCCCTGTCGACTGGCCTCCCCCAGCTGCCTGCGGCTCCCTTCGCTGTCGCATCGGCTCAGGAGAGGCCGGTCCAGCTGCAGCTGGGGGGGCGATGGTGTTGGTCATGCCGGCCATCGGCATCCAAGGACAACATCCTGGGAAAAGGCTACGGGATCATCTCCGGGCTTTTCTTCTTCATTTCTACCCAGAAAAACATCCTGTTGGTCTCAGAAGGTGCTGCATCCCTGAGATTTTTGGTGTGGGGGTGTCGCGATGCAAACTGTCAAATTTTTATTTCAAAGAAGGGACGAAAAATATCTTAAATTTCCTTGTGTTCTCGCAGCAAAGCTACTTTTGGCTGGAAAATAGGCCAATTTCCACCTTATCTAATGCCTCCAGCTGTGATGTGAAAAGCTCAGAGGAAAACCCACATCTCTCACGTTATCTCTTAACTGCAAAGTTTAATTATCCTCAGCTGTTCTGCTGAAATGTGGCCATGCCTGGGCTGCACCAAGCAGGGTACGGTGGCACAAGCAAGGGCTGGGGACAATGCCGGGAGCTCGGCTATGTCAATGCCAAGGCAATAATACCTGAATTTTGGTGCTCGAATAAGGCAGGCAGGAATATTCTTCTTTCTCCTCCCACCAGCACCGAGTTTTTGTGATGAGGAGCGCAAATCTCCTTTCTTCTTGTTCCCCAGGCTCTGTGCATTTTGTGCCCACATGCACAGGAACCTGTGTGGGATCCGTACATAGCTGAGATGTCCATCAATTATTTATAGAAGGAATATGTTCATTTTCTTCTTAATTTATTCACCATTAGCTTCATGGTAAATAGAAGCAGAGAAAAAAGGGGAGACGTACAGATGTGGATGGAGATATTGAATAACTCTACAGAAATAAATCCACTGAAGAGGGGGCAAATGTTAGAGAATGTGGTAGGGAGGAGATGAGAATTAGAAGAAATAAAAAGCTTTAATCTAAGCAGGGCTTAAATACACTTCCAAATGTCAGCTCCTTAATAGCTTGTCCTAAGTCTCAGCATGTTAGAAAATATAAATGATGGAGAGATCCTTCTCTCCTTCCCATTAGCTAACATCAGTAGTTTTATACATCTACATCTGTTCTCCTTGATTGCAGCTGGCCTCTTAGGTGGCTGGTTTTGATTGTATTTAATTCATTAATTTCTGTTTGGGTGAGGCTTTATTCTTCCTCCCCCTTCTCCTTTCCCCAAACTCCTCTTATTTCCCTTTAGGATTCAGTAAGAAATTGAATTCTTGCAGCTGATGCGTTCGGAAGATCTGGGGAGCAATATGGTGTGATGTCTTTTTTTTTTTTTTTTTTTTATAACAATCCACTCTGCTTTGGCGACACGTGATAACTGCGTTAATGAAATATTTAATGCAAACAATAACGGAGGAAACTGGAGGACTTTTGTCCCTGGATTTCAAGCCCTTCTGCCAGGAGGTCTCTTCCCAGCCTGAAAAACAAGGGCAAAGCTCTTGAAGCCTGTGGGACCTGCTCGTACCTAGCGAGGAGGGGGGGATGAAAGGACAATAAACGCCCTGGTGCAGGCAAGGAAAAGCTGTGCTGGGTCCCTTGGTGCCCAGCTTAGGATGGTGATGCTCGGTTGGCTACGGCGTGCTGTGCCAAGAGCTCAGCAGGTGTCCAGTGCTTATGCTGAGCAGGGATGTGGGTTGCTGCCCCTTGGGAGCCAGCTCGGGGGACGTGCTTTTTCTTGCCCCTTTCAGCCCCCCTATCGCCTTGTGCCCACCCACGTAGGTGCAACCTGGCTGTACGGAGACACAACATCTCTGCAGAGCTCTCATGCCTTCCCAGGAAGGGCAAAGGGGTGAGAAACCCCCTCTCTGCCTCCCGCCGAGCTGCTGATGAAATCTCCTTTCCCTTCTTTTCTCTGCGGGGTTCTGCTGATCTGCCACAGTGGTGGTAGGTTGGCTGGGTTTTTTCTTTCTTTTTTTTTTTTTCCTTGCAGACTAGTCTTTTCTTCCTGGCTCTGTGGCATTTTTGGTGTATTTGTCAAGGACACCGCTGCTTAGAAAAAAACCCCAACAACACAACACACACCCGCCAAACCCAAAATACACAACACTTGAAAGACTGAAAGATCAAGATCTCTGTCATCTAAAGGAGTAAACTAATAGTGTGATTGCAAAAAGCCCCCGTGAGGATCCTATCTGTCATATCGCTGTCAGCTTTGTACTAAACATCCATTAAAGAGCATTTACATGAAAACCATGCAATCTCCTCTCCAATCAGAAGGCAACCTAATCCTGCCAGCAAATTGAAGGTGAGTTCTCCAGCGAGTCTGGCCTTTTCAAATGCAGTGGGATCTTTTCTTTTCAGGCTTTCCCAGGAGTGGGAGCTGCAGAAAGAGGGGCTGAGTCCCATCTTCCTTCCCTGCTCAGCCCCAGGCAGGATCTAGCATCCTCTGAGAAGAGCTAATTCTTCTCCTTTTGCTGGTCACACCACTATACTGGCTGGGAATGAGAGTGTGACCATCTGTTTACACCAGTCTTGCTCCTAATCCCCAAAACAGTACCTTCTCCTTTGGGAGAAGTGCTTTGAATCCCTGAATAACGAGTCATGTACACGGATGAGAAATGGTGACAGCCTTCAGACGGGGAGCCTGCATATTGTGCAGCTATAAAGCCAGTATCCTGAGGCTGTGATTGATGGAAGTTCTGTCATTAACAAGCAAGACATTGGATTTTCCAATGCAACAATCATCTTTGCTCCAGCCTTACACATCCCTGACAAGGATGCTCTGCAGCTCCAGACTACACTGAATTTTAATCCCCCTGAAATCAGTTGTTCCAACCACTCTTAGTGACTCTCTTTGAAGCCCCTTGGCTCTGGCTGGGGAGGTTTGCACTTCTGGCTGCAGCTGGCAAGCCCAAGCCTAATGCTTCCAGAGTTTTGCAAAATTAAATCGCACCTTTATATTAATAGAAGTGGGGGAAATCTCAGCGTAATGCCTGGGAAGGAAAACCCGGGAAGTTCCCTGGTAGATGAGGGTCCGTGTTCAGTGCACATGGATCAGCTATAGTGGATTTTAAAGCCTAGCAAAAGGAGCAGTGTCCAGTCTTGGTGTCTGGAAGGTAAAGTCAACCAAGGTCTAGTTGAAATCAAATCCACACTTTTATCTGGCCTGGGATCATGGGATTCACCACCGAAGGTCAGACGCCTGTTTTTTAAAAAACACAGCCTAACTCTATCCGTGGGCAGTGGTACTTGAGAAGGGAATTGCTGGGTGAGTCTTTATGGCCCTCGTTAGGCAAGATGTCAGATTAGGTGTGGGAAATAGCACCTTCTGGCCTTAGAAACGAAAATCTGTGAAATCTGACACAATTCTGCTGAAGTTCAAGCTGACCTCTTTCAATGTCAGGCGCTGCAGCTCGTTATCCCTCCCAGTTTCGTGTAGGAAAGGGTAGGAAAAAGCAAGGAGATGAGAAATTTCTGGACCTGGGTGTCAGACCCCGCTGTACTGTCACTGGCAGGAGCGCGTGGCAGCGAGCGGTGACAGCCAAGCCGTAAATAGGAGGCAGAACAGCAGCCAGGTGCCAGAGGACTCAATGCTGAACGACAGGGAGTTACAAAGATGGCTCGAGAGAGATAAATGTAGGATAATAACGACATGCACGCCTTTGCAGCGCCCGTCTCGCTTTGCGTGAGGGATCAGGGAAGCGGCTCAGGAATGAAGAAACAAATCTTTGTCTGTTATTAATGAACAGAGAGGAGAAAACACTGGCAATGGAGCTTTCTGCATAGAAAAGTCGATGCCTCTGATGAGCTCTTAACACTTAAAGGAGCTGAAATTTCTCCCCAAAGCCTTGGGAGTTTTAAATGAGCTCCTAGTTCGGTGATGACACATAAGTAGGTTTTTGGGTAGATTTAATATCGGTCTTATATCAACCGTGTCATTGTGTGAGGCTACATGCAAACACTCTACAAAAGACACTTGCTTTCCTAATGCGCTGATGATACACTGAAGGGAAGAGGTGGGATGAGCAGCGGCAGTGGGAAAGGCAAGTGGCATAACCAGGATCCTCAGCAACTCCGTAGCAAGGCTGGGATTAAAATCCAGCTTTCCAGGGTCCAGTTTTAGCAACGTCTTGTTGCTCAAGGCCACTTGCGCTGAGTGTTCACAGGTGGCTTCTATACACAGAAAAAAGCACACAAAAATAAAGCATCATCTTCTGCTTCTCCTTCCCAGTTAGGGCTAGAAACAGGCGCTCGCACACGCGTGTGTGCTCACCATCAAAGCCCAAAACCTCCTGACATGCAATGCTCAAAGAAGGAGAGAGCTGGGAAAGCTGGGAATCATTTAGCAGAATCAATCAGTTACTAACTAAAATAGTTACAGCAGCAAAGGAGGCTAATGCATGCGCTGCAGCCAGCCGCGGGCACGGGGGTGAGCGATTTGCAATATAACATTGAAAGATTGCAGTCCACCTCTCCCTTCCCGATAGTCCAGGGAGAAATTTCCATCTTGCTAACAAATACTGTGTCTTTATATAGCACACAAATTATTCCAAATGGCTTTTGTGGAGTCATGATGACATATGTTGAAACATATTTCCAAGATGATGGGAGACTGCAGGAGAAATGTGCAGGAAGCTCTTCCCCAGAGGAGATGGTTTTAAAACTTGCTGTGAAAAATCTGCTGTGAATGCATCCAGGTCCGAGCGTTTGACTGGGTAAATTGGTGTAATTCCAGGGCCAAATCCAGCTCCAGCAAAACACAGGGAGCTTTGCCCACCTCCCTCGCTTGTGGAGCCACACAAGGTTTGGACCAGCCTCGGGAAAGACCCACCGTCTGTAAGATAGTATTTCTAGGTTTAGAGGGAAAGGTGAATTTTGTCTGTTAACTAGGAAATTAGGCTAGGAAAACAAATGCCCTCTGCTTTTATTATTGTAACACCTGAGATTTGTTAACTCCTTTGGTGAGGGGAGGTTATAATAGTGTTTCTCCATCAGAGTATGGGGCTTACATGCAGTTTCTTTCTTTTCTCCTCCTTATTTTAAGACAACCTCCCTCCCAACACTGCATTTTGAAGCCAGCAATCCCAACTCCTTCATATTCTTTAAAATATTTAAAGATGGTCTCCTCTCCTCCAGGAGCCAAGTGTTAAACTCCCTTTCTCCAAAAAATCCAATGGGAAAATCCTTCAGACAAGTTTCCTGGACTTGCATGTTGTGTGGAGGACTCATAACTTCATCCCACCTGGGACATTTTCATGGCATTTTTTCTTAGGACTGGAAACCAGCCCTGCGGAGGCAGGAGCTACACCGCTGCGTTAGGGAAAACAGCCAACTCCGTCCAGTACCTCCTGCTCCGTAAACTTGCGGCTTACGTGCGGATCCCCTGGGATGCCCAGTCCTTTGGGCTGGCCGGTGCACATCCCACATCGCTTCCCTTGCAGCCGAATATCCCCGCCGCGCAGTAGCTGAAATTATTAGGTGTCTCTTCAACAGGACCCAGGAGCGAGCGTGTCGGGAGCTGTCAGTGCCAGTCACCAGAGCAATTTATCTGCATCAAGCGGCTGCCGGGCCAGGTAATCTCTCACTGACAGAGTTATTGGGGCGTTAGGAGAGGTGAGTGACTCCCGGGTCTGGTCCCAAGGCATCCTTTTCCCACCCTGGGGAGCCCTTTCTCCACCAGACCCCCCGAGGCTGCCTCTTCATCTGTAATAATTAAACTCCTTCAAAGCATCTTCCCCAGAGCTACGGGGATTTCTGCTGGGAACTCCGGGCTGAGCTTGGCTTAGGGATGTCTCGGTTGTTTTATCTTGTTTCCCTGCACTTAGGGATGTCTCGCTTGTTTTATCTTGTTTCCTTGCACTTGCACGTTTTTAACCTGATGGACAGATTTTGCAATGATTTATGTCTTGGCCAGAGTGAGAAGGGGACCAGACATGGAATAAAGCTGCTCAGGGTGGAGAGGCTGCTGGCTTTTTACAACAGATCAATATGTTTTCTCCCTGCCGTGTGGTAGCGCAGTTCAGGTGTTTCTTTCTGCATCTTCCCAAGGGAGGCAGCCCCAGCCAGAGATCAGCCTAAATTTCCTTAGTCCCATGTTCAGCAAAAGTATTTAAGGAAATGCTTAAATCTGCTGGATGACGATGTTCAGCAGGCGCAGCCCCTTAGCGGAACGGGGGGATGCTGCGATATTGCGATCAATAGCAGTTCCCTGTTTGCATCGGGTCTTTTTTGGCACACCGGGATGTTTGTCTTCAACATTTGGCACTGGATTTTCTTCACTGCGCACGCTCGAGAGGAAAAACCATCATTTCTGTGTGCGTATAATCAAAGAAACTCTTCTCTGATTAGCGTACAGTATCCTTGGGGAAGGGAGGGAAAAAAAAAATAAAAAAGAAGAAAACAAATAGAAATTGGACCCAAGATCTTTCCACATAGTGCTCAAGGCAAACAAATAAAGGATGATAGATAACCAAATAGAGGAGAGGAAATTGTGCTCTTCTCTCCTCTAACAGTCCCACAAAAGGCCCATCTCTCTGGTTTCCTGGTAATTACCATCCTCTCTGTCAGTGGGTTACCTTATATTAATTAACATTATTTATTGCTGTTGGCAGAGTGACTGCTACAGTAAATCAAGCAATTAGCAGCCTCGCATATTGCACTCGGAAGAGAAGTAACCAGGTGCCAGAAAGGATTTACTTTCTGCTTCATGTTTTATTCACGGACCCTCTATTTAACGTTGCATTTCTCCATCGCAGCCACCATTGCGCTGCAAGGCGGGGTGGAGGGCAGGGCTGGGCTCCCCAGCATCTCCTTCAGCCTTGGTGTCCCCAGCTTGGCCAAGCAAAGGGACACCACGGCACCGGGATGAGGGTTTTTGCTCCTCTAAGGAGGAGAAAAAGCTCACAATTTTTCCTGCTGCCGGTTATTTGAGTTTAATTGCAATCGCTTCCAATAATGGAGCAGAAAAACTGGCTGGTAAATAGAAAAAGTAACTCTGTGCGGCGCTGTAAATGGCTAAAGCAGCTTCTGCTTGTAGGAGTTAATTGTGATTTCCAAATGGAGCTGGTGGGTGACACGGGAGAGCTCGGGTGCCTCCCGCCCTGGACGAGCATTTGCCCTGAACCGCTGCTTTCTGCCCCGGTGAGGGTTTGGTCCCTCAAAGAGTTTTGCTAGCTGCTGATTCTGATTTAATTATTCAGCGAGAAATAACACATGAAGAGAAGATGTGGGGAAAAGCCCATGTGGGCATCCAAAGGAGACGCTTGGCTTGTTAAAGCAAGGCGATCCCAGTTTGCTGCTAATTACAGGAAAAAATACAGCAATCCCTGGAGGAGATGGCAAGAGCGAGACTCATAAAACCCACAATCCGAGTACGAAACATTTTCTGGTTTTTAGAATTGTTCTTTTTTTTTTTTTTTCTTTTTTCTTTCCTGTCATTTGAAAATCTTCTCTGGACTTTGTCTTGTGTCCGGTTTGGCCTCCAGCTGTGCAGAAGCCGGGCACAACAGCAAGAGCCTGCGCTGCTCTTAGCAGGGAATCCCGTCACTTTTGCAATGAGCTGTGGGAGAGTCGTGGGCGATTGCCGGGGACCGGGAGCACTGTCGCACTTTGCCTGTAGCTGGGTTGTGTCAGGGTGTAGTTCAGAGGCACCTGATGAGATGCTCAGCTGGGGTGCGCAGGAGGCAGTTCCCTAAATATCAAATGAAGGGTAGGTTTTGCCAGCTACTGAAACCAAAGTATCTTGGGGTAGTTGTGTATTTTACTTCTATTTTTTTTTCAGTGTGCAGAATTGTAATAGAAACAGTAATTTCCCATTCAAGAAGTAGCTGAGTGTGTGTGTGGAATCTGGTGGACAGCCATCTGTGAAAAACCAGGCGAGAGCCTGGGCACTCTTGTGCAGGGACCAACCCTCGGAGCGCTGCTGGAGCTCCAGGTTCAGACGGGTGCCCTTCTTTTGCTTTCTCTGTCAGCTCCCCCCAAACCCTTGCTGCCTTGCCCTTCTCTGCTGAGCTGCATGGCTTTACTGCTCCTTTGTGCCTTCCCAGCTGCCCTGTCTGTCTCCATCAGCGTCGAGCATCGCTGCTCAGCTGGTGGATGTCAACGCTGGACCTTGAGGGTCTTGAGGTTGTGACGAAAAAAGCCCAGAGCTCCAAACCTTTCCTTTTCCATCTCCTCCTCCCTGCGTGACACTCCGCAGGTGAGGAACATGCTGTCCTCAGCCAAACGCCTGCTCTCATGCGTTATTTGAACAGTTTCCTAAACACTTCTCCAAGAAGTCCTGTAATGAAAGGAGTGGTTTCCTTTGGCTCCCTTCCCAGACCTACCCAAACAGAAGGATGCTGACCTAAGGCTGTTAAACACTTTGATGTATGGCTGTGTCTCCTTAAGTAGAAGATCCATATTCTTAAACTAAGCTGCCATGACATAGGGACATTATGAACTCTCTGAACCAACTGAATCCTATGAATGAGCCATTAGTTGGCTGTACGGCACATTGGCTTCCCTGTGCTGGAGGGGGCTCCCGTTAAATAAGATAATCATTGCTGTCCACATGCCCAGCAGGCTGCTATGTGTTAATTTTAATGCAATTTGTCTTGCCTGCCCTACCCCCCCTTCCCCTGAACCCAGCGGTCAGAAAAGACCCGCGCCGCTGTGCTGGGGGAGGCTGTGGGTTTATGCCGCCCCATGAAAGTGGCTTCAGCGAATTTCTTGCCGCAGGAGGAGCCAGCCGCCTTCCTCCTCTGATTGCCAGGGAGGAAGCTTGAGGCAAATCCCACTGTCATGCCAGCACCCACCGCAACCCCACTTCTATTACCCCCGACGATAAATACCCTGCCCTGCTCCTAAGCCATCCCCCAGTAAGCCTGCTTGACGCCTCTAATCGAGGATCAAAACCGTATCCAGGAGGTGTGTTGGGATCTTTTCAAGCTCCTGAGCATCCTATGAGCATCCCAAATAACTGACAGCACCCTGCTTAGCCTGTGCTCTCACACAGTGCTGGCAAGGCACCTTCTCCGGCTGTGCTCTCGTAAGCAGGTTTGAAGAGCAGCATCTCAGAGATGTTCTCTAGGAAAATGAGCACTGGAGAGTCTTAACCTGAAAAAAAGGAAAAAAAGTAAAAGAGAAAAAACCTGAACAAAGGCGAGGTGTAAAAATCTTCATCTTAAGAGGCAAAATCTCTGTGCCCAGCACACAGCAAGCACCCCAGAGAGCATTTACGCCTCCACTACATTTTGGAGGAGTTTCTTGTCTCTCCGACACATGCCACGTCTCTTTGCTCCTTATGCTTTTGCTCCCTTGATGGATCTAATCCATCTTGCAGCATTGCCTGCATGCAGATGGGAAAACCGGAGGTCATCGTTGCAGGGGAGGAAAGCGTACGGGTAATTTATTGCATAGCAAGGAGCAGAAGAAGGAGCCCAACTCCTGAGAGCTGTGTGCATAATTACAATTTCACTCCGTGACCTCCTCTGGAGCCTCCTTCGAGGAAACTCAGGTCATTTGGAAATGGAAGCAAAATATTTGCTCTAGATGATTAGTCTTTAAGGGGCTGTCACTGCCTCGTTAGTGATGGGAGCAGTACAAGAAGGAGGTCCGTGGTACAGACCAAGGCACAGCAGATACGTGTTCGCAAGGCATCAGTCCACTGCGCTTTAGACAGTTTGCTTTCCACCTCAGAGGGAAACTTTATGCCAACGTTTTGTTTCAGTTTAGAGGCTTTCAGAGATACTTAGCCCTCTGCTGCAGCCCACCGGATTTGGTAGCGGAGCTGGCCATGTCCAGGTGGATCTGCTCGGAAGCAGCTTCTTCAAATAAGCTGGCAAGATATTTTCTGTTTCTCTGACATTGGAATGAGCACACAACATTTTTTCTTCATTAAAAATTGAAGAAAAATAAATAATTGGATTCCCCTGGGTGATAATTACCTAAATTTATTTCTGTACCTTGTGAACAGTGGACGGGGCCGTTGTTCTCTGCATGAGTAGCTCCCAGCTGTCAGGGGCAGGTGGGTAAAATGGCCCAATGTGGCAAAACAGAAAAAATGTAGCTCCCCATTTCTCTCCCTTTCTGGGGAAGGATTAAGGATTTGGAAGGCCGGTTTGTAAATAACGGGTGATGTCTTCACCCCCCTCTTTTCGTATCTGATCACCCATGGTGTTGAGAGCATCGGGATGCAGCAGTGAGCAGCCGTGGGTCCGGTCCTCTGCCCCGCTCCTGCCTGTGGAGGCTTGGGGATGCTTTCCCCCCCCAGGTCCAGTCCAGCTGGCTCTGGAATCATGAGGGCTTCAGTCGAGAAGAAACAGCCGTGGTTATTGTAGACCAGAGTCAAGCTTGGCCATCCTGCTGAAACCCACTGGGTTATTTTAGCTGAAAAGGAACGAAGACCCATGACAGACAGAGCATTTGCCTTGATTTTATTCTGATTTATTTGTTGCTGCAATTCCTAACAAATATAAGCTTGCACAGCAATTAAATTACATTTAATTTGATTAGATTAGAGCTGAGGGAAGCACTCTTCTCCCTCAGAAAAGAGAAATGAAAACTTTCAAGAAAAAACCATGACTTGGGCTTGGAAATGCAAAAAAAATCCAAATTTATCTAGATGAAGAAAGGGAGATGTAATGAACTTCAGTTGAGCAGGAAGCCTTGAGAGAGAATCAAAAGTTGGGGGGATTCATCGGAGGACATAATTGCAACATGTATATTGATTTTACAGAGATAAGAAAACAAATGTTTGTGGAGATTGGACTTAGTTTATTACATTTATTTCCCCACAGAGTTGATGTTTCTCCATTAGAAAAAAGCTTCTGATGTTCTTAAATGCATTGTTTTTTCAGAGATATTTATTAAGTTATTGCTTGATCCCACTGGCTCTATCTTTTCGCAAATTGGTTTGTCTGGAAGAAGGTTACACTTTTCAGGCAGCTTATGAAGCATTGGAGGGTTTTTTTTTCCCCTCCTCTTAATTATTTGCATTAAAGGCCTGGGATGTTGTTGTTGTTGTTGCTGTGCCTGGGAGCTTGATGAATAAACCCCTTTGCCAAAACCCAGGGGACAGCTCAGCCCTGCCCGCCTGCGGTGGGATGCCCAAGCCCCTCGTGCACACTCGTGCTGATAACTGCCCGCTGACTTCCCACGTGCCCCTAAAATGCTCCATCCTGCACCTTTTCCACGTGAGGAGGAGAAAAACGGAGACAGCGGCAGGGAAAGGACCCCCCGCCGCAGTCCCCATCCTCCCCAGCCCACCGCCCAGGGTCGCCACGAAGCAACGCCAGGGCAAACCCCATCTGAGGGTGATGCCTTTGGCCGTGTACCTTATTCAGCACTAATCCTGCACGCTCCTAAGTCTCCTGGTAGCTTTTCAGGGCTTGCTAATACGGTGGCTTAATCACAGCTCAGATACCACTATGGTAGAGAAGCAACACTTCCAGGTCTGATTGATTGGGATTTAAGTCCTGATTTCTCTTAAAGCATAATCAGGCCTGAATGGGGAGATTTTTACAGTGACAATTAAAATAATGAAAGTGAACTTTAAATGACATTCAAACAGTGTCACCTGCTACCAGCTCCACTTTCCCCTCTGCATTCTGGGAACTGCAATTTTAAGCGTCATTCACTGCAGGGTGATTACAGCTGCATCTATTCAGCGAGTTGAGCTAAAATACTGCAGCAGCCTGAAAGGAAGCATTTTCAGGTGTCAGGACCTGCCACTGCGCCTGATTTCCAGGAAAGCTCAATATTTTGAGTGCGCGGTGGGAGCTGAATACTTGCAACAACCTGAAACAGATTCTGGATTAGCTTTCTCTACGTGGCATTTACAAATTGTAATGAATTCGTATTATGTTTGTGGTGTATAATAGTAAGGAGTTTATTGATTTACAGATCATTATTTTACTATACATTCAGATAACAGCAACCTGCGGAATTACTCATGTGGCCGGGGTCAGGGGCTGATGCAGTGCTTTGTGTTATCTATTCTATTCAGATCGAGATCTGGATAAATCAAAGCCCAGCACGAACAAGCTTCAGGTTGAGGGTAAATGAGAAGCAGGATGCTCCATTGCGCGGGACAGGTCATCTACCCAGCAGCTGGTGGGGCAGGTAGATGTTCAGCACTTTGCATGCTCCTGTTTAGGGGTCCCCATGTTTGGGGACGCTGCCAAGGAACTGGTGGGGTGATGATGCTGAAGGAGCAGGTAGCAAGAGCCCCATTGGCAGGCTGTGCTGCAGGGCTGGCTGGGAGCGGGCAGAGCCCTCCAGAGGGACCAGTACAGCATCGAAAAGGGTGGGAGCAAGGTCTCGGTGAGGACCCAACAACTGGGCCTCCTTATGCAAACATTTGCTTGAGCATTTTGAAGCTTGCGCCTCATCCAGGTAACTCAGTTATGAATTCCCAGCCCTCGCTCTTGTTTCTGGCAGGAGTTCACTTGCCTCTTGGCAGGATCCCTCTTCTACAGCCCAGCAAACAGGACCGATCAGGCACAGAAAGGCTCCCTCCTGGGCTTGTCAGCTCCTTTGATGAATTAAAAGGGTTCAAAGGAATCGGTGAAGCAGTGCTTGTACTTTAGCGTAGGCAAATAAGTATTCGGTGAGTTCTGGTGAAAGGGGATGTTAAAAGCCACGGCTCCTAAAGGCACATACAGAGCAACCTCCGTGGGCTGCAGAGGGTCTGAGTTGCCAGGCTGAGGGCGAGAGAAACCTCCCGCACCTGGGATGGCTTTTGCCCCCAGCCCAGCCTATTCCCAAGCCAGGCAGGGTCATGCCTTTCCAAAGCAGCTGCAGTGGTCCTGGCAGTGGGTTACTGCTTGGGCTTGGCCACCTTCTCCATGAAATCAGCTTCCAGACTGATGCTCTCAGTCCTACATTTTGCTCGGGGAAAGGAAACCAAATCCTACCATCACACCCTGTCACTCGGAACCTAGCAGTGATGCAAAGATTGAGTATTTTTCCTCTGCCTCCTTCAGATCCGTGGTCTTCCCCCAAGATGTTGGCATCTGCACCTCATTGATAAGGAAGGGTTTGGAGCAGCTTTCCCGAGGCGAGGAACCATGCCAGGAGAGCTCTGCCTTGCTCTGCCATGGCTCAGCAGTGAGCATGGAGGGACTGCAGGGCGCTGGCTGCAGAGCAAACTGAATTCCTGACCCCGTTCTTGGTGCACACAAGGAGCCTGGCAGCATGGTGCAACCCTGCTCTGCTGAATGCAACCGGGCTACTGAGAGCAATGGTAAAATTCAGTCGATGGACAGGGACCTCATGGATACCTTCCTGCTAGCAGTGCTTCTCAGCCCTGGCTCGTCATCCTGGTCCCCTTGTAAAGCTCAGCTGTAAAACCGGTAGCTCATGGGCTGGGTTGATCCTGTGGCGTAAGAGCAGATATGATGCAGTAGGGAGAGGTGACGTTGCTGGTTACAGTCCTGCGATCTGTGGCCTCCAGTGGGGTCAGTCCTCTGCCGTGCCGGGAGCTCTACATCCTTAGTGGGGAGCTCTGGTCCAGCAATGATGCTTGTTGCAGAATATTCCTGTGGTGGGAGGGTACAGGGGCCTCACGCGGCAGATGTACATATGGAAAGAGAGCCAGGGGCTGCCTTGGAGACACGGTGTTCCAAGGACTGGTAGCACAGCAGGAGGCAGAGGGATGAGGGAGCCAGGTATGAGCTGCAAATAGGTGAGGGAGATGATGGTACCTCCAGGTGGGAGTCGAGGGCAGGGAGTGTTGCAGCACATTAACCTGCGTCTCACGGGCAGCTCGCAGCAGACGCAGGAAACAAACCCAAGAACGTGTAACGCTGCAAGAGTGATTTAGCTGCAACACCAGTTTTTCTGAGACGCTTATGCGAGGGATGTGTTGTTGCTGAACTCATGCCATGTTTTCTCACTGAGTGTCTCTGCCCTCTTCCCCAGCCCGAGGAGCAGCGGCTGGCTTTATCTTGTGCTCAGCAGGAGGGGTGTTAGCTAGAAAATGCTGCCGGCTGCGAGGCAGGAGCCTGCCTTCAGTCCCTGGGAACCTCCCATCAATCTGCTGTTCGGAGGTGATAAAGCTTTTGCTTCGATGTTTCCAGCATGTTTGTGTTTTGGCCTGGGAGCTGCAAGGATGCGAAAGCCCTTTGTGCTGCCAGCTGCAGCGATTCGCAGGGCATTTGCAAACTTCACGCGTGTTGCTGAGGGGGGAGCCGAGCAAGCCAAAGGGCTCTGCAGGGCTCCAGATCAGCACAGCTCTGCTGGGGCAGCAGCTTTGTCCCTGCTCAGGCTGCAGCTGATGGGGACACACGCCCCCGATCGCCCCTGCATTAAAATTCATCACCGAGCCCTGCTTGCGCCTTTGATTCTGGTGGTTGTGCCTTGCTGAGGGCCGACACGCTGTTCTGTTCATTTGTTTTCTGATAATCTCCGCTGGTCTCTGAGGCTTCCTTCCCCCAGCTTCCACTGCTGCTAATTTCCATCCAAATCAAGTGGGGCTCTTGGCTGCTCAGCGCACAGGCACAGCTCTTAACCAGTTAGCCCAGCTTGCCTTCCGAAGAGCCAGGACGTGATGGGTGAGCGAGGATGCTCGAGGAGTTACAGAGGTTGCTGCTCGCGGGGAGGCAGGGACAGCAACATCCCTCACTGCCATGGCCAAAGGACAGCATCGTGTCCCAGCTGGCAGGGTCACTCCTGAGATGTCACTGTAAGAGCCAGAGGAATCAGCTGAGATCCTTGACGAGAGTGGCTTGCACAAGTCCTGGCCTGGGAGGCTCCAAAACTGGGATGCGGGGGCCTTGGGATGGCACGTGTACAGGTGGGTTAATGCAGAGGGGCTGGAGATTCAGGGCCAGCGCTGGGGATGCTGAGTGTCTTGGGGAAGGAAAGCAAAGATGAGGAATGAAAAAACAATCTATTAGCATCAAAAATCAAGACAGCACAATTGCTATGGTCTCCTATCTGCAACCAAGGCAGTTTTGCAGCTCTTCACTTCTAATTACCCACAGATAATAAGCGAATACAATAGTGAAGGATATTAGAATAATTTACTGTTCATCAAAGAAAAAAGATTGGAATCATTTGCCTTCAGTATATCCATTTCTGTAACGAGGATCCTACCCAAGAGACCTTCCAATCAGCCCCTTCTGACAACTCTTGCCAAAAATCCGTTACAGCTATTAGCAACAAAGTTATTAGCTGGTAATTAACTCTGTAATTAACTTGAAGTGACTTCAGCAATCAACACTGAGATCTAACGTGAACATGTCGTTAAATCAAGTGTCATTAATGTGTGGAAAGATCTCTCACGGTGGCTGCGATGACAACAACCCAAGGTTACCACGTGGCTGGTTCGCTGGTGTTGGATCGCCTTGCGGGGAGCAGATGGCCACGAGCGGGATGCCATGGGTTTGCAGAGAAGCCTTCTGCCTTCTGCTCCCTCCCAGGACAGGTCAGCTGAACCCCGGCACGGGCTCAGGCATCGCTTTCTGCGTAGGCTTCTCCGAGCATCCCGTGTTTTCCAACTTCTCAGCCACTCCGGATGCTAACTGCACGCCACCCCATGACTCTTGATGAGTTTTTGAACCAAAAAGCATTGCCTTTTAATTCCTTGCATGAAGCATTCCGTTCCTTTCTTCTTTTTTAACAATGATATTGTCACCTTCTGATCTTCAGGCCAATTTTCTCTCCGATCTGCCTTGCAGCACAACCAGACACTCCAGCTCAAGTGGGTTTTATCCCCCTCAGCCTCTCTCCTCCCCTCCCTGTCCCCTTCCCTCTCCACCCACTCTCTCCCCAACGTGCTTAAAAAAGACACAATTGAGTCGCGTTAATACACCCGGCTCTCCTGCGTGAGAGTTATTCTGTCTCATCACGGATACAGAGGGAGAGGGAATAGATTTGGCATTTAATAGAGCTATCCTCAAGGACACCAAGGCAGCTATTCAGGAACGATCAAATGACAGGTTTGAATATCAAACAGCAGCCCTGACAGCCGGGGAATCGGAGATCTCTTGCCGTACACCTAATCTGAAATGAGAATCTTGGGGGAGGCGCATCCTTTTCAAAGTGTGTTGTGGGTTTCTTTTTTCTAAAAAAAAAAAAAAAAAAAAAAAAAAGGTAACTTTTCCTTTTGCCTTCAGAAGTTTAACAAAAGTGCATCCATTCAGAGAAATCATTTATCTCCTGTGGCAATCAGCTTAAATATGTCCCATTATCAAGCTGCCTGCTACTGTACATCAGCAGGTGCTGTTAGGACACGCGGCTGAGTGTGGATAACACGCTAGTAATTACTTGTCTTCGCAAAATAACCTCAGCTGATGAAGAGGAGGGGCAGGACGGGAAAGCAGCTAAAGCCAAGAGAGACAGAGCAAGCGTGGGGAGGCCAGGGGGTGGCTGGGAAAGGCTGTACCTGCTCTTCCCCTGGCTCCCATGGCTTGGTCCCGACGGGGCTTGGCTGGCATACCAGTGCACAGGACAGCATCACCCCAAGACATCCCTCTTCTCCTCCAGCCTTAGACTCCCTGAAATACTGCATTACCTCCAACCCCTGTCCAAGCAACCCCGGGGCTGCAGCACCTACACGAACTGGTGAGACGTCCATGTGCTGCTGATGGACGCCGCGTTTCCAGCCACGGTGCTCTCCTATTTTTGCAAATCACGTTCCCGATGAGGTGCGGCTCCATGGGGTGGCTGTGCCCACTGGCCTTTGCTGGGGAGCTTTGCAGGAGGGAAGGTTCCGAGTGCCCAAACCCAGGGTAGCAGCCACCTGGCTGAGAGCAAAGACAGACACACAGGCGATGACAACCTTCCTCATTTCAAAGAACACGTAAGCAGGACTGTACCTCTATACCCTATATGTATATTCCTTGATATATAACTTAATAAAACTTTATGGACCTAGGATAAGGCATCCACGCTGAATAGATGAACTGGGATTGAAATATGGTCCAATTAAGTCTGTAACAGGGCTGGCTTTACTTTGAACATCCTCCAACTTGAAATGAAATCTTCACCGAAGGAGATAAATCAGCCAACATAAACCGCAACCTCGCTTCTGCACCGCTCCTGAACAAGCAGGCATCAACCCGGCCCATGATTTTTTTGGGGGGAAGAAGGATTCCCATTGGGATGCACCCACTGGCAAGGTGTTTGCAGCCTTCTCCCCATGGCTGGGCTCAGGCAGCTCTTCCCCAGCCTCTCCTGCGCTGGCTCTGCCAGACCCCTCGCGCTCATCCCCGCAGAAAGAAAACAAAACAGCAAATTGTTTTGCCGTCATGTTCCCACAGCTGCAATTAGCACATTCATGCATTAGTTTTATTTCCTCTTATTTGGCATCCTCTTTTTTCTCTTCTGCCTCTGCTTCAAGAAAAGGAGATTATTTTTAATTACAGTTTTACACTCGATTAATGAACGTCAACAATGTGCTAATGAACGGGACTGTGGCACGAGGACACGATGCGCTTCCATGGCTTTCAAGGGGTTTCTGTAGACATTATTTATCTCCGGGCTCCCCCCATGGAGACTTGAAGATGGGAAAGGACAAAGGCAGCAAACAGCAATGTTACATTCTCCTGGATTCAGGCACATACATTTCTCAGGATGCAGCAGTCTGAAATGCCCCAGACATTGACCCAACACAGTCCTGGGATGGCTGTGAACATCCCGGGGGCACCGGGATGGGGCAGGGGGCTCTGCTGTTGGTAAGGGCAATTTCTTATGCCTGATCATATATGTGCAAATAGCTCAGCATTAATGAAAGTTTTATCCTGATGTCATTCTGCATAGTTAAAAAAAACACCACTCTTCTAATTTTCTGGTTCATGGTGATATTGCCCATGGAGTTTGAGGCTTTGTTTTTCATCAAAAGCAGCTTTACTCTCTCCCTACAAATGCAAGAAAAGGTATGGGTTTTCTGCATGTGGAAAAGGTCATTCCATCATAAAATCCTGCTGCCTGACATGCTGTTTTTATTGAGGTGAAAGACAGAAGTATTGAAATTCTGCCAAGCTAAATGAAAAGAGAAAGCAAGATCTCCAAAACAAATAGCAACCCTCCAAAACCCGAACAAAAACCCTACACACACGTTTCTGCATGGATGAGACAGTGGATTTTGGAGACAGCCCGGGTCGGGCCAGCTCACCCTCTCCTCAAGCCTCCTCCATCATGTCATCTTTGCTGGATTTCCATCCCTCTAAGGGGGAAACCGGATTTAAATCTTAATGGAAAACATCCAATGGGCATCCCTACTGCTGCAAGGACTTTATCCATCCTTTCTCCTGGTGTTTCCTCCTTGAATTCTCCTTAGGAACCTCCTGCTCCTCTTCAGCCTGCGGCTCTCCAGCTCTGGGTGTTGCCGCGCGTGGAGGATGCTGCGTAAATGCAAAGGGGTTGGGAGGAGGTTTTGGGAGCAGAAGTGGGGGAGCACGGCACCCTGATGGCACCCTGTGCCCCAACGGCACCCACCGTTCCCTCCCCTCTGCATGTTTAACAGGGTGTTAAATCCCTTGTACTTCCTGAGCGCTGCCGGTGTAATGCGGTTCTCATTTTGTTAGAGAAAATCGGCTTTGGCCGAGCGTGGCGGCGCTGTCAGCGTAATTAGGCAGCGTTTTGTGCTTATCGTTACTGCTAGATTTAGGGGGTTTGGTATTTTTATTGCATGATGGGTGTCATAATGACAGACCCCACTTGGGCTGAAGAGAGCCCGGAGGTGTGGGTCTCCTCCTGGCCATCGTCCCCCTGGCAAGTGCCTGGGCTTGGTGGCCTCCCGTCTGCAAATCTTTCAGCACAGGGATTTAAATGAGTCGAAATCCTCGGAACACTGCGGAGATGTCTGGGAGAGCTTTAAAAAGCCAGGAGCAGTCACAGGACTCCTGATGACACCGTATGAGTATCTTATCTCCTTTTTACCCACCTCCCCATGAACTGAGATGGCATCCATCCATCTGTCCATCCATCTGTCCATCTGTCTGTCCATCTACTGGGTTATCTATCCCCTTCAACCAAAGACCTGTGACGCTGCTGTGCACAAAGCACACACACCAAAAAAAAAAAGCTGAGTATTAAAAACACTTCCCCCCACCACCACCACCTTTTTTCAATTTTTTCTGATATTTTGAGAAATGTAGGTGAGGACTTTTAGTTTTATCTTTAAAAAACACGCTACATTTTACTGGTATATTTTTACAGTGACATTGACCCTTTAAATAAAAGATGTATTGAATTCCTGCAGTCACTGAGCCCAAACCAGTACTGCTGACAGGTTGGACAGGCATCCCGCCCTCCCCCCACCACCAAAAAAAAAAAAAAAAAGAAAATGCAACCCAAAGAAAAAGCAAATAAAAACTGTATATATTTGTCTGCCTCCCGCAGAAGGGCCCTACACTCATCCTATCTCCAAGGCTCAATGTGCATATGTCCCCAGCATGATAAGGCTCCTTTGAAACCGTTTTCAATCCCCATGCTCCATCACCATTGGCTGCCTTGTTACCGAAAATTTGCCATGAAAGGAAAGGGAAAAAAAAAAATACCCTAAAAAGACTCTGGACTGAATCAAATTTATTTACTCATAATTCACCAAGCATTTTCCCTTCATTCCCCCGCCCCGGGAGGAATGCGGATGCCAGCACCATGCTGGGGGGTGCAGTGGGGTCCAGGGTCCCCTTCACCTGCCGGGCACGGGGGTGAATAAATTAAATCCCTTAATAAATTCAGAGTCACAAATGGGGTGGGGGAATAAGGGGGTAGGAAGGGCCGGGGAGCCTGGTGTGGAAACCTGAGGTGGAGTTAATGCTGCAGTTGTCAGTCACTTTATTATTTATGAGCCTGGAAGCCTTTTATGATGGGAACGTAGTTTGATCCCTCAGCTAGAAAGAAGCAAGTATCTAATGCTGTCTAACCCTTTCCCATTTCATTCAAGAGCAGGCTGAGTTTGCCGACACTTTCTGTTTTCATGCGCAATAATTGCTTAATGGTGACGATTAAGCTTGGCAACGCTCTGCAAACTGTCACTCTTCGAGAGCTTGCAATTTTTCCCCAGTTTGGCTGCTTGCGAAATTTTCTTTTTTTTTTCTTTTTTTTTTCTTTTTTTTTTGCTTGTTCTTATTCTACTTTTCTTCCAGCAGCTCAAAGCCAGAGAAATAATTTGGTTTCAGGTCTGGAAGAGGGGCTGGTGACCTACGTCTGTATTTGCAAACCGTGACCTGCAGGGAGATGTCTGTGCATAGCTGTTGGGGTCTGTACAGAGAGTACGAAGCTTGTAGCTGGTGTAAATCAGCAATAGTATAAATATTTTCAGCTCTGGGGGTGGTTAAACCCCTCAGTCTGCATCTGCCAAGATCTGAGCTCAGAAATCATCGGTAGTTTGCTTTTTGGGCGATGGCAGCAGGGCCAGTGCAAGCCAGACGTGCAGCAAGATGTTAAATGCCCAGCAAGGCGTGCGTTTAACTCATCCCTACATCACTTAAACAATTATCTTGTAGTAACATTTGGGGTTTTTTTTTGCGCGTTATAAGGTATATTAATTATGAACAGGTTTTGGAATTGAATTCCCAGGCTTTAATGGGCTGCTTCCCTCCACCAGCAGATGTGAGCTGACTCCGTTTATGGCCATCCGATTGCTGAAAAGGCTCTGCTTCAGCAAGGGGGGAAAATGGTCCATGTCACCCTGAAACGTTAGCGGGGTAATCAGGAAACACAGTGAAATGAAACACTAAAACACCCCATAAAACCCAAGTGCTTCATCACCATAACTAATGAAAATATATGATTGCCTAATAAAAAATCCCTTTGAATGGGTCACGCATGGTGGCCTTGCTTTTATTAACACTTGTTAACACCCGAGCGGTGGCTGTGGGGACAGCTGTGGTGGCTTGGTGGCTGTGGGGACAGCCATGGGGACAGCTGTGGGGACAGCCATGGGGACAGCTATGGTGGCTGTGGGGACAGCCGTGGTGGTTGGTGGCTGTGGGGATGGCTGTGGGGACAGCCGTGGTGGCTTGGTGGCTGTGGGGACAGCTGTGGGACAGCTGTGGTGGCTTGATGGCTGTGGGGACAGCCATGGGGACAGCCGTGGTGGCTGTGGGGACAGCTTTGCTGCCAGGATGGAACCAGCCGGCCACCTCATGCTGCTTCAGCTCAGCTCCCGCCCGCAAAATAGGCGGATGCACTGTTCCTCCCATCCTGCACTATGGATGAAGGCTTGGCTGGACTTGTATTTTTAGCCCAGAAATAGATTTTTTAATATTATTTTTTTTTCTGGTAGACTTAATGTTTTGAGATCTGTGCTCTTACAACGTTTTATTCAGTCCCATGTCCTGATTTTCCATATTATTGCAAAGAGCTGGTCCCTGTCCTGGGGTCCTGCAGCTCCCCCCAGGCTCTCCTCCTCCTCCTCTCCTGCATCTTCACTAGTGTTTAAGTTGAACAAAACTAACTAACAACATTGTGAAGAAATAAGAATTTTACTTAAAAAAACCCCACAACTCATTTTATTCATAGTAGCTAATTCCATTAATTATGTTATGATGCAATTAAGCATTTCATTTCCTAGCTATTAAAGCTTAAATTATTTATTAATAATTACAGATCATTAGCTGATAATGTTCACTCGGCAGCTCGGGAGCTGAATAATTCATCTACTTTGAGTATTCCCTCCCCACCCTTGACATTTGTCTGCAATTTTTTCTCGAAGTTTGGACGTTTGTTCCCCAGCTCCGGGCAGAGCCACGACCTCCAGCAAACTCCAGTGCCTCCAGGGGGGCACAGCCAGGTCACAGCCCCCCACCAAAGCCCCTCATGACCCCCCAGACCCCTTTTCCAGCCTGTCTTATGGCTGGAAATAGAGGAGCGCCACCATTCACTCTCCCCTCCTTCAGGACAGCGGTAGCCCTTTGGGCTTTCTGAAATATTTATTAGCATAACCAGCACAATAATAATAATAATCAAACCAACGATGATACTAATAAGCAAACCAGTGGGCTCTGGGATCGCTGCTTCATTAGCTGCTGCCAACGATGCTTTTGGAAATGATGATGATGCGCCCCATGCCCTGTTTTGCAGGGCAACAGCCACGTGTGTTAATGAGGATGTTTTCCACAAGAAGCTCAGAAATGTTCCTTGTCTTTACGTGATGACCTTGCAGGTGGCAGTGGCTGTGCAGGGAGGGGATGGGGAGCTGGGTGTCTCGGGGATAATTGAGGGGCTTTGGTGGGAGGGATGCTCCTGGCCCTGGCACAGTGGTCGCTCCCTGCGAGCAGGGGGAAGCATCACTGAGCTCTGAGATCGATGAGATATGATAATTGTTAAATAGCTCAATATCTAACAGGGAATTACCTTGCAGAAACACAGAAACATGGTTGTTTAATTAAGACTACCGTAGATTTGGATTTCTAGCATTGGTTTTAATTTCTTATTCATATATATGAGTTCGTGAGGATTTACTCTGAGGAAGTGTAGAGAGAGGAATGGATGAGAAGGGAAAATGAGAGCTGTGCTGTGTCTTCATAGCATCAGATAAGTGAATGGATAAGGACTTTCTACTGGCGAGGGGATTAGACACGGATGCTGAGCACCTGTGCTCTATTTCTGGCCTGGCCATCAAATTCTTGCAGGACTTTGACCCATTTACGGAGGGAGAAATGAAGCAGATAAAGCAAATCAGAGCTAATATTTCTCAGTGTCGGCAATGGAGGAGCTGCTCGGGAGCTCTCTCCAAGGACCAAAGCAATGCTTTCCAGAGCAAGGGATAGCTCCAAAGTTCATCTCTCTTGCAAGAGCCAGAGGGTTTTTTTGGATAGATATTGGAGGCTCTAACTCAGACTGATGAGGGACACAGAGAGGAGGAGAGAGAGGGGCAAATGCCTTCCCTGCTTTGGAGAGGCGCATCCAAGTGTCTGAAGATGTGATGATTTGCCTAAGGTCAGCCAAGATACACCTCTTATCTCCTCCCAGTCACCCAGCAGCTCCTCCCAGTCACCTAGCATCTCCTCCCAGTCACCCAGCATCATCTCCTAGTCACGCAGCACCTCCCAGTCACCCAGCACCTCCTCCCAGTCACCCAGCATCACCTCCCAGTCACCCAGCACCTCCCAGTCACCCAGTATCTCCTTCTGGTTACCCAGCATCACCTCCCAGTCACCCAGCATCACCTCCCAGTCACCCAGCATCTCCTGCCCCACTGCTGGGTGGGAGCAGCCTCGTGCAGAGCCGGGCAGTGCTGAGGGGCTCTGGGTGCTCCCCAGGGAGCAGCTCCCACTGCTCAGACCAAGAAAATGAGCCTGTGAGAAAAGACAGCTTCAGATGCACGAAGCAATGAGAGGAGGGTGGAGAGGAGCCTTGGATGGAGTCCCCCTTCCTCCACGCCTTGGGAAAAAAAAAAAAAAGGCACTTCACTGTAACACAGTTAATTAGTTAATGCTTGTATGGCACTTTTGAGCTGTAAGGAGTGAGGTAAGAGCTCAGCGTTATTACTGGTAACTCAGATGATCAACGTGTGCTGGATGTGCTCGGAGGCAAAGCCGAACCCTGCGGAGGAGGCAGGGAGGGAAAGGCACCCTTCTTCCAGCTCAGAAACGTCTGGCTTTCCCCTAGTGAGTCTGGAAGCACTTGAAAAAAGGGGAGGGAGGAGAAAAAAAAAAAAAAAAAAAAAAAGGCCATGCGTAGAAGAGCTTGTTAGGTTTGTAAGAAGGAATCATTCAATCAAAGAGGGTGAAAGCTTTTTTCTGTGCTAATCACTCCCCACCGGCAAACCTCACAGGAGCAAGTGGCTCAGCTGAGCCATGCGGGGTGGGGTATGAAATGAGGCACCAGAAGCAGAGCCCCCCAGCTCCCCAGAACCCCCTGGGGGGGTCTGGCCCCGGCCAGGGCGTCCCCCGTTGCGTTTGGGGATGGAGGAGCGGAGGCGATGGCTACAGGAGGCACACGCAGCCTCTGCTCTCTCCTGGCACTCGTGCAAGGAGGTTGTGCCTTGAGGTGCGCAGCGTTTTGAGGATGATTTGGAAATCTTCAGAGCACAGATTCACCTGGGAAATGTGTACCTGGTGGGGAACATAGCGACTGAGGGGACATGGCGGTGCTTTCTGAGGGACGGATGGGATAAAAACCCCGGGAGCGGGCACATCCCTGCTAAGAGCCATTTCCCAGCCCCAGTGCAGCGCATTGGAAGGAAAGGTGGTAGCAAAGAGAAAGTGTGTTGTTGCAGTTAATTAAACGAAGCCCTGATATCTGAGCTGAATCCCATACGCTTACATAAAACTTATATATAAGTGTAGCTGTTTATATAAAACACCTATAAAATTGTACCGTTTCCTTACTGCCTGGTGGGTTGTTAGCGGACCCGCATGGGGAAGGGCTCTGCTTTCCCAGCCAGCGGCTACAAATTTTGATACTTTCTTTTCCTGCCTCAAATAAGGTTGTAAAACTGAAATCTCAGAAGTTCTTCAGCAGATAGAAACTGAAAACAGAGAGCAGCTTCTTTGGTCAACCAAGTAGCTCCCTGCAAAGAACTGGAAACATTTTTTGTTTCCTGTCTGGCTTTTAATACTTCATACTATCAATTAACATTTCAAAATGAAAAGTCATTCTCAGCTGAAAAAGCTGGAGGTCTCAATTTGAAAGCATCAGAGTTCGGCTTTCTGATTATTTCATCTCTCTTCTTTTGTAACAGGAGGAGAATTCGTTAAAACAGATCCTTTTCAGCACTGATTTCTGCTTTTGATAAAACAGTATTTTTTAATTAAAGGAAAAATTACCAGTGGTGAGGCTCCATTTGCTAGCAAATTTAAAGAGGGGTTGTTGCAGTGATGGGGACAATGCGTGTCGAGAGAGACAGGCTTGAATCCACCCCCACTCGATGGCTGAAACTATGTCCAGATGTAATTAAGATCCTGACCGCCCTAGAAACGCCTTGAACTAAAATAATTTTTATAGGGGGGGAAAAAAAAAATCACTTCTAATTCAAAAAATCCATCCAGAATGAAAACCTTGGGCTGGAGAACATGTCAGTCCTTTGCTGGCAAAACCCCAGGTGCTTTGGGGGGGAGGGAGGAGGAAGCAGAGGGAAGCGGGGGTTGGCAGAGCTGTGCCAGCTTTTGGAGCAGGGACCATCAGTCGTTGGTTCTTACCATGCAAGAATCAACCTGCAGCTCAGTAACAGGTTTCAGGAACATTGGGACTGGGTTTTCCCACCCACCAGTGCCAGGCTGGGGTGGTCCCCGTCCCGCAGCCCCCTGGGGCCGGAGCTGCTGGCTCACCGGCAGAGCCGGAGGAGCAGGTTCAGGTAGCAGAGGGCATCCCCAACCCAAAAATGCCATTTCCCAAGCGATCAGGGGTATGGTAAGTCAGGAGCTCACACTCATTTTTCCTCATATAACCCAAATCCAATGTAAGTTAATTAATTTGTACAGACAGGGATTGCACGTGGACATCGCTGCCCTCTCCTCCACACCTGCACAACCTGCCACGAAGATGCTTTGCTAGAAACCTTGGATCTTTAAAATAATTCCTAGCGATCTTGATGTGATGAATGAAGGGGAGGAAAGGATGAAATCAGTGTCAGCAATAAACAAAATTTGTTACATAAAGCCTGGCTTGAAAAACAATGAGTGGAGTGGAGTTGAGGCTGCCTTTTAAACTTAATTATGCACATGTTTCTCAGCCAGGGTTTATTGAATCATATGGTATAAACCATAAACAAACACTAAAAACCTGGCTGTGTTGACTGCAACAAGCAACAAAATGATCTTTAAAGATCAAATATTTATTTCCAAATCCCGGGAGTGGAGCTGCCTGCATAAAAGTCAGGAGGGAAGCAGTCCGTTCCCCGTAGATGTGGCTGTTCCGAGGGCTCCGCAGATGCACAAACCTCGGGACCAGCGGGTTGCTGGGGCAGGGAATTTTCTGTGCCCACCTCGACATGACTCAGCCGGGTGGTGCAGGCTCGGCGAGCTGCCGGCTCCTTCTCATCTCCATCCTTGGGCGTGCGTCGGCATCGTGGGCATCGCCTGCCCCCACGATTCGGGGGGTTTATCGGGCATTTCTTCTCCAGCACAGAATCATCATTTCCCTCTGCCAGTTTTTTGGAGGGGAAAAACCTGTCAAGGGCCATCCCATCATCAGCAGAGTCTTGCGGCCGACTGCTGCAGCCAGAGCAGGGATGCGTTTGGGGACAAAGATCTGTGGCTCATTCTCCACCAGCAAAAGCATCCCTGACACCTCCGAGCGTGGCCTCTGCCTGTCCCCAGCCCTGCCAGGGGCTCTCATTAGGGAAAGAGCTAACGATAAAAACAACCACCCAAGCAGCTAAACCTGCAAACCTGGCCGCAGGGCATGTTCAGGAGGGAGCGAGTTCAGCACGCAGCCGGGGATCTCGGCAGTGATTTGACAAGCCTGGTTTTAAATCATTCAGGCTGCAAGCTCTCTGCCCTCTCTCTTGGGGAATTCTGCTGCTCTCAGAAGCTCCCTGCACCGCTGTGTTCCCTCTGATATCCGCTCCGGGAGCATCAGCTCCTTGCAGATGTCCTTTGAGCAGCCCCTTCCCTGTCTGTGGTTACCGTCACCACAGGGGGGTCTCGGGGACACTTCGCCGGTGCTGGGTCTGTCCCGGCACAAGGTGGGTGGGTGCTGAGGCGTGTGGCGGAGGAGATGCCCCATCAGTCCCAGCATCTCTCCCGAGGATGAAGCCCGTTTCCCTGGTGTGGGTGCTGCTTTAGGGATGCCGCTAGGAGAGGGCAATGGGCAGCAGGATGCCTGGGATCCTGCCCGTGGGATGTGACCTGGGGATTCAGTGTCCCTTTCTCATTGTGCCACCCCCACCCCACAACTGCCCCCCTGGGCTTCGTGCTGCACTTTAGCGTTTACCGGCTGGCAGTGGCACGGATCGGTGCGGTTTGGGATGCTGCTTCTCAAATCCCCCATGGCCGGGAAGGAAATATTTATTTGCAGCTGGGTATTTGTTGAAGAAATATGAGAGAGAGAAATTTTTTTGGGGAAAAAAAAAAGAACAAACAAAACAACTCAGGCAGCCTCCCCTGCCTTATCAACGCACTCGTTCTCCTTCATCCGCTCTGAAATCTCTATAATTTACTCTTCCTTCCCTTGCGATGTTTATGGCTTTTATGTTGTTTGAAGGTTATTTATAACAATTATGTAAGGAAGAAAAAAGTGCCATAAACTGAGGTAATTTACTGTAAAATATATGAACGCTTAAAAAAATAAATAAATAATCAAGCAGCGCGTTTCTCTGCCATTACAAGTGCTGCAGGTGGAGGCACCCGTCACTGCAGGCAAGGTCCCCGTTCTGCCTCGGCACAGGCGCCTTTGCTTCTGATTGCATCCAAGCAATTAATGAACTCAGATTAGGAAAGAATAGCAAATTGTAGCGTACATTGGAAAGACAGGAGGGGCAGAACATGGACGGGAGTGGGGCTGTGGGAGTATGGCCAAGCCAGCAATGCCCTGGGCTGGGTTTTACCTTCATTTTCTGGTGGAGAGGAGCTGAGAGCATCCATAGCAGCCCGCCGGAGCGCCAGGAAGGGTCCCACCAGACTCCACACTGGATCCCTCCTGGCCGTGGGCTGCAAATGAGCTTTTCTTCGGCTCCTTGGCAGGGCTGGGAAGCCCTTTGTAGTGCTGGCAGCACGTCTGAAGGATTGCAATTCTTGGTGGCAGGCTGCTTATTCAGGTCTGTCTCTGCAAATTTGATTATAATGGCTTAAAGAGAATCACCCCTTGATAAGACTACCAAAAAAAAAAAAAAAAAAAAAAAAGAAGAATGGCTGAATGGGACTAAATGAATTAATCAAACTGAAAAACTATAACTCAGTTATTAGACACGTGCAATGAAGTGAAGCCAGCAAATGCTGACGCAGCACTCACGCTTTTAATTCGGTCTCTCCATCACTTTGCTCCCTCTCATACCTGCCCCGGAGAGAGGCAAAACTCAGCAAAACAAGTCAAAAGCAGCCAACAACACGGTGATGCCCATCACAGGACAGACCTGCCAAGGGCCCTGGCCAGGCTGAGCTTTATAATCCTTCCCACAGGAGGGAAAAATCATTTTCTTCCCCCTTTGAGGGCGTACATGTGTGCTTTTGTTTTTACTTTGCTTTTCCAGTGACATAATTACCTCTATGCCAGGCATTTAAGTAGCATCATAAACAAGATGGTACATAAATGGAATGAAAATAGGGAACAATTGACTGTAAATAAATACACAGGTTACAAAAGCGAGAGCAAAAAAATTGTCTGATTACACAAAACCCATCAGCTCTAAGCTCTGCAGGCGACAGCCTGGGTTCTGAACTGAGCAGCCAGAGCAGCTACCGGGGGGGCTGGGGGGGGGGGCTGCAAATAACCCGGCTGCCATGCCGGGGAACTCAGCTCCTCCACCAGAACCTCAGCTGCACCAGTGTGGTGCCTGGTGTGCCCCCTGGATGGTTATGGGGGGGATTTTGTGGTCTCCCCAGGTGTACCCCTCTTTCCTCACCCCGTGAGTGCAGACCCTGTGGGGACAAACGGACAGGGCTGCACCCCCCAGACCCGAGCATCCCTGCCAGGCTCCGGCCGTGGGGATGTCTCGTGCTGCCGATGCTGCTCAGATGGAGAAAGGGGGAAGAACATGGAAAAGCACGGAACGGCTGCTTCCATGCGGAACATGCTGCAGCTGCCGACACGCTTTGCCTCACCGCAGGTTGATTTTTCTGGGGAGGGAGGCGTCTAAATGTAGGAGCATAGGGAGGACGGTGCGTGATGGTTTGAGGAGGATGCTGCATCACGCAGGCACCCTGCCACCGCCGTGCCTCGTCGAGAGGGGGGTCGGGAGGCAGGAGGGAAGGCAGGCGGGTCTGGGGGGCTGCCTGGCCCCGCTGCCCATGCAGGCAGCCCCTGCCAGCCAACCCTCCTGCTTTGAAGCCACCTTGAAAGAGAATTTCCAATTAGTCCGTTTGGGCTCAGTTTTACTGGGAGGCAGGCGTGGAGGTTTTTCCTTCTCCCAGTTCACCCGATTTGGAGACCAGTAAGTCTGTTCAGAGGCTGCGGGTAATTTTCTCGTGTGAAGACAGAAGACGGGGGTTTTTTTGGCCTTTTAAAAAATTTTTTAAATGATGTTTGCTAAGTCACTGTGGGCGCTTATCAGCCCTTTCCATTTCCTGAGGAATCCCATTCTCTTTTCTGGCCTCTGTGAGCTGGAGACCTAGATCTGAAGAGCTGTTTATTATCTGCTTTGCCTTCTGATAAGCTCCTGTTTATAAATTCGCCTCCCCTACTATATATCTCCATTTTGGTTTTTTTTTTTTTTCCAGATTTTTTTTTTTTTACTGTAGATAAGACATTTTCTTCCTTTGCTGGCTGACTTCCAGCTGAATTACCCAGCCCGCAGCAGGCACAGCACAGCACTGCTTCCTCCTCTCCGGCCGCTCTCCCAGCCCTGACGTTGCTTCAGTGATGTTATTTTTGTATTTCTGACAAATTAACCCAGTGCAAGGCCACCCAGGATGGATTTGTCCCCCCTTGACCACCAGCCCTGGGTGGGACCTTCCCATCCCATGGGGGCTGCTGCTCCCAGGGAGCTGCAGGCAGGAGAGGTCCCAGCTCCTGCGCTGCCTGCTAGGGGACTGTCTCCACCAGCATCCATAGGAAAATGTCCCAAACCCCCTTTTGCTTCCAATTGCATGACTCCCTCAAGCTCGAATTGCCATGACCAGACATCACTGGAGCCACTATTTATAGTGCCGAAGCATCTATAGGCAGAGGCTGAAATTCAGGTGTTATTTTGCAAAGTGAACATGGGGTACCGCCATGCTCCTGCCCTCGGAGCCGGCACCTGGAGCAGAAGAATGAGGTGCTGCTGGGATGTTTTGAGGCTGCTCCTGCTCTGCTTGGACCTTGGCAAGCCAGGTGCTTTATTTTGCTGCTGGCAGGCCAGCAACCGGCTTTGGGAAACTCTCCTCTCCCCTTCCCTGTGAATTCCCACACGCCAGGGAGCAGTGCTGCTCTTAATTAAGTGATGCTTTATTAAAACAAATGCCTCTGTGCTCTTAAAGGATAGGTGACAGCAGTGGTCTCCCTGGTAAATATTTACCGACTGCAAAGTTTTCTCAAGTAATCATCTGGGGGAGAAAAAAGGACAATTCATCACGTTGATGTCAGATCATGGCCTCTTTGTTCCTTGTAAAAGCCAGATCCATCACACTCCTTCCGAGCAAGGACACTCAGCAAGGTCTCTGTCACCTGCCTGAATTATGCCAGCGCAGCAGAGGCCACCGTGGCTGGGAGAAGTTTGAACAAACCCGACTTTTCCTTTTAATTACTCCCAAGGTTTCCACTGCTTCCCAGCCACTGAGAAGCTCAAGCTGCTCCGAGCAGGGACCATATGGTCCCAGTGCATTCAGACCAGATTTCCGAAGAGGTGATTAATTAACTCAGCTCCTGGCAGGTGAAAGGGTCATCGGGACTCGCTGTGGTTTTTGAGGCTGGGCACTTAAACCTGCGGGTATACTGAAAATTCCTGGACAAATGTGCTGGGTCCCCTGGTAGAGATGCAGGGGACTGGGAAGGGGATCCTGCACCCAGGTCCTGGCTGGAGCATCATGTCACCTGGCGACACCCATGAGAAAGTTTGCAGGGGCTGAGTCTAGCGATGAGGATGCTGAGATGATTCAGGGATGCAGGAAGATACAGGAAGATGCAGGAGGATGCAGTGTGTGACCACTCCGATCCCTCCCAGCCCCATTTTGCAAAGGTCCCGCTGAAGGCAGCGAGCCAAGCAGCACATGCAGCCCCGTCTCCGTCAGCAGCCCTGCAGCACCAGCCTGCGATCCACCCCATCCTGATGAGCAGAGCTGCATCACACGCCAGGGCGTGCAAACCGGCATTCCTGAGCAGCATGCCAATAGCTCGCCTGTGCGCACAGCTGTTCAAAGACAATAAAAATTACCCTCCTGCCCCTCAGATTTTTCTCTGACATCCCATTTGGGGCTGATTTGTGGGGAGGAGGAGTCCTCTGTTAGCGTTTGGGCCTCCACGAGCGCAGCCGGTGAGCAATCAGGATCTCCTTCCCTCTGGGCGCGGGGGGAGCAGGATGCATGGTGCTTTGTCAGAGCCTCTTTCAAACAGGATTAAAAATGCATAAGCAGATAAGGATCATAAATGTGAGTCTGTCAGGCCAAGACAGCCAGGAACCAGGCTGCTATGCCACCCTTAGCCCTTTGGTCCCCGCATCCACCATGAGGACCCCCGGAGCATCCCCACTCCCGGCTCAGGGAGGCAGGCTGGGGATGGAGGGATGCTCCAGGCATGCAGGACAGTGGCACATAGGCTCAGTGGGTCCAGGCTGGGGACTGGCAGAAACAAGACCTTACTGCTGTTGTGAAAGGGGTTTCTGTGCAGAGCTGGCCATACCCAAAGCCCATAGGCACCACAGAGCATCGCAGGCTTCCCCCTGGGGTTGCAGGAGGAGCCCGGGGTGCCCGTGCCATCTGAAGCAGGAGCTGCATGTGCCATTTCGAGCTACCCTGTACTCCCTGCTGCACCTCATTTTGCAGGAAAAGAGGAGTGCTTTGTACTTTGGCCAAAGGACAAATGGAATACAGCACTGACCTCTCCCGCAGGCTTGTTCTAGACAGGCTTTGGGTGCTGAGGAAGCTCTGGACCGTTGATATTTCATCCCCAAATTCACTGTATCACCTGAAGTCTGCCCTGCAGCACACCCTGCCCATGGTCCCTCAGAGAGGCACTCAGCCCTGACCCGACACAGCGTTTCTGACACAATTTCAGCTCTGTGTCAAGGCTGTTACTGCCCTCGTCTCTGGACACAGCGATGTTTCAGCCTCCAGCTCTCAGGCACCTGCAGCTCTGCCATGACACCCTATTGCTGCCTTTATTGAGCAGCTCTGCTCTTGGCTTGTGCCAATCATACCCCGCAAAAAGATATCGCCTGAGATCTGCAGGGGAACGGGCCAGCTCGCCCGGCTGCGGTGTTTGCAAGGTGAAAAGCCCCATGGAGAGCCGAGATGATCTCGGCAGAGCTGGGGGAGCTGGGTTTGGTTGGTGTGGGCAATGGCTGGCGTTTCATGCAGCAAATTATCTGAGCAATCCTCCTCTCTTCCCCCTTCCTCCATGAGATTTCTAGTTTCTGGAAGTTGCATTCCCTCTCCTACAGATCTGAGGTGTCACAAACACCCCAGTGCTCAACATATATAAAAGGAAAGAGGGAAGGAAAAGGGGGGGCCCAGCGCACCAGAAAGACATTATTCACATTCCAGTTCAGCTCACAAATGTCAGGTTGTGTTACACTGAATCTCTTTAAATACTGACACTGTGCCTGGGCCTTAGGGTAAGCTGTGCGACGCAAACTGCGGGGTGAAATTCAAATTGGCAATGGGCATTAGCCGGAAAAGCATTGTAAATCCAAAATGCGAGGGCCGAGCAATGCACCAAATTCTCAATTAGTGTTACTGTGGCTCTAAATTAAGGCTAGTGGAAGATGGCACCAAAGAGCATCGATTTGCGTTCTAATTGTAGCCATGCCCTTCTGCCTCTGGAGGAGGGGAGGAGATGACAAGGTTGTGCCCTTCCAGAGCCTTGGGGAGCTGTGTCTGCCTTTGGAGAAAAAAGAGCAGCCTTACAGTTTGTGAGTGCCATGACCGATGTGTATCATGTCTCCTTGCCCTGCACCCAGCCCCCAGGCCTGTGAGCTAGCGTCTGCACAAAGACAGCACAGGGGAATGTCCCTGACCAAGGGCTGAAGCACGAGGGAGATAAAATACCCAAAATCCTGGGGGGATGTGGCAGAAGGGACATGCTGGACATCAGCACCAGACCCTGCACGCAGCCAGGCTGTGCTGAGCTCCTTCAATCTGAAGGAGCCCGTGCAAAAGCGTTTTCCACTTCATGCCTGAAGATGTGATGTGAGCTGACACCCGCCGCAGCTGCAGTGTGCACAGGGAGCATCTCCCATGCCAGCCGTACCTGCTGGGTGCACGCAGCCTGCCCACCCTCCCTGCCCTGCTGTCAGCCCCCAGTCCTCCCCCTGGGGTAGGGACTCGCTTCAAAGCCTGGGATCTGGCGAATGCATCCTCGTGTTTCTCTCTCTGGCAGCCAAGGCACGTTGTGATGTGCTGGCAGGGGAGCAGCCGTTGCTTGGCACGAGCTGGGACCTCTCCGTAGCCGCCAACCAGCCGTGCAGCTGCGGTGGAGAGCAGGGGGGCACCCAGGGCAAACAGGTCCCTCTGTGAGGGTGCCCAAAGCAGGAGGAATGAGAAGGTGGCAACAGCAGAGCAAAGAGATCTGAAGAGGTCAAAACAGGGAGTCACAGCGGTGCCTGGGCATCCTGGGGTCTGGCCGTGCTCGGGACAGGAGCTTTGAGCACGCTCGGGCACAGCGCTCTCGTTGGAGCTGACAACGTGCTTCTATAGCTGGCTGGAAACCGTCTAATGAAACTGCTGCAAACCCGCCCAACTGGGTTATATTTTTATTTTGTAAGCAAGAGGCTGTTAAAGGCAGTGCTGCTTTCGGCGGGAGCCTGTGCAAGTGTTTACATGTGCAAAGAGTCTGCAGAGCCCCTCTGCCTTGCTCCAGGTACGGAGGAGGAGGGAGCGACAAAGCCCTGGCAGCACCGGGCATGGTGGGGATGAGCTGGGAGATGTCCGGGAGGTGACAGAGTCACCCCAGAGGCAAAGCTTTGAGCTGGCACGTCCCTCACCCTGGCAGTTTGCAGATGGGGTGCTGGTGGCTGTCCATCACAGCCGCTGTGGCAGCGGCACGTCTCCCTCTGCACGTCACCTCGATCCCTCCCTGGGTAGCTGGCATTTGAATGCAGGATCTGACATAATCACACGCCTAAGTGCTTTGCTATAAACATGCTTTTCCTTTTAGAAGAGGTCTTGTCCCTCAGACAGCTGAGATGGATGAAGGCCCCAAAGAGCCGATGATAACTTTTGGCTGCTGCTTTGCTATGAAGATTGCCTTGCACCGCTCCCTGGGCTTTGCATGTGGGAAGAGGAAGCCCTTGGAGAGCACAGCTCTCCCCAGGTCCCCCCAGCACCTCTACTTGCAGAGACACCACAGATAAACCACCCCCGTGCTAGAGATGGGGCAACTGCTCAGAGCATCAGTGGCACATCCTCTCCCATGGCACTGGGCACCCTGCTCACCTCTGCCCGGTCCAAGGGCGACAGTTTTCAGTAGGGCTGTCAGTGAGCAGGTGGTACAGGTGACTACAACCCTCATTTGGGAAGGAGGTTGCCATGGAAACCCATCCCTTTCTTTTTTGGCCACCGGAGAACACTTGTTCTCCATGCCAAGCTGAGGTGGGAAACTTTAGCAGGAGGCGGGGTGGTTAATAAACCTGCAAAAAACCAAAAGGCAGATGGAAAATGTCACTGTGAGGTGATTCCTTGTCCTGCTCATCCCTGCTGCTGGCAGGGATGTGCCAGCTCTGGACATGGTCACTGGGTAACATCCTTGGGGGCTCTCCCTGAGGTCCCCGCTGCCTGCCTCCAGTGCTTCAGCATTATTTTGGCTGCTGGGCAAATGGCTCAGCAATGAACTGCCTCTCAGAGGCACCTGAACTTTAATTCCCATGGGGACCAGCACAATCTCTAACATTTTCTTGGTGGAAAAGGTTGTTACTGAGATTATTGACCTGGAGGGCAGAGTTAAAGCAGGCTGGAAAACGTAAAAAAATGATTCCATTTTCCACCTAGACTATCAAGGCTCCCAGCAAAGTCTTCCCGTCTCTTTTCTTCTCTCTCTTTTTTTTTCTTTCTTCCTGTTAACAGGCATGTTTTAAGGTCATGGTGCCGGCTGGCTGTGCATTATCAAGTAATTTGCACAATATATTTCTTCCCTCTGTGTATCTTCTACTGATAATGTATCAAATGCCAGAGCATTAACAGGAGGTTTTCGTGCAGGCGTTTGCTGTGTAGGCAGCAAGAACTGAACTCTCCCTTGAAAGGACGGAGGTGAGAGCAGCGAGGGAGAGACGTGTGGAGGATAGAGCGAAAGGCTACGAAAGGTGAGAGACACGAGAAATACCAGAAGAAATCCTTGAATAAACCATGCTTTGCTTTTTTTTTCTGGCCTTTTTTTTTTTTTTTTTTTATTTTTTTTTCCCCTGCTGCCATACTGCAGGACAAAGAACTGGGTTTTTAAAGACCTGAGTTTGACACCTCGCTTTGCCCGAGCTCCCGCGGGCTGTGTCTAAGTGCTGTTTGTCAGGCAGATGCTGGCTCACTTCTTTTGCGATTCATGCCAACCCGTATGCAACTAGAAGATGCTGTTTTCAGTCGGTGCTCAAGGACTCTCTAGGCGCTACCGGCGCTCAAGGGGTGCAGGCACTCAGAACATGGTCAGACCAAGGAAAATTCCCCCCCCCCCCACCTCGCCATCCCAGTGATGCTGGTGGCCCCAGCAAGTTTCCCACTACATCTCATTTGGGCAAAACAGTCCCCAGGCTCCACAAAGAGCATTTCTGACACATTCCTCCTCCCAGCCCATTCCACTGGTCCTGCCTGCAGGACAAGGACCACAACCTTCCCTTTTCCTGCCTGTTGGATTCCCACCTACTGTCCCCCAACCTGAGCAAACCACTGGGTCCCTGGCACAGCCCCTGTGCCCTCTTTGACATGACAGGAGGCATGTTGGATGTGAAACAGAAGCAGTTTAAAGGACTCAGTGTGCAACCCTTTTTTTTTTTTTTTTTTGGTTTTTTGTTCCCTTTGCTAATTCACACTCCGGGGACTGTCAGTCACCCGAGTCCCCAGACCCGCTCATCTGCTCTGCTGTGTAGCGAGCAGCAGGGAGATTAAAAACCTCCCTGGTAAGACATGTCTTCTGTGCAAGTGCTTGGCAGAAAGCGAGCTGGAAGCTGCTTTGCACAGTGCTTCAGGTAAAGCATCAAACGCATGGAGCCAGGCTCCCTCCTGCAGTCGGGGATGGATCCTGGCACAGGGGGATTTGTTCCCGAGACTCCCCCAAGATGGGGAAGAAGATTTTCTCTTCTCCTGCCACAAGCAAAGAAGGGCGCAAAGGAGCGTATTTGGGGCACAAAATGTGGTTTTTGGGGACTGGATGCCAGGGTGATGGCTGCGGATAAGCAGTGGCAAAGGGTGACGGCAGGCGGTGGCTGCAGACGTGGCCCCGCTGCGGCTGAGCCAGCCTGGGCTGCCAGTTCCCCCAGAAATAGGCTGGGAAAGGAAAGTCTCCAAGGGAAGGTATTGATTAGGGTTTATCCTGGATTCAGGCCACCTCTCTCCAGCCATAGGCAAAAAGTCTCTTTAGTCATCTACTTCCCTCTACAGTCACTGGGAAGAAACAGCATCTCCCAACAGCGGCTCCTCCCTGCCCGGGAGATGGTTTCCCCCAGGACCCAGGAGGTTTCTCTGGGGTCACCCCTCAACAGGCACCCCCAGGCTCCCTGGGCTGAGGGTGAGGAGGACCACACAGGTGCGGTGCAGGGAGATGTCTAGTGAAGCACACAAATATGACCCCCCCAAATCCGGCTGGTGGCCATGGTCCAGGGGAGGTGAAGGGCAGGCTGCAGGGCACACTGGTACCCAGGATGGACTGGGCACACTGGTGCACAACCAGCCTGTCCGCTTCTCCAGCCTTTTCGGGGTGACCTGGCTTTTCGCAAGACTTCAGCTGATTATTAAAAATAACTTAAAAGGAAAAAGAAAGCACTTCATCGTCTGCCTGGAGACTTGCAAAGCTCAGGGAGTAATCGCATCTTTTACCTGCTCTCTTTTCTGCTCAGGGAGCTCCTTTGCTAGGTGGAATATATTGCCTGCCTGATGCGCAGCGGCTGCCAGCAGATCTGTGCGCTGCCTGGCTCCTTCTGCAAGCGATTTCTGTCTCCCACCTCGCTTTTGCAGGGGCAGGAGGAATTTTGCTCTTTCAAAGTTTGTTCCGAGGCTGCCAGTGCTGCCAGGGGCTGCCCGTCCATCCCGCCGGAGATCTGCTCTGCACGCTGGCAGGATGCAGAAGTGGGCAAATTTAGGGGTGTGGGGGGATGTGGGGCTGGAACTTAGTACTTCTTTGCTGTGTGTGGAAAGCAAAGATATGAAGGAAGGGGAAGGGTGAGCTCTGAGAACAACTTTCAGAAACGGACAGAAACAATTTTAGATACTCTTGGAGTTCCCAGAGAATTCATTGTTTATCTGGAGGTGAATCATTAAGGATTCTGATGTGGTCAGGTATATTAATGTCCGGCTGAAAGCTGCAGATCAATGGTAGAAGGGAAAAAAATAGAAGACATGCATAATAATTAAAAAAAAAAAAACACACCAGAAACTTTGCTTGACACGATGACATTACTGATTTTTTTATGATCTTCTCAAATAAACCCTATAACAGTTATTAATTTAGAATCATTAATTGCTCATCCTTCAAATGTCAGGCAGAAACTGAGGCTGCAAAATCGGATTACTATGGGCAAAGCTGGGGGAAGAAAAACACTAATCCAGCCGTGAAGGGACCATCCTGCCTTGTTCTGAGCGACTCTGTTACACCGAGACAGCCCTGGCTGGATCAATGGCTCCATCCCAAAGGGCATGGGAATTGCAGGATTATCCCCATTGCATCAGTCATTAAAAGCCAAATGCAGGCTGAGGCGGGGTGGTATTTTTGTTTGTTTGGGGTTTTTTTTTGTGGTCACCCACTGCTACGGAGGGGCTGTGCTGCAGCCCAGGCACAGCTGCATCTCAGCAGCCCCTGGAGCAGGTGGAAGCTGTTACTTAAATAACCCGTTCAATAGGGACTCAAGGTGAGTTACAGGAGGTGTTGCAGGGAGGGAAGCTGAGCCCCAGCAGCAAGCCTTCGCATCGTTTTTAGTAGCCTCAGAAGCCAGCTCCCGCCTGCTTTGCAGTCTGTTTTGCACATGGGCTCTCTCCATCCAAGCACAGGTATGTGGTGTAACAGGATTTTACAAATCACAAGGAGAAGGGGAAAGCAAGGAGGGGAGAAGCCTTTTGCATTGGTCAGAAACACTGTGTCTCCTAGTGTAATATTCATGCTGTTACCCCCGGGAATCAATGCTCATGAATTTATTAAGAGCAAGAGGCTGCTATATTTGCAGGAATATGAAAACAGTCTGTTCCTAACTGGAATGCAAATTGCAGTGTGTGTGTGTATGTGTGGGGATAACAACTCTGTGCGTGTGTAATTTAATTTTCTGGTGTATAAAAAAGGGGCAGACGTGACCGTAGTCCCAGCGCTTCAATAACACTATACAAACAGCGTGGGGATGTATTAAAAGTTGGTGCCTCTGCGCTGGTGTCTGTGTGCACACAGATTTGATGTGTGCAGACAGGGAGAGAGTTTAAGCATCCCTGTAGGTGTTTGCTGAGAAGGAAATATGGGAGAAAACCACTGTATTTTGGCTATTGATCACCCTTCTGGTATTTAAAATGAGATTTTTTTTTTTAATTTTTTTTTTTTGCTGGCACTGTCTTCAAACCCAGAAGTGTCTGACCGTGCATACGATGAGGCTGTGTGTGTGTAGATTGGCATGGTACCGACGCAACCCAGTAAGCTGGAGCTGGTTTTGCACCACTCCACGTCTGGATGGGTAGAAATGTTGCTGTGAGGCCTCTTCTGCTTGTGCAGTTGTGAAAGCTAAAGATAAACCAGCCCTGATGGATCTGTCTGTCTCCTTGGCAGATGGGGTGGTGTAGGGGAAAGGGAGGGTGTCTGGGGATGTGGGGGCATCTGCAGTCCCCCTCCACCCCAGTGCAGGGCAAATCCTTTCACCAGTAAGGGTATGCATTGCCCCTGACTCAGACAGCAGGTCTTCTTTCAGTGCGTAATTCATGTATGAAGATGCAGCAAATGGCATGAATTTTGTGACTGAGGAGGGGGGAAAAGGAGACTTCTTTCTTAATCCAGCCTGCAGAGCTCCCCCAACCCTGTCCCTCTACTCCAAGCTGTGAAATTTGTTCTCTCCTCAAAAAAAACCCCTGAAATAATTGGGCTATTTCTACTAAATACAGATGTCATGGACATGATGCTATGGAGATGCTCTGGCTCCCCTGGTTTGGGAAGCCACTGGTAGTTAGCATGAGTGATGCACAAAATTAATTCCTGTCTTTCTCCTTCACCCCTGGCTCTTCTTCCTCAAGCAATACTATTGGCACTTCTCAGCAGCAGAGATGGGCAAATCACTGTGGCTGGCTTTCCCCCCCCCCCCCCCCTAAATTCTGTAAAAGTAATTTATTCTTATTTGGGGGAAAGGATTAAAAAAAGGAAATCATTTGGGATTGACTCAGTCTTTCATTTGACCCAAGGTTAAATGTTTGTTTCATTTTGGAATTAATTATCTCCTGCTCAAAAAAATTCCTCGAGTCAATATGTCGGTGGAGGGCTGGGGGGAAATGCCACAGTGCGAAGAGAAAGCTGAAACTTTTCTAGACAGCGAGAGGGGGAGGCTGTGTGGTGCTCGGGGTGTTCTGAAGGGAAGGATGGGAGCTGCTCTGCAAACTTTCTTCTGGGCATCGCTGTGCCAAGCTCTGGTCTCTGCAGCTGGCCTGAGATGTGTCCCCTGCTGAGGTTGGGGCAGAAGCATGGAGGGAACATCCTGGGCGGTCCTGAGCCCCCCCACCAGTGTGGGGGGCACAGAGGTAGCTCTGCAGAGCTGGGAGCACAGCGTCGTAGGAAGGTCTCCATCGTGGCACGTCTGTGAAATGGGACATGGGCACCTCCAGAGCCAGAGTGCTGAGCTGCTCTAGGTCACTTCTCAGTGAAAAAAATAAAAAGGAGAGGGGAAATAAAAAAAACAAACAAAACAATCCATTAACAGGGAAAAATTTTATGAAGAAACCAGTATCTGCAAAAGCCCAACCATAAACAAGCACTAGTCAAAGCGGTACGATGAACAAGGTACGCCAAGGCATGCCCAGGAGATGGGGAAGGAGTAAGAGCAGCAGCAGTGTGGGAGATGTCCCACTGGTGAGTGACGGCGGGAGGCAAGGGAAATCCTCTCCTGCATCCCTTGTCCTGCCTCCATCCCTCCGGCTCGAGGAGGTTGCGATGGCAGCTTTCCGAAGTGCACGCTTGGATGCGTGCCTGCTTTTCATTCAGATGTAATATACTGATTTACAGAGGAAGGGCAAAAAAAAAAAAAAAAAAAAAAAGAAGGAAAATGGAAAAAGAAAACCCTCAGAAATTCAATTAAAGCTGTTGCCTCCTTTAAAAAGAGCAGGCTACTCACTTTGAATGTGGTAAGTGTTCCTTTCTTCTGTAAATCAATTTGGTTTATAAAATGCAAAGGGGGGAGAAAAAAAAAGACAGGCCTGGCTGTGCATTATCAGCCCATGGGTCCTTCACCTCCCGGCACCACTGCTCGCTTTATCTCGCTTGTGTTTGCTCTCATCGGTCCTCCCCCTCCTCTTCTTTTTAATTTGTATTTTTTTTCCCAAGCAGAATGGGCAAGATACCAGGTGTTGGGGTTGCCAATTCTCTTGTTCCTGTTAACGGTTTTCTGGCCATCAATATTTCATTCTCGGAGATGTTAATGGCTTTGAACCCCTCTCTTGGGTGCAGTCCAAGGAGAACTTGCCACCCTTTGCTCAGCTATGCTGTGTCTGTGCTGGGACAGGCTTAGTCACAGCTGCTCTGTTTAGGAAAGGAAAACAGTCGTCAGCTCCTGGGCAGGTAGGAATGCAAAAAACCCCCTGAGTGTTAGCTCTTCTGGCCTCTCCCACCGCTCAGAGGACACCCGGGCTGCATGCCCTTCCCCATCCCTGAGCAAGGGGTGCAAGGCACAGCTCGGCTGACTTGTCCTCAGGCCTGTTTGCCACAAGTGCAGCCCTGAAAACAATTAAAGCAAATTAGGTTTCGGTGCAAACAAATAGTTTGGAGAACGGCAATCGCTGGGCTGTTTGCCCAGCTTTCAAGACGCCACCTCTCTCTGCACGTTCAAATGGAGCTTGGCAGATGCCTGAGAGCATCTTACAGCCCCGTCTCTCCAGTGCAGCTCAGAAGAAGGTCGGAGTGGAGGGGACAGGCTGGGGACAGCCTGGGGAGCCAGACTGGCCAGCGGTTCCCAACCCGGGGCAAGGAGGTGGCCGTGATCCCTATTTTCCCCGGCAGAGAGGAGCAATCACACAGCCTGCATGAGGCAGCTACACAACATGGTCTGAGCAAGACCTAAATGCTCTGGAGCGGTGTTTTGCAACATGCATATACAGCGCCCAATAAAACAGGCACTGACCTCAATTGAAGACTCTCAAAGCCACCGCGATATAAAAATTAATGAACTGGCCCGAGGAGACGATGCTGTCATTTCAGGCTAGGATGAATTCCCTGTGTCACCGTGGCAGTCTCCTGGCTTTTTCTTTCCAGGGATGAAAATCAGAGCCCATGCCCGGCTGTCCTCGCTCGGCAGGGTCGGACCCCACTGGCAGCGTAGCTTTTGCGAGGGATTATGACAGGCAGGGGCTGGGTGACTGTGGGGAGGGAAGAGGAGGGGGAAAGAAAATGCAGAAACTGCTCAAGCTTAACTGAGCCTTGTGCTGGAATTCTTACCCCAAATCTTCTAATTAATAGTCAGGATTAGCAGCTGCTGAGGTTGGGTCTTAGCCATCTAATCATAGCAGCACAGACTGGCTGTGCTCAGCATCCTGAGCACAAGGCAGCCTTTCTAGACTACCAGATAAATAAGTTCGCAAATTAAACAACAACAACAAAAAAATAAGCGTTTGGATGGAGCCGTTCCTCGCAGTTGTGTGGTTTGGAGAGGGAGGATTTACTGTTGCAGTGCAGTTCCTGCCAATAAACCCCTTCTTTGTACTCGGGATCTGGCTCCGATTGCCACAGTCGGCTTCCAAAATACCTCCGATCGCTCTCTGTGCTGCACAGACGTTCCCTTGTCTATGGGTGCTGCACCCAAAGCCACCCAGGGCCAAGTCAAGCCCGTTCCCATGCCACCTACGCTACCTCTGGGTGCATCTCCCTTACCTGACTGCTGGTGTGGGCATAACCCATCTAAAACAGCCAGCCCAGTCCTTCCCAATGCCTCCTATCAGTGCCTCGGGTGTCTTCCCAAGCCTCCTAAATTTCTCGTGGGAATGCAGCTAAAAATAGGTGCTCAGTACTTGGGAACAGTCCAACCTTGAGGAGCCCCAGCTGAGACCTCGTTTCACAAGGATCCTGGCAGCTCGGGTCCCCCTGTGCTGTGGGAGATGCCAAACCCACCAGGGGGGTCTCTGGACTGGGGAATTCACCCTCTGCAAGGGCAGTTCCAACCTCGGTGGCTTGTGCCTTTTGCCAGGAGCAGCCCCTTGTCCCCTGGACCCATGATGCGCTCGAGGGGACGGGAGCGGGTGAGCAGCAGTCCAGCCCGCTGAGCAGCTTGTAATAGCTTTTTGTATTATTGGATATTTTTTTTCTCCTTTAACAGCGCTGCCTGCTCTCTTCTTGAATGTACAGTAGGAACAAAGGAGCTCAAGCTGTTTGTCTTCATTTCTCCTGCTGTCTTTCTTCCATTCAATGCTTCTGCCTCGCGAGTGGTGTTCCTGGCGCTGTGGGTGTCTGTGCACGCATCCGAGATGGGATGAGGTACCTGGGCACCCTCCTGGGCTGCCAGCGCTGCCGATGACGGGGTGCAAGGGGGGTCAGGGCTAAGGCGGGTGGGGTTCAAGGCACATTTTGGTGCTCTTGGCACTCCTGAAACCAGCCAAACTTTGCTTCCTCGTGCGTTTTCGAGTGCTGCCTTCTGCCAGCTGCCTATGTCAGCTCCGATGGGTATCTGCAACTTTTCTGCCTGCATGGGGTATTTTGAAAATCCCAGCTGTATCAGAAAATGCAGAGCTCCAAATGGGGTACTTCAGAGCAAAACACAGCTGAAATAATCAAATGGCACATTGTTCCTGTGCGGAATGGAAATCAGCTATAGCTTCACCCTAACTTCTTTGAAGGATTTATGAACTTTGCTGTAACCCCTTTGCTGAGAGCCCAGGAGATTTAAGGAACTACCCGTTCTCATCACTTCCCTGCAGTGTCACATATGGGGACAGGGGAGGGAGGTGGAATTCAACAGGAGAGGCTCAGGTTTTGCTTCTTTTAAAATTTAATGAGTTTCCAGCCATTGAGCTACACATGGGGTTACTGGCAACACCGGTGCTCATGGGACTGGGGGGCTCAGGCATGAGGGACCTGCAACCCCAGCCCGTTGCTCCCCCAGCACCCCAGCACAGATGAGCTGGAGACACTTGACAACTTCCAATTCTCTTTTATGGAGCTTGGTACTTGTTGCCATCTGCTCCCAAATGTTCAGTGCAAATCGGCATTCACTTTTATGGTTTTAATTAACCTAATAATAAGCCTTGTGTGCCAGGCAGGGGAGAGGCAGGCACCCTCCCAGCAGAAGCCTTTGGTTTTGGGATAAAGCCAGTCTCTGATCCCAAAATTGGGGAAGCTGCAAGGCAGTTGTGCAGTAATTCATTACTGAGTATTAATTAGTGCTGTAGACCTACTTCAATGGCCCTTGGTGGCAATTGCCATCCCCTTTTGCAGCTCCCATCCCTCCCTGGTGAGGATATGCTGTAACCACATCCATCTTCCTGCTCCCTGTAGAAATCCGGCACGTCTGGGCTCCTGAATCCCCTCGGGTATCCTGTATTTTGTCCCAGGGCTCAAATAAATTCTTGATATTCCTGCTGAGGGACAACAGCAGCTCTGCTCACCCTGGCTCGAGCATCCCAGCCCTGGGATCCAGCCTGCAGCAGCTGGGTCCCTTCTTTGCTCTGGCTCCAGGGAGACTCTTAATTTCATGAGGTTTTCATTTCCTCACTGGGCTGTAAAGATGTTTTATCTCAGAAAGGCTGCTCTTTTTTTTTGTCTTTTTTTTTTTTTCATTTTCTTTAAGCATAGGGGAAAAACAAAGTGCATGGAAACATAGCCTTTGGATAGATAAACATACTTTTCTCTCCTGTTTTCTATGATGAATATGGTAGAGAATGGGAGGAAAGAGAAATAGAGGAAAGGATGGTAGTTATAAAAAAGTGTATGCAGATGTAGGAGTAGATAAACAGACATTTTGTTTCCGCTGTTGACTGGGTCACTAAGTGGATAAATAGATAAATCTCTGTTTCTTATTTCCTATGGTGGCTGAGTCATGGCGGAGCGGGATGGGGAGATACTCCACAGTCGGATCCTCCCCTCTTTCAAAAGCCTCGTCTGTTTCTTGGCCAGTGTAAACTGCTCATTCCGGCATCGCAGGATCTGGGCCGTTATCTCTCTGTTAATTACTTTAAACTATCTTTTGCTGAGTTTCACCTTCTTTCTTTCCTGCTATTTATCCTGCCTTGTATCATCCATAATAATACCTCTGATGTCTTCCCTCATCTCTCACTTGGTCCCGGTGGGACAGCGGTGGGTTTGTGGATGTGTGCGAGAGAACGAGAGAGCAAGTTGTTTTCTTTTATCTCCTTCCCGTTCCGTATTATCGCTCCCCATGCCGCCTCCTGAAGTGTGATATAATTGCCTCTGAAAGCACTGCCTGCCTGTCATATCTTATTGCTTGGGTAGGGTATCAACAAAATGCAAAACTGCCACAATTTAAAAGCATTCAGTGTCTTTTATACGTTTCCACCCTGTTAGAAACATATTTAATAAAGTTTTGACGTGTGGAAAGAGGCCCAGTAAGTGATGATAAAATTCTGAACAGCAGTGGTGCACCAAAGGGGACGTATTAAAGTTAATGAATAAATGGGCTGATTTCCACTGAAAATGTGGTTGTAAATAAGCATCAACCAAAAAAAAAAACACCCCCAAAACTAAAAACAACGGAGGGCAGACGCTGTACATCCTCATTCGGAGGCTGTGGCAGCAGAGATAAATTGGGCACAAATAAAGACCCCAACGAGGGCTGATGAAAACGGATTGAAAGAGGATTAGCAGATTTCTGATGAATTTTACCAAAACCTGAAAGAAAAGTGAGAACTGACTTTTTACTGGAACTTTCTGTGCCAAAGCCTTGCAGAAACAGGGGTCCCAGGCAAGTACCTTAACCACAGAACCCAGCTGCCCTCCCTGGCTGTAGGAGTTGGGGGTACGACCACAGCAGCCCCAGGGAGGGATGCTACGTGTGCAGGCGGCAGCCTAAAGCAAGTACACGATGCAGAATATATATGAGAAATACAAAGATAGGCAGGAAAACACCATGTCTTTTCTCTGATGGTTCCCACAGCAAATAAGCTACATTCGTGAATAAATTGTTTGCTACAAATAGTTCACAACGCTTGGGGCTTCAGCCGTGCGCCGGCTCCTCACGAGGGAGAAATATGTGCAGTCATCTGCTAATTCCAGCCCTTTGTTTGGTCAAACCCATCAGATTAATTAGCATCGCTCCCCTGTCCTTCCCCTTGCTGGGAGGAAGGACTTCCAGTTTCCAGCCATTCCGCCCTCACCCTGTCCCATTCTTTGGGATACAGATGCTCTGCCTTAAATTCCCCTTTTTTTTCTCTTGTTCATACTCGCAGAAGATGCAGCTGTATCTTGGTGATTGCAAATATATTTAAAGATCACAGCAGAGACATTAAAGCCCTGTTAGACTCTCCAGTCCAGCCTCCCGCAGGTGCAGGATGGGATCCTCCCGTGGCCGATGTAGCTCGTATTAAACGGGTGCTGTATTTAATCTGACAACAAATCATCAGGCACAATGAGGGAAGGAGAAAACTGTTCCTACAGTGATTTGACTTGCCTGGAGCAGTCAGCGCAGGATGTATATTGGGGAAAACATTAAAGAAAAACAAACACTTGTTTCCAAATATCCTTAAGAGCTCCATTTGGTGGTTGGTTATTTAGAAGAGCCTTAACGCTCGAGCACCCCCTCTAATACTCCATGGCTGGGCGTGCTTCCTCGCTGCAAATTACGTGGCCAGCCCTTAAGTAAGAGGTCATCAATACTGTCTTATAGTCAATTAGTCATGGAAACCAAAATGAGCAACCCTGTGCTTTCTTCTTTCAGGCAAGCTGGAAATGTTAAGCAAAGAAGGTTGTGCTGTTTGGGGGTGGGGGTTTTTTGTGTTTTCTTTTTTTTTTTCCTTGCAATGATCCAGCACAGTTTTCCCTTTGCAGGCCACTAGATAATATGAAGGAGAAAAAAAAAAAAAAAAGGCAAAGCAGCATGAGTCATGTGCATGCTGTGCATCCTCCTGCCTCCCTCTAGCGAGGAGGTGATGCACAGAAATTAATTGCAAGTGTCTTGTTGGGTTTGCAGGAGGGACTGGATATTTTGGCTCAGGCAGCGGTGGTTTGGATGGGCAGAGCTGGGGAGGGGAGGCAGAGGGGGCTCACCCAGCGCAAGCCTGCTGCCAGAGCGATGGCAATCCCAGGACAACCAAGCATAACTGAAAATGAGCTTCATCGTGGTTTTAACTAGCAATTGCCTAACTCAGGCCATAGCGTTTTCAGCTCCTTTTCTCCGATTTATGCACTTGAAGGGTAATAAAGACTCCCAATCCAAATCAGACCCAGTTCTGCTTTTGTAAAACCAGATGATGAGGCTTAATCCATCTCAGGACTGCTTTAAATCGAAGCAATCTCACTGAAGTCAGCAAGATGATGTGATGTACGTTCGGTGTAAATTAAATGATTTTAATTTTTAATTTGATCTGGTCTGGCAGAACTGCCCAAATGCTTGTGAACAGTCAAACGCACATCAAACAAATGTCATAGGATTGTTTAGGTTGGAAAAGACCCTTAAGATCATTGAGTCCAGCCATTAACCCAGCACTGCCAAGTCCACCACTAAACCATGTCCTTAAGCACTGCATCTACGCGTCTTTTTAAATACTTCCAGGGATGGTGATTCCACCACCTCCCTGGGCAGCCTGTGCCAGCACCTGACAACCCTTTTGGTGAAGAAATTGTTCCTAATATCCAATCTAAACCTCCCCTGGAGGCCGTTTCCTCTTGTCCTATTGCTTGTTACATGGGAGAGGAGACCGACCCCCACTTTCTAGAACCTCCTTTCAGGTAGTTTTAGAGAGCGAGAAGGTCTCCCCTGAGTCTCCTTTCTCCAGGCTAAACAACTCACCATTCCGTATCAGTCTGGCGATGCAGTGGGTCTGTTGTTGCACTTAATGCTACATGACATTTAATTAACTTCCAAACAACTGCCTTGTATCCCATTCCGGGAAGCAGCTGTGTAAGAAAGGGGTACGGCTCTGTGCTCCGAGCGTGCCGGAGCCGGCGTGCGTTGCAAGGGCTCCCTAGTTGGGAGAAGTCAAGCCGATGGCCTGACTTATTATGCAGGGAAACTTTCTCCAGAGTCTGAAGCAGTGACTCCATCTCCTCCCCAGCTGCCAATATGGTGCTGCATCACTGAACTATATAATTGCATATTTGTTCCTGTTGGGTTTTGAAATATTAGGACCTAGTGTATAATTCCACGGTGCCAGTGCGGCAAATTCTGCTGTGTAACTACAGGAGAGAAAGTCATGCAAGGGGAGCTGCACCCACGGAACTGCTCTGTGTAATTAAACCAAAGCTGGAACGAAAGCAGGCGGGAGGAATAAATCTATTTGTTCTCTTTGTGCTTCCTCCCCACTCTGGAGTGGGACACCTTGGTGCTTTATGCTGAGCTGGTCCATGTAGAATGAGCCCTGCCTTTATTTTTGCTGCTGTTTTTCCCCTTCCACCCTTTTTTCTGGGAGAAGATTGGGTTTAGGTTGGGGGTGGAAAAGCACAAGCTGGTTTTTCACCTTGTTTTAGCCGTTGTCATCTTCAGCAGCGATGCACGTACCTGTGGGGTCTGCACCCTCTTGGCTCCCACTTGGCTGGTTCCTTTCCCACCTGGATGCCAGGAAACTGCACAAAACCCAGAATATTTGCAGCTTCTTTCTTTCCTTCCTTTATCCATGGAAGGCACACGCTTACTTACCCAAACCAGTGGGTTTACGTGACAGCACCTTTGCTTTCTGTGCAGCAACAAAGAGGAAGGAAGAACGCCGAAAACATATTGGCAGAATTGTTTCTAACTAGAAGGTTTTTCAAAGTTGTCTAAGTGTCAGCAGCTCTTCTTATAGCCTGAATTTATTTGGCATGGTGTCACAGTTATCTCTGTTAAACAAGTCCTCATATGCACCTTTCAAAGCTTAAGAACACCTGAGGGAAAATGTATTAGGATCTCTGCTTTCAATCTTGCTGTAATTTCTGCCTTACCGAGGCGGGGAGGGGCAAAAGGAAGCGTAATGTGGCTACTGGGGATTTATTTATTTATTTATTTATTTTCTTTTTAATCCAAAGTGACTTTTGTGTTAGAGAAAGGTGTTCTGCCTGGAAGCCCCTTGGAGATTTAATGCCGGTGGCTGCAGATGTGCCAGGCAGTGTGGGATGTCCCGAGGCTGGGGCTGAGGTGCAGCCCTGCAGTTCCTGCCGTGATGCAGGCACCCCCTCCCAACCCAACTGCTTTGCTTTTTTTTTTTTTTCATAAACATCCCAAAGATGCTAATGTCATCTTTGCACGTTCACCCGTCGGAGGGAATTACAGGGATAATAAACTTCAGATGCTCATGAAACTCTTGCCTGGAGAGCAGGCAGAGAAGAAACCCAAGCAAAAAAACCCCTCAAGTATTCTGCTGTTTACTGGTGAAAGCCTTAGAAGAAAACGGGAGCTGCAAGTAAACCCATCCCCTGGGCACCTCTGCCCCTTTCATGTACCTCTAGGTTTCTTGGCTCCCCCTTTGGCTATGAAGCTGCATATTGATCCTCAAAAAAATAAGGATTAACCCCCCCCCGGGCTCGGCACCCCAGCTGGGTGCTGTGCCTCTGCCAGCCGAGCCTGCAGTGGATCTTTGCTTTCACGCCACTCGCAGCATCATCAAGTTGAAAGACCCCATCGTACAAGTTGTTAAACAAAATCCAATTAAGCGGCTGGATTAGAAATGTAATTGTTACAAAAAGTGGCATGTCAGATGGCGAGATGTTATTAAAGAATATAGAAAACAACGTGCACTTTCCCTCCCTCCTTTTCCCATCATGCTACAAACCCCTCAGACTCCGGGCGTGTGTGCAGCTATTCCTCCAGCCCTCAGCCCCTTTCTTAAAAGGTTATTCCCTGCGAGGAAAGTGAGCTGGAGCAAAATGTGTTGCCGAAGGATCCTTTGCAATGTGTTGCTGAGGGGGACTGTGAAATTAATGCTCTTGCTTACAGAGGCAGAAATGCGTTTTCTTTAGCTTGTTAGCAGGAAGGAAGAGGGGGGGTGGTGTTGGGTCTGCCCAGGTGTGTGTGTGTGGGTCCCACAGCCCATCTGGGTGCTGAGATGGATGAAGTGTGGAAACCAGAGGGGTTTCTCCTTGCAGCATGGGGAAGGCTAGGCTGGCGTGGATCTGCAGGCTGGGGTTGTTCTTCAGGCATCAGTCAGTGTCCGAGGGGCCAGTGGCTCTGGGGGGGCTCTGCCAGGGTCATGGATGAGTTGGGACGGGGAAGCCCCAGGCGCGATGCACGGTGCAGCCCCTGACCCGGCCCCACTCGCTGTGGCGGGTTGCAGGGTCAGATCAGGCTGTTTGCATTGCTTCAGTGCTGGTCGTCCCAAAGTTTTGCTGACCTGCCTTTCCTCCCGCCTCTGCTCAGAAACAAGGCTTAATCCACTTGTGCTGTTACAGTGCTTTGCAATCCTCGCATGCACGGTGCTGTTAATGACTAAATGTTATTACTAGTATTATTTTTACTCAAAAAGCTCTTCAAACAAACATTAAGCCATCTGTTTCTTGAGCAAACCCTCGAGGTTATGTTTCGTCCTAACTTTCTGCTATTACTGTTAAAGCATGGCCATTCGGAGCTGCTTCCCATTATCCCCCATCCCCTGGGAGACATGTCTAGCAGCAGAAAGAAGTGTTGCTCCAGCAAAAGCCCGTGTAAAATCTTGCAGCCAGTGTTGTAAGGTGATCAGGGGTGGGCAATACTTGTCCCCAGGGGGGTTAGGATACCCGAGCATCCTGTCCTGTTTCCAAGGTCTCTTCCCACTGGCAGACTGTGGATCGCATCAGCCTCCCGCCAGTGATTGAAGTGCTGAGCAGGTTTTTATAACTCTGATTCAGCTAGGCACTTAAAGAAGTGTTTGGAATTACTGCGTGCTTACACGTTTTCTTGACATCAGACTTATTTCCATGTACCGATAAGTTACAAAAAAACCCCAAAATGACTTGGTGAGGAAGAGGAGAGGGCTGGTCCCCTGCGGAGGTTTATCTGGAGTGGATGGTTTCATCATCCTGGCAGGCAGCATCACTCGGTACCCACTAGTGAGCGTGGCAGAGACCTATTTCCTATGTAGGGATCACAGCGAGGGGCAAAGCCAGGCGATTCCCTCGCAGCCAGGGCATCCCATGGGAAGCAGCAATGAGCCAGAACCTCCTTGTGAGCTATGGGAAGACAGTTTCCTTAAGGCCAAAAGGTGATCTCCACAGCAGCTCTCTGCTTGCTGCCCACTGTGGACAGACACATCTGGAGTGGGAGCAGGCAGGAGCCTGGGAACGCAGCTTGCACAGGCAAGAGCCCATTAGTTCCCATCTTTCCTTTGCTGAAGAAAGTAACAGCAGAGGGGCACTGAGGAAAAGGGTAAGAAAGGATTCAGAAAGTGGGGAGGGTAAGAAATATTGACCTGAGCTGCAGAGTTCCGCTCCTGAATCAGATTTTCCCATGGTTTGGAGATGTTTGGTGGTGGCAACCAGATCAGTAAGAGGAAAAGAAGTCTTGAGAATGAGCAGCCATGAGACATCGTAGAGTGGGAAAGGATCCGTGGTATGGAAAACATGGTAAACCTTGAGATTTAACTGCTGGGAGGCAAAAGCCAAGCCCGTTGGCTTCCCTCCTAGAAGAAGCTGCCCGTGGTCATGTTGCTTGGCTTCAAATCTTCCGCTGCAATTATTTCTTCACCTTGATAATCACCTGCAGTTTATTCATTTGCAAAGCACATGCTTTAAAAAAAAAAATAAAAAAAAAGAGACACTCGGAGGATTTCACTGCAAGCCAACCAGAAAGATGAAGGTGAGGAATGCACTCGTCCTGCAAGATGAAGAGCACGCCGTCAAGTTGAGCAGCTTTGGGACAGCTTCAGGGCTCCTCTAGAAGATCCTCCAGGACAGAGGCTGCCCTTTCATTGCCACTAACTCTTACAGGAGCGCCCTGGAGGGAGACACCAAACTGCAATCGTGCAGAAAGGCAAAGTGGCTCCGATGCCCCACTGCTGCACCAAACCCCCCCAAAAGCCCTCAGGCACTTTGCCGTTCATCTTCCAGGCTGTGGCAGAGGTGGTGCCAGCCTCCACTGCTTTCCGCGCTTGGCTGTTGGTGTCATCCCAGTCTTATCTGTAACATAGTCTTGAAATCAACTACAACGGGAGCTTCCAGATAACTGATCTGCTCTCCTGAAACAACCATGCTCCTGGCTTTGCATTGCTCTTACATGCTGCATAAATACATGTACTTATATGTGCGCATATGTAGATACAAGCGTGGCGCGTTGCAGCTGATGGAGAGGCAAAGCAGCAGGGCAGGCTGCCTCTCCCTCTGGGGTTTTGGATGCCTGAGATGGGAAGGAAGGTGAGCAGATACTGTCCTTTCCCCTCCTTTCGCTCCTCTGCAGCCCAACAGGGTTCCCAGACCATGGAAGGGAGAGGAGCGAGAGCTCACTCACCCCAAATCACCCAGAAACAGGGCTGCCTGTGGCACCGTGCAGCTGGGTGGGGGGATGGAGGTGGCAGGGATGTGATGCAGGATGGTGTAAAAAAAAAAAAAAGCTAAAAAAAATGGTACTGCCAGGCTGCGGGGACCCAAAACATCCCCAAGCCACTATGTCCCTCAGCATTAGTGTGGGTAGCACTGATATATTGCTCTCTCTCTCCTGTCCCTAAGCCTTCAGAGGTGCATTTAGACTCAGCAGTGGCCTCAGTTGTGTGGGTGATCAATCTGCCAGGGAAAGAAGGTCTCGCCTTGGCCTGTTTTTAGACTAAAATCTCTTTCTCTCTTACCCCTAGAGAGGTGTGCGTGCCCTGGCTCGGAGCTCTCCTCTGCCAGGCAGCGTGCTCAGTCACAATAGGAGAAAAGGAAAGTGATAATTGTAATCGATGCTTCTTACGTCTTTATCACCCCCAGGACATGGAGTGTCACAGATATTAATGAATTAATGTCTGCAGCAGCTGGTAGCACTGTAAAGCTGTGTGCTAGGTGCCCATGAAAGGGGGCTGAGTGCTGCAGGGGGGAGATGCAGCTGGTGACAAGCCCGGGCATCCTGCCCTGCTGCTCTTGCCCCCGGGGTGCAGCTCATGGGGGTAGTACCTCGCTCCCACTGGGTTTCCCTTCCTCTGGTATAGCCCTAATGCTGCTGCCATCTCTGCTCAGGGCTCCCTGCCCTGCCCTGCTTTGCCTCCCTTGCCCACTCTGTTGCCCCCATCCCCACCCTGCTACATCTCAGGATGGCTCAGCAGCCCCTGCCTGGTGTTTCCCCCATCACACCTAAATTTATACATAGCTAGCTTTATATTTGCAAAACCTAAAAAATATCTTCCAACTAAGAGCCTGCTTTCCATTCTGGAGATAGGTTATATTCTTCACTGCACACATGCCTGTATATATTTGAACAAGTTTGATTCAGTGTAGCTGACACAAAAACCACTTAGTTGTTTCCCCTACATCATCCTAAGTTAATACTCCTGACAAGTACGGGAGGCTTTTCAGCAGTTTTTCTATTTCAGCTCCCCTTGCTTCCTGCTCTGTTTCGCCCCCGCTGTAAAATTTCCCTGAGTCTAAGCAGCTGACCGTACCCCAGCAATTTGTACCGAATATGCTTGAAACAAAAAAATTGTAAGGGTGTCCATGGATGCGCAATGCAATGACCTAAGTCGCTGAGCTGGATTACATTTCTATGTATTTTGTGCACACTCTGTGTTTTCAAAGGAAATGAAAAATAGGGAGCTGGAGACGCTGGCATCGTTCGTGCACTCAGGTTAGGGCTAGCTTTGGTTTTATCGCTACTTCTGGGTTTCTCTGAAGCCAGCCCTGCTCCTTCCCTAACTTTGGGGGGATATGGTTAGTCCTTTGGTAGGTTTCATTTAGTGCTTCTATGATGGAGAGGCTGGTCCTGAACCACTGCGCGAGGCACAAGGTCTCTGATCTTTTTGCCCCCATCACCCCTGGGCTCTGCAGACGTTTCTGGGATAGGAGGTTTTTGTCCCAGCTGAGTCTTGACCTCCTTCCAGCAGCAGCCCTGAGCATCTCGCTCCTGCACCGCAGCATCCCTGTGCCCATCCCCTGGGCACCCAGCGATGCAGTCCCCACACACAGCGTAGAGAGGAGCGGGACTCAGTCTCAATGTCTGGGCATATCCAAGCGGCTTTCCCACATCCAGGATCTCCCGAGCCACCCCAGCAGAGGAGCAAATATTGTGAGGTTAACTTCATCCGCGATCACAGATTGCTGCCAGTGATGGATGCATTGCTTGGTGGGGACAATCAATTGGTAAAGCAACCCTGTCTGGAATTTATTCAGGGTTGAAATGGGTTCCCCGGGCTCTAAGTCTATTGATTCTCTCTGTGTTGGTTATTTTTACCATTATTTACGTGCTAGTAGCATCTAGGGGACTAACTCAGATCAGCACTCTATTGTGTTAGATACTGCACAAAACGAGAACCGGCACCTCCTTGCTATAAAGGCGGTAATAAATAAACAGGAGAGGCTGTGCGGGAGGGCAGCGCTGCTCTCGCATCCCTCGTTTGCCCGATGAAGATAAGTGACATGGCATGGCTGCTTGATAAGCCACTGTCGGTGCAGGAATCTGTGCTAAATCTCTGCAGAGCCTGTGTGCAGCCTCTCCTGGTGCTGGGCTGCGGCTCCAACATCCTACCCCAGCGCCTGGCACTCTGCGGCAAATGGGCCCAGAATAAGGATGGAGCGGTTGTTCCTAGGGAAAGGTCAGTCTGGTGGCTGAGTAGTCTCCAAAAGACCAAGCCTTAGGGAGCAGTAGCTGGTAACATTAACTTTGCTAAAGAAACGGGTATTATTTAATGCCTGATGTACTAATTGTTTTACCCTTTCCTGTATTCGGCTATTGTGCGTGTGGTTTTCATTCTGTGCATCTTTTGTGTCTGCTTCTGAAAAGCTGGTGCCTTATCATTCCTCTTCTCTTCACGTCTCTAAATATTTATCATATAGTTTCATTCGACTAGTAAATAAATGCTTATACCTTTTCTGTTCCCTAACGCCGTCTTTTAAATTAATCTCTCAAAAAGTAATTGGGGAGAAGAGGAAGAAGTTAAAGTTGGATAAGAAGTTAGATGAAACTGTGGCAAAACAAACTGCTATATTCAAATCCTTTCTTTTAGTTAAGTTTCAAACTAAAAATAGTCACAACTTCGACATTCACATTTCTTAATTGCTTATTTTCCATATCCCCTGTAGGTAGGATAAGACATCATAGCCTTAAACCGTGGCAAGAAAAGTTTGGGGCTGGGTATTAGGATAAATTTTCTAATCGCAGTGAGGGATGGGAACAGGTGACTCTCAAGATGGGGAGGGAAGAAGGACAAAAGGGGCTAAATAATCTTTTTGAGGTCTCTTTGAGCTGTATTTTTTTCCTATGATGCTTTAAATGTAGCGTGCCCATCCCTGACACTGGGGACTTGATATTTCCTAGGAGGCTGGTGAAAATAGCTTTTGATGCTTGAATTTATTCTATAAGGGAAAATAACGCTTTAACTTTTTGTTGTCTACTTTGGATTCTAATCTGGCAAAGATATATTTGAGTACTGAACTTTCTGCACCAGGGATCACCGGGGCTGTTTGCAGCGTGTAATGTTAAGCAGGTGTGTAAGTCTTTGGAGGATCAAGGACCTCATTTGTACTAAAAAGTCACAGCAAAATCCAGTGGGTTGGTTCAGTTTAACAGGTTTAACTGGAAGCCACCACACAGGTGGATGGGTATTCCTGCCCAGCCCTGGTGTCCTGGCCAGAGTTGCCTGGTTCATCAAAGACACCAGGCACATCATTTCACATAGATGTCACCACCAGCCCCCACACAAAACCAGCTTTTTTTGTTTTGCTAAGGATGTAATTCCCCTGTGGCAGAACCAGCTCGGTAAATGTAATGACAATGTAGGTGTTGCATGGTTAGCTCCTGCACAGCCCACCCAGCTTCCCCTCTTTTTAACTCCCCTGGAAATAAATACTACTTTGTCAGTAGATTAAAAAAAAAAAAAAAAAAATTTAAAAAGGGGGAAAATCTAGAAAAGGAATTGAAAATAAATTGCCTGCTTCATTCAAATAACATAGCTGATTTAAATCAGGGAATGAACTCTCTTGAATTTCTGGGTTGTAATGAGGACAATGCAGACTTATTGTTCAGACTCTTTCAAGCAAGCTGTATCCAAAACGCTCAATAGAATTAAGCCCTGATCCTGCAATCACTTACGCCCATGCGGAACTGGATGGCTTCGCCGAAGACATTAGGCGGAGTTATTCATAGCGTTAAGCATGTGTTTAAGTCTCTGCAAGACTGGAGCTGTGCATGGCTGGGGAATTAAGCATCCGAGGATGGAGAAAGGGCACCAGGGATGTCCTCTGCACTGCATCCCAGCATCGTTTCTCTCCCATGGGTGCTCACAGTCCAGATGCGGGGTGGTGGGCTTGGGCACGCTGCCCAGCACGCCTGGATTCGCTTCTTGGTTTAATTCCCAGCATTTTTCATATTCCCGCTGCTCATTCCATTTCAACAAGCTTCTCATTTCCCACTGTTTGTTTAGTTTCAACGCTGGACCCAGCTCAATATTTGCCTTCTCGTCCCTACTATTTGTTCTTATTTCCATGTGTTTAACATATATATTTGTTGCTATCTGCCCAGTAATCGCAACCGCTTTCCCTTGCTGCTTCCCTTTTCCCTGCTCAGCCTGCGGAGCCGCCTCACAGAGGGAAGCCTCCTTGGCTTCCCAAGGGCAGGATGCTCTGAGTGCCAGCAGATGCTGGACTCTCATTGCAAACCAGAGCAGGAGATGCAGACAGCAGAGCTGTGGGCTTAGGTTTTTGTTTCTGAGACACAGAAAGGCTTCCATAAAAGCTCAATACCTTTTTTTTTCCCCCTTATGTGTGAAAAGGTTTTTCTCCACGTCTTTCAGGGCAGGCTATTTCCCTCAGTGATTAGCTACCTTTTATCCAGGGACCTTGAACCTCTCTATAAATGGAATCCCCCTGCTGCTCTGTGCTTTGGGCATTATATTGGCCACTTTAACAAGAGAAAGGCTGAAGCACACGGATAGCGTCTGCAACGGGGGACCAAAGTGCTGCGGTCTGGCAGGGCAAGGTGTCTGCTGCCTGTCTGGAGGGCTGGGGCATGCTCATGTGGGTTATTCCTGCGGTGCCATGCAGGCAGGCGTATCCCCAAATGTCTCCTTCTCCCTGGTGCTCAGAGGCAAGCGATAGCCTTCCTGATGCCAGGGGCTTGCCTGCATGCTGCCATGGCTTTGAGAGTGCTGGAAAATGGGAATAAAGATGAGGAAGAAAAGAAGAGAAGGCGGGGGGGAATGATGCACAGGCTGGAATACACTGGTTTGCTCCCAAAAAAACCCTCCTCAGCCTGTTGTTTCATATCAGGTTTCCTCTTGAGCGAGCAATTGTGAAGCCAACCTGTCCTACGAAATGAGCTGTCACTCCTCACGCTGAACAAACAGTATTGATTGCAGCGTGGGGGGAGCCAGTGGCACGCTGCTGCCTGTCCCGGGGGGGCTGGTTCGGCTCCTGCTGCCGTACGTTGGGACTTGATGGCTGGTTGATGCACAGCAGATTGGCAGAGCTTCTGCGGTGTGCTGTGGGACATCTTGGGTGGCACCTCAAAGGCACATCAGCAGGTAGCAGCCAAAATTTTGGAAGGAGGACCTGGCTTTTGGCTGTAGAGTTGTTCTTTTCTGACATGTGGAGGTTTTTTTCCTGGTGTTTCTGACATGTGTTTCTTCTGCTGGGAGGCCAGGACCCTCCAAAATCACCCCTGTGCCGCCTCTGCAACCTCCTCACCCCTAGCACTCCGGTACTCCGGATCACAGCATCTCCCCTCCTCCTTGCTCCCTCTTCACCTTCCACCAGCTTTGTGCGTTGCTCTAACACAGACCCTTGCTTGTTTTTATTATTTATTTGAGCTGGCAGCTCTGTTTTGCAAAGATGACACCCCCCCACCCCCCCGCATCATTGTGTCTTTCATTGTGCTGCACTCGAGGCATCTCTGCCTTTCACCCGTGCTGCTATAGCAACTGCTGGAGATGCTGTGGCAAGGCCACCCTGGCCAGGGCCATCTGCACAGGAATGATACCTACTTCAGGCATTTTTAGCACCGAGCAGGTAACGTTGCATGTTGCAAAGAGCAACCGTTGCGGCTCTGGAGCAATATCACCATCCAGAGGGTTTCTCAGTTCATAAAAGCCCTTTGTAGCTACAGAGAGGCATGTTTCTGCAGCTCACTTGGCAATTGCATGCACGCGATAGTCCTGCGGTGAGTAGACCCAAATGCATTGGCCGTAATCATCTGTCACATTTATATACTGTACTTCACCCCAAAGGATCCCAGTGTGCTTCGCAGCAGGCGTTGTGCAATGGGATCCATCATCTGGCATTGAAGCGTGGCCAGATCCTGGCAGGATGGAGCACGGCAGCTGTTGAACGTGATTTTATGCTGATGGCTGTGGGGGGACCTCATCCCATAGCCCCTGCAAAACCGCAGGAGAGGTGTGGTAGGGATGAAACCCACCTCCAGCCCAGAACTGGGGACCTCAGCCTGCTGCTGGGTCACATCCCACAGCTCTTGCTGCTCCTTCACCCCCCCAGCTCCACTCCAGCACACTCAGACCCGCTGTAGCTGGTGCAGCAGGTACATCTGTGCCTGCCATGGACAAAAAATGCTTTCTTTTCCTGCAGCTTCTGGGTTTCTCATGTCTGAAGCAGGTAGGCTGATCGATGGGGATTGACATGGCCAGAGCCCAAAGTTGCCTGCCACGATGATGCTGTTAAAGAACAGATTTAATAGCAGCCATGCGAGTCACTTTGTAACCCCAGCAATTGCCACAGTGCAGCCAAGATTCACTTATTTTGCAAAGAGATGATAAATATTCTCTAGTTTCCCCCGTGCACGTTGCTCTTCTGCATGAATATTTTGGGTAAGATGGGAGAAAGGCTGGTGTTCCCTGACACTAGCTGGAGGTCTGGATGAGTCACCGCTCCCCTCTCGCCTTGCCTCCCTGCTCCAGGGCTCTTTCCAAAACGCTGTTGTCATCCCAATTTCTCAGTCTCCCACACCCCTGGGCTGTTTGAAGCCCGTCTCCACTCCTTTCCCTGCTCAGGGATGGCTGCAGCTGTGTTGTGTCGCTTGTGACCCCTGTTGCAGGTCGCTGGCTTGAGGAGGTAGGCTGGATCCAAGGGGAAAAGGGGGAAGCACCGTGTGCCTCTTGCAGACTGGGCTGGCCCGCCGTTCATGTGATCAGCCAAGTTACAGGGTGGTTCATGTGATCAGCCAAGTTATACGGTAACACACCGGTAATATCCCTGTTAATGCACTCGGGTCCCCAGCGAGCGCCGCAACCCTGCCAGCTGGCTAATGAGCTGCTCTCCTTGCATTATCCGGTGTAATTGTCTTCATATGAATGGAAATAATCTGTTAGTGTTAATGCTCTGGGCCAGGATTCGTGTGGTCCTGCCTGCATCCCAGCTGTGGGTGCTCGGGGTGAAAGCAGGGGGTCCCCACGCACCCTGCAACCGGGGGTACCAAGGGCAGAGTTCCCCAGCCCCTTGCCTGCCTGTGGCTCCTTCCGACAAATATTGCTCTTTCCATCCTGTAAATGGGATCGTCTTTTAAAATATTTTGAAATCTACTGACAAAAAAAGCACTCTGTCACAAGTAGCTATTATTGATGTTGTTATTATTGCATCTCTCGTCTCTGCTGCAAAGGATGCCTGACCATGCTGACAGCTGCTATTAAGAAAGTTGCACAGCCAGTGTTTCTGGGGATATAATTCTTTCTGACACTAACACTTTTAGTTAAACACTAAAAGGGGTTATTTCACAAAGTAAAAGCAAGAACTGTGAAAAAGTTTGTCCGTGACATATGAATAGTAATCATGTTGTAGATTATCTGGAGTTAGATCTATTACAAGATCCCTCCGTGCTCTTTACAGACGTGGCAAAACCCATTATCCCAATTCTGCAGCTGCAAAGGGTGAACTAGGTGAAACTATCTAGGTGTTCAGGACAAACGGGGAGAAATGACATTTCTGATCAAGGAATTTCTCATGCTACAGGGCTGAGGAACAAAACGGATTATTTTCCCCAATATAGACAAAGTTTTGAGCACACGCAGACCAATATATGGCTTCAGCCCCTTTATGGCTTTAACATAAAACCAGGAGACGTGTTTGGCTTGGGCTGGATTTTCTATTAGGTGTTAAAATAGCAGGAGGGGGAGAGAGACAGATGGACTGGAGCAAGCACAGAGCACGCATCAAAGCCTGCGTCTCCTCTCGCTGACTCTGAAGCGTCTCTAATAAGCACCTAAAGGGACTGTACTGGCACTTGGGTGACTGCCATGCAAAGGATGGAACAGCAAAGAGCAGGGCAAGGGATTCCTGACAAGACCCTTTTTCTAAGGATCCTTCCGAGCCCTGCTCTGGTTTCCCACGAGCTGAACAACAGGGACTGGCCTCAAAGCCCTGTCCCCATCCTGCTGTCACCCAGAGCTCGAGGACAGCCAAAGCGTTTCACACTGGCATCATTGCCCAACTCTTGGCTGTCGCTAGCAGGATCCCAGGCAAGTGGCACAGGCTGCCATCCATTAGCCATTTCCCCAGCGCTGCAATTTATCCCTGTCATTTAGGGTTCATGTGCTATTATTTAGTCTATTTCCAAGATCTTATTACATTTTTTATTCATAGGGAGGTTAGATTTATATATGAAGATCAATAAAAGGCTCTATCATGGCTACATTATTAATAAGGAATACATTATACGTAGACAGACAGCCCACTCTATTGGATTTACTTAGTAGATATGCTTTTTGGGGGCTTTTCTGAAAATTTACTACCTGTTCGATCTCTCTTCCTCTCCTTGCCTCTCCGTGGGCACCCATCCCTCCCTCCTTCTGCACAGGGATAATAGCAACTCTATTTAGCAGCATATGTCCTTTGTCCCTGCAGACAACACTGTCGTGCCTCTATCCTCCAACAGCCCCTAAATCTGCACGAGAGGCAGGACGTGTGCCACGGGGAGAGCAGCTCCGCTCGGTGCCATCACAGTCACGCTCTCTTTAGTTTTATGCCACTTTATTCCCTTTCTGCTTTATCTGTCACACCGTGGCTGGATGGAGAACTTGTCTGCGGCCACCTCCAGCACCGAATCTCGATGTCCTTGCCGCAGGTAGGAAATTGAGGCAGCAACGTAAATTAGGAAAATTCAGGATAAGATCAACTGCTGATGCTCAATCGCGGGCAGTGCCAGCCCACAACACGAGCACTGAAACTCAGGCTCCTGCAATTCAGATATTGCACCTCGTAGCCACCAGGCAGGATTCCCCACCACGTGCGTTCAACTACTTTGCACCATTTTGCACTTTGCTGTCCTTCCAGCTCAGTTCTCGCTGTTATTTATGCGATGGCATCTTCCAGAGGTGTAAAGGGCAGGTGCGCACCCACCGTGGGGCATCCACACGTGCAGCTCATGCCTGTTTGGCTGCCCAAAGAGCTGGGCATGGGCAGCGAGAGCTCTGCAGAGCCCTTCGGGGGGGGAATGATTTGCCCAAGGTCAAACAGGGAAGGGACACAGAAGCTCCCGAGGTGGCAGCAGCTCCTTGTGCCAACAAGGGCTGGGCTCGGCACCAGTGACCCCCAGCCAGCTTCCCACGATGCACCCGCTTGTAAATCTAATTCTAATCAGCAGTTATTAAGTCTAATTATCATAATTAACAGAGAGTGGGAAAATATTAGCTGGAATAATCAAATCTGATCAGGCCAATGCTGCCTTTGCCTGGGAAACCTGTGGAGGGATAAGTCAACTTATCCGCGCTGCACTTGTACCCTGTCAAGGTTTTACGAGTACATGAACCGTCAGGCTCATCAGAAACGATTCCAGCTATGGTTCAAGCTCTGACCTCCTTCAGCTAATTACTACCACAGCAGTTAATCATGGAGAAGCGTTAATGGGTTGGTTCCTCCTTCTGCTTTGGCTGCTGTTTGTGCCGGGTGGGGGATGCTGCATGGGCTGCCGTGAGCGCGCTGGTTAACACCAGAGGGGCTGGTAGGGAATGCGCAATGGTGCAGGTTCAGTCCCGGGGTAGAAAATCAATAAAATGCATAGAGTTCTTGCATACTGAAAATGGCTTTCCTTCCCCTGGTGCTCTTAGCATTCAGGACCTCTCCACTCTCAGTCTTGAGCTCATGCGTAGAGGAGAGCGAAGAGTATCTGGCTCAGGAGGTTTTACAAATCTTTAGTTATCCATCCCTTCTTGAGATCAGCGGGTGAGCAGCAGCAGGTCAGAGTTATAAGGCAAGTATCTAAGATAATACCACAATTATAATAAGCAGCCTTCAAACACAAATAATATTATTTATTAAGAAAACATCAGAGGTTGCATCTGCCCTTCTCTCAATGGAGACCCCCGAAGCAGTGGCAGCCCTGGGGGGCCCAGTGGATGCAGGTCCAGCTGTGGCGGAGCAGCCTGTGATGGCAGCACATCTGGGGAGCTGGCGGTTCGGATGCTGGAGAGCATTTCTAGATGCCTGTGGGAAGGCAGAGCTGCCAAATCCCTCCGCAGCTTTGCTCTCCATAGGGAGCAGAGGGAAAGAGCCGCCCAGAGCAGCACGACGGAGGCTCCTCTCCGCTGCCCTCCTCGCCTGCTTATGATTTGCTCCTCCGACACCTCAAACAGCACTTTGCTGTCTGTGCGCAGCATTAGCAGCCACGCGTTGGCATGATTGATGTTTAATTACTGTCACGGTGTAGTCACAGCTCCTGAACGTTTCCTGCCCTCTGCACAGTAAAACACCTCAAGGCTTTGCTCAGGTCCTTGGTGCTTTTCCAGGCTGTCCTGTGCAAGCCCCAGCCCTCAGGGAGGCTGTCTTAGGCTTTGAAAAAAAATTTAAAATAACAATCTGATCTAATTTTTCCCTAGCTCTTCCATCTTCCAAACTTCATACTTTTCCCCGTTTGCCCGTCCCCCCCCCCCCCCCCCAAAAAAAAAAAAAAAGGCAACCCAGCTGGTCGACAGTAACAGTCTTGTGAGGTTCCAAATCATCTCTTCTGCTCAAACTAAACTGTGTTCCTGATCAGAATGAAATCAGATATTTAGCAGCATTAAGTACTTGTAACTACACTATTTATTACGTTGTGGATTGTGGTTTGTTACAGGATTTCTCAGCCATTATATGATTTTGGAGGGGATTTTTTTTTTTTTTCTCTCAGGAGCTTGTAGCACTTAAAATTGTGTTGTATAATGGTTAGTATAATCATCTAAATTAAATGTGTCTCTGCTGAATGATGCTTTATGTTAATTCTACAGCGCGATAGCGGATGCATAAGTAAGCAAGCTGTAGTTGGGCAGGATAGCTGCGAAAATGTACTGGACCCGACTGCTCCCTCGGGGTGTAAATTAGGAGATGCTCCAGCAAGCACGGTGCAGCTACACTGGCTTAAAGCTGACAAAAGGCAGAGCAGGATGGGACCCGCCGACTGCCCCAGCTGGGGATACACACAGCAGAGCTCCCAGCAGTGATTCTGGCTGCCATAGCACTCAGAGGGCTTTTTTTTTTTTTTTTTTTTTTTTTAAATTATTATTTCCTTGATGGAAAAGCTTTTCCATCATACATCAGCACTACGCTTGCAATGGCTTGGCTCCAAGCCTCCGTGTCTTGGGATAACTTTTGACCTTCAAATCCCTTATGGATTCTCCATCCTTCCAGAAATCATCTTTGCCCTCTGCCTCTGGAGCCCCAGTCTTGATGGGCTGCCATCCTCCTGCACCCACCGGTCCCCAGGGACGACGTGTCCCCAGCGGGGAGAGCTTGGCCATGGTGGGGCTGGGGATGGCTTGAGGTGGGTGCAGCAAGGCTCGGCTTGGGGCTCACAGGGATGTAATATATATATATAAAAAAATATAAATATATAAAATATATATATACAAAAATATATAAATATAAATATTAAAAAATGCATGCTCCATTGCTTCTCCATCACCCTTGCCCAGATGCTTGCATCCGTGCCAAGGGGATACAAAATGCAACTACAGATGGAAAATCAACACCCGAAGAGGTGAAATGTTTCTCTAAAATTCAGTGGGTGTTTGGGGGCAGAATAAAGGCCCAAACTCAATATTTCCAGGGGCATTTCAGGGTTGCACAGCTCCCAAGCACGGAATCAGCAGTCGGAGATGCCGAGGTGGCGCGGGGTAGAGCAGACAGGTTAGCCAACAGGTTGGAGAGAAATTGGTATGCAAGCTACAGCCAAGGCAGCCTTTATATCAGAGCCTCACAAAGGCAATTCTCAGCAATTGATATAAAAAGGTGTCAGTTCTGGTTTAAGTACTGTATTACCAGCAAAGATTTATCTGCTTCAAAGGCAGGCCTCATGCCACTGAGGGAATAAACAGCTCTTCTCCTTATCTCTTTCGCATAGCGCAATATTTTCTCTGTTCGACTTTGGCTCCAAAAAGACTTTTTCTTCCACTTTCTTATTCGCATATGGTAATTTAGAAGAACTCCCCAAACTTCCTGGAAATCTCCCAGGGAAAACGGCTTCTTGGGGTCTTGGAGGGGCAGGGGGCAGCTTGTGCCCCCCAGAAGGCTGCAGGGGGGGTGCAGGGGGATGGAGGGGGGGGTTCTGCTGGTGATGCAGTGGGCAGGGGCTCCTTCGCAGGGTCGGATGTGGCTGGACCAGAAAACAGCTCCAATGAGCATAGCAAAGAGGAGCAAGACCGCTCTTCATCGGCTGTTTCTGTGCAGAAATTCTGGAGGAAAACTGCAAACAGCGTCTCTGACCACCCCCGGGTGATCCTCAGAGCAAAGCAGCGCCAGCGCGTCCCGCTCCCGGGCTGGGATGCGAGGAGCGAGGGATGCACGGGGGAGGTTCATCTCCCCACCTCTTTATTTGCTCAGAAAAGAAGGATGGCAGAGCTGGAGTGGCCGAGCAGCTGGCGTGGCTCCTGTAGGTGATGGAGTGGCTGCTTCGCCGCTGCCGGCTCGCTAGCAGGCTGGATAGATCAATAGACAAAACAGTTTTCACTAGCTCATTTGCCGAGCTGCTGAGTTGGTGCCGTACCTGGAGCTGCATGGGAATGAGCCTGCCCTGGCCCTGGTGCTTTGCTGAGGTCATGGAGGGGGAAAAAAGGAGAAGGTGCAGGATGCGGCCAGGCTGGGGCACCCTGTGCTTGTGATGGGTGCGGGGCTGAGGTGCCCTGTGGTGGAAGGGGTGCCGCCAGCCCCAGGCAATGCTGCTGCGGGGCTTCCCATGCTTTTCCAAGTAATTCCAGAAGACCATTTTAAAAATGATGTCTTTAAGGATATTTATACAGGCCACATATATTTTATACGCCTGCAACAATGCATTTTATGAAGTATATAAAGAAACAGATAGAAATTATCTATTTCTCCTGTACAGCTTGTGTCTGGTTTTTTGGGGGGGAGAGATAACAAGGACCTATTTCATTTCGCTGCTTGCTGCAGGATGCCACACAATAAATCGAGAAACGAAGTTTTGAAAAATGCTTCTCTCCCCCCACCCCCCTTTTTTTAATGCCATTCTAAGCTGGGAAAACCCAGCAAATGGAAAAACATTATTTGCAGGCTATCAGTCCAGCGTCCCTTTTGCTCCCCTCTCTTGTTTGCTCACTGAAATGAATGGGCTCTTTCGGCAGCAAGGATCATAACACTAATCGGAAGCAAGGAGCATTGTGTTTGCAAAGAATCAAGGATCTTTCCCTTCGCAAACTTTGCAAAATGGTTCTTCAGATATTTGGGAACAATTAGATCAAGCTCAAGTAAAAGCTGCTGCCGGGTGCTGATCGGCAGCTCTCCTCTTCATCAAATATTCAGCATGGATATTTCATTATCAGCCTAATTCATACGCCGCAGCCACGGCTGGGTGGTTTTAGAAATTAAACTGTACTTTCACCTCTAACGAACGCAGTCCCTGGCAGGCGATGAAGTGGAGAGAGGCTGCCATGCCGCTGCCTGACTGAGTGGGGTGGGAGGGGGCTGCAGCAACCAGGGCTGTGCGTGGCTTCACCTTTCATAAGCAAAAAATTAATCACATCCAAAGCGATCCGGTGAATGAAGCTAGCAAGCTGTGCAATTACAGCAATGTACAGGAGTTAATTAGTCACTTGCCTTTGCTGTGGAGAGAGCCCTGTGGAGCTCCGGTGCGAGCCGCCGAGAGCTGGAGCTGGCAAGGGTTTACTGGTGGGGTCAGTGCGTGTTCTGCATCTCAGGGCTGGGGTGAACCAGAAATAATTTAGCTTTTTGGAAATGCTAACCCTGGCGTTTGGAGGAGTGATGAGTATGGCCGTGCTGTTAGCAACATGTGGACCTGAGCAGGATGGGAACCAGGGGAGGGGAGAGGAGGTCTAGCTGCTCAGCCACCTGGGATGCGCTGAGTTGCTGTGAATTCTGCTTTATGTGCTCGCAAAAACCCTTGTCTCCACTATGGGAGGGTTTACAAGCAAATAAATCTGTTGATACTATGAGCCGAAAAGCATCAGCACCAGGCGTTTGTGCCCGGCCCAAGCTTTACAACGCCGGCAATTAAACTTCTTGTCGGCACATGGGTTCTCAAACAGGTTGACAGCATGTTCAGCTAATAGCACTGCTGGTGTTCCTCTGCTGCCTGCAGTAGTTTATGAGCACTTGAAGTGCCACAACCAGAGTCAGGAACATCCTCCCTCCCATGTACCCATCTACACAAGAGCATCTGATTCCTCTCTGGGGCTTCTCAAACGGGAGTTTGCGCGTGATTTTAGTGCTCGAGCAGCGAAAGGGATTTGCCTGGGAAACATCACCCCTAACGCACTGTCAGTCTGCTGAGTCTGGGATACACCAGGCTCCCCAGCACAGAGGGACCAGCGATGCTCAAGAAGCATTAACTCACGCTGTCAGCAGCGTACGAACAACCTGCGTGGGCTCTGCCAGCACAGCACCCGCCGCGCGTGCTCAGGGCAGCCCCTGGTAAAGCAGCAAAAGCCTCCAGTTGTTCCTTTATAGCTTTTTACGAGGTGGAAAAAGAGGATTTGTGTACACGGGTAGCTCTGCGTGGGCAGGCAGGAGCTGGGCTGTGCAGCCTGGCAGGGCTGGGGGCTCCAGGCAGTGATGGAGGGATACTGGGAGCACTGCCTTGCTGGTGGTGCTGGAGGAGCATTGCCAGTGTGGGGAGGAACCTTGCAGGGACAAGCCGCCCATCAGCAGGCGGAGAAGCAAAACTGGTTTCCTACGGAGGTGCCTCTCTTACAGGACCTCTGTCTTCATAGAAACCCCAAATCCATGCGATTTGTACCCTTTTGGTGCAGTTTGGTGGAACAGGTCAACAGATTGACCTGTTGGGGAGAGGGGGACACAGGCACAGGCGTGCACAAGCCTTGTTCCCTTCGGAAACTGGGCTACGAGGGGCCACGGGTTTCTGATTTGGAAGAAAAATGGTCAAAGGACACAAACCATGGGTTCTGCACAGCTCAGGGGGCTCGACGGTGACATCCGTGTGACCGTCCACGCTTGGGCTATCCGATGCCAGGCGAGATGAAGTCAGTGTGACATTTTCCACAGATGCCAGCTGCAGGGCTGCAGATAGGGAGCTCTGCCTGGCGATTGGCACAGCTCATAGGAAAGGGACAAACCTTCCACGGGCAACAGGTCTGGCCCCATAAAAGACACAGATGCTCTGGCTCGCGTGCATCCTGACCCACCTCAGAGAGCTCGGCGCTTGCTTGTCACATACTGCTGGTCACTGGGAATTTGATGGGTTTGTGCATCATTGTCAGGGCTTCACTTAGCACAGCCGGCTGGCTCCTCTCCATGCAATTACAAATGCAGACACTGGAGCTGCAGCGGGCAGTGTGCGTGGCCGGCCCAGGCACCTGCATACAGATCAGCCCCAGAACCGGAGTGACAGCGCTGGGAGGGCTGACACCCGCTCTGCTGGGGACGCGCCGGGCTGTGACGCCGGCTGTCGCAGCAGCAGCGGGGACGCTGGCATGAGGACCTAATTAAGCACTTTATGCATGGGTGGTTGTAATGAAAACCATATTGCCAAGAGGGCTGCTCTTGGCCATGCTCAGGATTCACCAGTCGCGGGAGAAATGTTTAAATAAACAAAGGAAAAAGCCCAACGCTTCACGCCGAAGCATGGCAGGTCTCTCCCACTCTCCTCCCCGCCTCTCGACTATTAAAAAGCATGGCAGGTGGAGGTTTCTCTAACCTGCTGAAGTATTTGGCCACCGGCTACCGGAGGCAGGAAAACTTTTGGATTTATTCATGGCCACCTGTCAGGGGCTGTCATTCCCCATGCTGAGCTACAGCCTGAAGTTTGCTGTGCTATAAATCAGCTCCTCTTGGACATCATAACTCTTCTTTATAGGCTTTTTCCCCGTCATAAATAAACCTCATTCCATATGTATATACTGCAAAAGGCAAGCCTGATTTGCAGCTCCGTGCCAGCTCAGGTGGCATCTCTCTGCCAGCTGACAGAGTGCCCGGGGAATGTCTCCAGCCTGGCTGCATCCCTGCGTGGGATCCATCCCTGCGTGGGATCTCCCGGCTGCAGGGACTAGGACCCTCCAAGGAGACCTGTGCAAAGCAGGGGCTGGGGTGGGTGCTCTTACCCATCCGAATTCAGGTACAGCAGAGCAGGGAGCGGAGCCAGTCACTTAGGAAGTCCTTCAGCCACAAAATCCTCTTTGCACGCAGAGCATAAATGTGTTTACTGAAATTAGGACCAACTGAAGAGACATGTCATTAGCAGGAGGGGAAAAAAAAGAGATTTGCAAGAAGCGTGAGCAAATCGAGCGAGGTCTGAGGCTTGTTTTCCCTCCTCCTACATGCTCTTCCAGCGGGGGGATGCAGTAGGAATGGGGGTGGCTCCTTGAGGAGGATGAGATGGGAAGGTGGCTGTGCCTTTTGCTCCGCTCCTTCCTTGGCATCCCCTGGCCAGGAGTAGGGAGCGAGCAGGGGTCAGTGCTCAGCCTCAGACAAAGACCTCATTTCAGCCAAAACAGCTGAGCAGTTTATGTCCCCTGCTGTCCGAATGAAGAATGGACCCCTCTATTTTTGTCCTTTGGCTGGTATTTTAATGGCAGATTAACAGGAAATAGGTCTAAAGGTGCAATCTGCCTGTTTTTTCCCCCTTAAAGAGGCTGCAGAAGTGCACATTGGAATTTGGGTTTTGCAAGGGGCTTAAAGGCGGCACTGGCCAGTGACCCCACCGTAAAGCCAGGGCTGGGGGACCTCTGAGAGCCCAGGGGTTGGAAACACAGACTTCATCCAACCCATCATTGCACTTTCTTCTCCCTTTATTGCTCCTACAGTGCTGTCAGGGATCTCACAGGGATGCCAGAAATGCCTAGACCAGGATTCAACCCAAGTGCGTGTGGATGCAATTCCCACTGAAACCAATAACAATAGTTCCCACCACCCTTACCGCAATTTTCTGCTGTAGAATCATAGCATCATTTAGGTTGGAAAAGACCTCTGAGATCATCAAGTCCAACCTTTGACCCAGGACCCAGATGATCATTTTAAATGGTTTAAGTTGGCAACTTGGAGAGATTAAACCTGAGCAGAGCATTTGTTGTAACTCCAACAAGTTCAAGTCGGGGAGAAGCAGGGGAGCCCTGGCACTGATGCTGAAGGGGATGCTGGGATGCTGAGTGCCTTGCAGGCCCCAGACTCTTTAGTTTCTGGCACCAGAGCATGGGGGTTTTCATTGCCTCTCCTTGCAAAGCCCTGCTGTGGCCCCCCCGAGCCCCCACCAGCACAGGAGCAGGCAGCGTTGGGCAGGGCGGTGGGAAGCAGGCAGTGGCCAGGGCTGGTTTCTGGCGCAGGCAGCTCCCACCTCCTGGCTGCCAGCTCTATTCAGGATAGTTCACACCATATCTGCCTCTTGACTATTAACAAAACCGTCGGCATCGGCTGCCGAGAATTACTTAGAAATCATAACACAGTCTAATCAATACTGCTTTCACCCACGCAGGGAGCTGCTGGGGTGGGAGGGGGCAGCGAACAGCGTCTGCATCTAAAGCATCCCACCGTGCTGAGCCGCTGCAGGTGCTGGCAGCTCTGCCATGCACGGGGGTGCAGGGTGGGTGCACCCCCCAACCAGCTTCCCTGGCAGCCGTGCTGGCCCCAGGCTGGAGCCGAGGTGTTTCCTTCCAGGAGAACCTGTCCCTCACCTATTTCTGAGTGCTCAGGTCAGAGGGGATTCAGGGATGTCACTCTTGACTAAGGGTGGATGAAGCAAGCAGGGTGAACTTTCCATCACAGCTGAACACCGTCGTCTCCTTACCCTGAAGGACCCCGGAGCATCTCTTCCCTATTTGCCCCTTGAAATTAATATCGCAATCAAGCGCCTCTCCAGATTTATACTGGTACGATCTCTGGTTCTGATGCAATGTCACGCAGTTTTATGGAGATGCTGTTGATTTGGACCAGTGATCACAGTGACAAGAGTGCAATGCCAGGAAACTTCCCAGGGTTGCTCCTGATTTACATCCGTGATTCCGCTTAATCATAAGCACTGCCAATGCAATCCCAGTCAAAGGCAGCTTATACCAATGTGGCAAAAATTTGCCCTATAAATTATCTTTAGAGCACAAGGATTTCAAGCATGCCTGTCCTAGATTAAGCTGTGTCCTTGTCAGTCTTGAACTAGAGAGGAAATAAATCCCTCTCTCCTTTTTCTTCTTCTTCTTTTTTTTTTTTTTTTGCCTGACCTACCCGGCTGGAAAGCCAAGACCTGGCAGGAGACGAGCTCTGCCTACTGCTTCGGCTCCCCATCCATGTGCCTTGTCTCCACCACGGTCAGCAGAAATATCGCTAGCATCCATTTCGGTTCATCAGGAGGGAAACTGAGGCAGGGACTGAGACAAGGGAGGCCCCAGGGTCCCTTCAGGGCTTGTTGCAGAGCCAGGGAAGGAGCCTGGGGAAATAAGAAATGCCCCAGCAGAGCCAGAGCTGCGGTGGCCGGTGCTCCCCCTCCTCTGCGGCTGCCGGCATGTGTAATTAAATAATCAATTATCGGCACACGGGTTTTACGGGTGCTTTTACACCCCTGTTGCAGGCAGGGGACTGCAGGCTGCGGGCAGGAGCACGGTGCTCTGCCAGATGGGCCATCAAACCCCGCTGCCGGGCAGGCACACAGCTCCACTGCCTTCGCTTTTCTTGTTTGCAACGAATTTACAAATCCTTTAAGTACGGAAAAACTGAGCTTTCCCCCAGGAGAGACAGATGGCTGCAGAGGCATTAGAAAGGCAGTCAAAGCAGAGGGTTTTTTTTGTTGTTTGGTGGTTAATATCTGTGTGCGTGCGTCTATGTACGGCTGCAAATGATTCATTAGTGTTTGACTCTCCTGCCCTCCTCCGCCATCCGCCTGGGCGAGCGCTGGGGGCTGTGGCGAGCTGGCAGCCGGCCTTCCTTGCCAAGGGTTTTTGCTTTAATCCTGCTGGGGAAGGGGTAGGACCGATGCTGGGTCAGAACCAGCCCCTGCATCACCTCCCATCCCAGTTCCCACCATGCAACCGCTGCAACAGCACTTGCCAGCCTTGCTCCCAGTTGCAAAGCCCCGTGCCAGGGGGGCTAGTTCTTTTGCCGGGGGCTTTAGCCAGAGGCAGCGTCACTCTTCCCGTGGCTGTTTGGGATGCTGCGCTGGGCAGGTTTAGGAAGTGATGGGGAGCGGGACATTGCTGGCATGGAGGGCAGCGAGGGGATGCAGCCCCGGGGTGGTCGCTGCCAGGGAGCAGCCGAGGCCGGCAGCAGGGCTGGTTGATAGCATCCTTCAGTGGCGTGAAGGCATCACCAGGCTGCCTTTGGGAGGCCAGCTGCACGCACCTATTTTAATTTTCTTAAATAGCAGCAGTACTTTTCATATTCTCAGCCACATAAGTCACCTCACATGTTAAGAGCCCAGGCAAGAGGGCACGGGGCATGTGTGGGACAGAGATAAATCTGGAGCTCCATGCAGGGCTGCCTGGCTGGCTGTTTAGTTATGGCACAGGAATAAATGTCTGCTTTGTGTCAGCTCTTTGCAAGGTCCTCCGATGTCCTTCTAGCTCCAGCTCTACTGCACGCATTCTGTCTTAGGCTGAACAAACACATCCACGGCCAGAAATTGATTTTCTAAAAATGTAATAGGCGCACAAAACCCAACATGTATAAAATATGTCGGTTTGTGGGGGGAACAATTGCACTTCTTTCCTGCCCCCAAAAAATCAATTGTAAGAGTGTATGTAAAAATACAATGGCACTAAACGCCAAATAATTAGGTGATTGTGCTAAGCAAACATCTTATTTAAAAATGGCTCAGCAGTACACGGCTGTAAGACACAATCTAATCAGAATGAACCAGGAAATGTAGCAGTTTCCAGGTGAGTAAGCTGAAATGCAGAAGTCGTCGTATGAAAGGGAGGGGGGGAAAAAAAATCAGGGATGGAAATGACAAGGGAAGGAGAGGAATCAGCCACATAGACAGGAGTAATAGCAGCACATTGCCGTCATTATTTCTGAGCGGAAAGCACGGCAGAAAGAATGAGGGGGAAACATGAAATTAAATCAAATATGATTACCGAACAAATAGAAAAGGACTAACTCAGGGGGTTTTGTTTTGGGTTTTTTTTTTCCCCCAGAGTGTGTTTGGGCAATGAGGAGTCCGCTGGAGCAGAGGCAAGGATGGGAGAGGCTGGGGGGCATGGGGGGAGCAGGGTTTGTCGCTCCATCACCCCATCACACCCCACTGCAGCCTCATCCCAGAGCAGATGATCCCTTCAGGTCAGGGACGAGCAGCAAGAATGGGTGGGAATCTGTTACCCTAAAAAATGTTTTTTAATCCCATTTTCATGCAAATGTCATTGCGATAAAGAACAAGGAAGTTCAACACAGGTACCGGGGCATAATTACTTCTGAGTAGATTGTTTTTTGGGGGAAAAAAAGCATTTTTTTCTTTAATTTTGAACTCCCCAGAGCACCAGCTGCTCCTTTAAACACCTCCAGCTTTCGCTGCTCCCATCCCCGCTCGAGCAGCTCTCATAATCAACGAGCGTGGGGGCCCTCGGTAGCTTCGGCTCATCCGTCTTTCCCAGCGGCTCGTTCATCACCAGCAGCGGGGAAGGCGCTCAGCCCTCGTCCCCGCTGCTTTTGCTGGTTGTCCCTTGAAGACAGCTGATAAAGCATCGCTGACGGCCACCGTGGCGAGGAGCATTGGTGAGTGTGGCCGTGCCGCCCTTGCTGCCTGGCTCCACCGAGACACCGGCTTCAGCCTTGCAAGCCACTGGTCCCAACGCTTCCCAGCACAGGGCATCCCCCGAAAGCATCGTGTGCTGGCAACACCTGCAGCCCGTTCACATGGCCAGGGTGAGATGTCAGGCCTGAGTTTAGGGCAGGAAAGGACTGGCCAAGGGCTGGAGATGGGGCAGGCAGGAGGCAGGACTGATGGAGAGGAACCAGGCGACCGTATTTTCCCCCTTGCATGCCTTCGGTGCCAGTCCCGAGTGCAGACCAGGTGGCGCAGGGCAGGGGATGATGGCTGCGGTCAGGGGACTCACTGTCCCATGCTGGGGCTCGCCTGCAGGCAGCACGATGAGAAGCATCCTCCTCCTCCTCCCTCTCTATCCCTTCTCTCCATAATTTGCCTTTGCTTTCTCATAAAATTTAAATTATTCAAGGTAGGAGGAGAGCCCCCTCCCTTTCCCTCCCTGCCCCTGTTTTGATCTTTCTGGTGCAGTGCAGCTGTTAACAAAACCTCGGCGTGCTGGAGCTGGCACACAGATGTGGCCACGTACTCCCTCTCGCAGAGAAGCCCTTTGAAGGCAAGCAGCGAGTGATGTGAATAGCGAGCGGGGACGTGTGCGGCGAGGACGGGGGGGCCAGCTTTGATCCGGGGCGGGAGAGAGAGCACAGACTCTCAGCCCCACTCCCTGGGGTGAGGATTTCCAAAATCAGGTGAAAGATGAGTGGGAGCCCCGATGCCATGGGGCTGATTGGGGGGGTGGGCACAGAGGGGGTCCCCGGGGCAGCGGGGTGCCATGGGAAACGCTCTTGTCCTAAAGACAGGCAGCTCCTGGATGGATGCAACAGCTTTCCAACCATGCCACCCCAAATCAGCCCCATCCACAGGACTGGGCACCGGCCTGGCAAGGTGCAGCAGGCTCATTTCTGTCCCACTGCCCACCCCCCCCTGCTTGCAGTGCTGCCTGCTCGGGAAGGACAAGCTTTAAAGCCCCCGTCCCTCTCCCCCCGCAGCCTGGCTGTGCTGGCAGGTGAACCGGCCAGCCTCACGCCGCTCACACCCCGGGCTGAGTTTGTGAAGGTCACTTTTGACCTGTGTTCCCTGCAAACGTGCTGAGTCTCCACCTCATTTCCTATGCATTGAACTTCACAGACCTGGAGGACTCTCCGACAGCAAGACATGGGGATCTGACCATTATTTTTCTCTTGCCTTCCCCCCCCCCCCCCCGCCCCCAATCTCTCTCTGAGAGAGGATTATGGGTTGCACCTATTAATTTTAGACCTGAAGCACCAAGTGGAACTTTGCTGAGTGTTTTATAACCTGCTTTCTCCCAAATCCCCTCTCTGCCCAATGCTGTGCTTGTGCCGTTCCCAGCAAGGAAGGAGAAACTGGTACGGAGGCGGGAGTGGTATGGGGTGGCTGGGAGTGGTACAAGGATGCGGCCGAGGGGCTGTGCCCACGGGATACCCAGCCTGGGAGGGTGCAGGGACCCTGCAGCAATCCAGCAGCAGAGCCCGGCTCTCCCGCCAGCTCAGGCTTTTGCTCAAGGAAAGGGGTGCCACGGTCTTGCTGAGCCAGCGCTCTCTGGAAGAGCATGGAAAAGAGGTGAGCAGATTGCACATCGCTCTGGGAATCTCTGCCCTCCTGGGAGGGACAGCAGCTCTGCACAGTGGTTCAAGGGACTCATTTTGCAGATGGGTAAAGCACAAGCCTTCCTTGTATTAGCATGAGCAAATATTCCTAATGCCCCCTGGGCTTTGCCTCCTCTTCGCTCTTGTTCAGATGTGTCTATTAACCTGTTTCTTGGGAGCACCGCAGGGGCCGTGTGTGTGTGGGTATCTCTGCCCAGCACCTTGCGCGCTGGCCCTGGATCCCTGCGTGGCGTAAAGCATCACAAACCCCAGGTGCCACATTGCAGCGGCGGGATGGCCGTGCCAGAGCCCCCTGCCAAAAGCAGACAAAGGCTGTGCCACTGTGCTGCAAAATCAATTTGGCTGCTCCCGGGGATTTTGGGCATGGGAAAAGCATGGAGCCCTGGGGAGCCCCAGCTGCCCTCAGTCCCCACCACAGCCAGGTCACCCCCCCTTTTTGGGTTGGCATTTGCAGTGGGAAGGCTGGCTGGCGGAGGCTGCACATCCCAGTGCACAGCTGGAGAGCACCAGCCGAACCCCAAAGCCCCCTCATCGTCCATGCTCGCACAAGGGGAAAGGCAAGAAAAACCCTGGGATTAGGTTTTGCATTTGTTTTTAGCTTTTTTAGGGGAATACCAAATAGGATTTCAGCCGTGATTAAAATGTGAATTGTTCGGTAGGGCTGTCTATAAAACCGGTGATGATGGATTGATTTCACTCCCAAACTTTTACATCCCGAGTCCTGCACCGTGCCAGCGGTGAGCACGGCCATGCAGGGAAGGTTTTATAGAGCATAAAGGCACAGGTGCCATAAAATAAGGGGAGATGGGCCGGATTAAAGGAGATGCAGGTATGAATGTCTGCGTGCAAGAGCAGCTGCTGGAGGAACCCTGGTGTCATAAAACCAGCCACTGTCGCTATCACCCCTTTGGTCCCCTCCTGCCAGGCAGCTTTACACCCCCCCCCCCCCCGTCCCGAAACGCATCCCTGAAGTGGGGTTGGAAAGGGAAAGATTGCAGAGGATTAACCTGGAGCAAACATGACATCAATGGTGCCACAAGGATTTTTCATTTCTTTATTTTTTTTTATTATAAATAGCCAAAAGACTTGATCCCAATTCCCCTTTAAATGGGCAAACCATAATATTGATAGTTTGCAACAGATACAAGATGAATTGAACTCCTCCATCAGCCAGCAAAACCTCTTTTAACAGGGGATATATCGAAGCCATAAATTCCTGAAGACGGGATTGCTATGCAATAGCATAATATATCTTCTATTCAATCTTTTATACATTATGTTTTGTCCTGAATTTTGGTAGAAATATTTATGGACTGGGAGGTGTTCCTTGAAGAAGTATCGGTCCTAAGAGTCTCTCCTGCTCGCCGTGCTTGGTGGCCTTGGATTATGTGCAGGGGTGCTGCAGGGATGCTCGCCTGCGGGGCGGGTGGAGGGGCTGGGGTTCAGCGCTGGTCCAGGCTGTGTTTTCTGAGACTTCTTTGCACTCGATTCAGGTTCAGCATTTGACCTCAAGAACTCCTGGAGCTCCTGTTGCCCCAATAAAAAAATAGCTGTATGGTACAAGAGACCCCAGGACACCAGCAAGTCCCTGCCTCTCCTCTGCGCAAGCACGGTAGGAGACTTTAAAACTCATTTTGCTGCATTTTTCTGTGGGTTTCTTTCTCTGCTGTGAATGGGAAAAGCACCAAGGAAATGCACTTTAAATAGGTAAACAAAGCCAGGAATTCTCCCGAATCATTATTTCCTTTCATGTGGCTCTGCCTCAAGGCTTCTGGCTGGTAAAATTAAAGAAATACAATTAAACTGTAGCTGGCTCCCCAGTGCCTCTGTGCAAACTAAGGCAAAATACTACTGGCACACACAGAAAAAGCACTCAGGCCTCCATAACTTAGCTGCTTTAATTTAAGCTTCTATTCACATCCCTGTCAGCAACCAGAAACCGGTCCCATCTGCCGCTACTCTATAGTCTTGCATGAAGTGAGCTGGCAAGTCTCACCTTCGTTCCTCATGGGCAGGTGCCAGCACGCTAAAAATACAGCTAGAAATGACCCTTTTCTTGGCAGCCTCCAGGAAGCCTGAAAGCTGCAGCAAGACAACTCCTGGCAAGGAGCAGCGCTGGCTTTTTCAGTGGGAAAGGTGATTTTGCCATCGTCGGAGCCACCTGGGTACCTGGTAGGCTTTCTGTCCCGTGCTGTCTCTCGATCACGGTCAAGTCCATCCCTTAAAAGAAATGTCGCACCGCTGCTGGGGAGCCAGGGGCTTGGCAGAGGGAATGCAGGGTCTGAATGGCTGGAGCTCGAGGTGGGATGGAGCTGAAACGAGCTAAGCAGAAAAGATCTCCAACCCACAGGAACTTCTGATCTATTACTTTATGCCTTTTTTTCTTTTTTCTCCATCAAAAATTTTCCTTTGTCCAGAAATAAAAGCAGCTGGCGTAGTGCCCATTGCTGCTGTTAGGACCCTGATCGCCCAAAGCAGCGGAGGGTTTTAACCCTCCTGATTTTGGGTCCCAGCCCATCCAGGCACTCACTGCTCTTTGTGTTCATCCATGGGAGCAAAACCAGATAAATCAGAGAGCAACTGGTGTGGCCAGTCCCTGGGTGTACCAGCAAATGGGGATGAGAAAAGTCAGAGGCAAACAAAGAGCTTCGGAGCCCGGTGCCCTGACTTCTGGAAAGGTTTTTATCTCGTTAAAACAAATGAACAGATGACTGTTGCCTGTGTCGACAGGGGGACTGAGCTTCCCGATTACACTCTACAAACCCCAAGCTGTTTACTGCTGCGGCAGATAAGTGGAGCTTTTAAGAAGAGGAGATACAGTCTGGGGTTTGTAAGTTTAATAGACTTGGGAGGGGTGGGAGGGTGCATGCATCTCTATGCACGTGTGTGATAACACGACGAGCCCAACCCACATGCGGGGCTGCAGCTACTGCATCATGGAAAGGAGGCAGCAGCCTCCCGTCACCCCCAGATGGGACCAGGGATGGAGCATCCCCCCAGCACCCATCCCTGCCCAGCTGGCCACAGGCAAGACGTCGAGGGCAGGGCAAGAGGGGACCCCCTCTGCAAAGGGCCCGAGAGGTTTGTGGCATTTCCATACTCTTTGGCCACATCCAGCCTTTTTCTGAAGCTGCTTTCAGGGCTGTAGATGTAATAGATGCACATAACACAAAGCACATCTTAATCAATGTGAGAGATTCTGCTTAAAACCCAATGATTTTGATCTGGAGCCTGACAACGTGGTAATTTATATGCAGTGCAGCATAACCAAAGAGCTTGTTATGCAAACACAGACCACTGATTTGACAAATCTCCTGGAAACAGAATTAATGTCTGTATTCTGTGAAAAGATGTAATTTATTTTAATATTTTAAAAAGAGAAAATTATATATGCATGTATATGTGTGTATAAATAGAGCTAAACAGAAATAAACACATATGCACATGCAGATACATGTATTTACAAACATTTTGGTACAGCTATGTGAATATACGTGAACTGCAGGGGCATGGATGGATGGATGGATGGATGGATACCCAGCGGATGCAGATCATCATATTCCAACTGGTGTCAATGGGATTATGCTGATTTACTTCTGTTTCAGATGTGGCCAAAAGCAGGTAGTTAATTAGATCCATACTGATAATCTAGCTCTCCTAAAATGATAGAGAAATGCTGCTGTTCCCCAGCGCGGAGCCTGGCCCTGTAACACAGTTGCTGCAGACTTTGCACCACTGCATGAAACAATAAGATGCTGAATTGGAAATGACCTCCTGATTATCAGTGGCATCTCTCACTGTGTTTATTTATGGGCTGCAATAATATTAGTATAATATTATTGTTGTCCTTTTTGCAAACGACGCTTTTATTTATGGCTATGAGGTAGGAAACACAGTCTGCATAATTGAGGTTTTGATGGAACGAAACATATGTGAGAAATTTCTTAATTTGATTTCAGACACACACAATGTTCACTACCCAGTCTCCTTATCTTCCCGTCTATTTGTCTTTCTCCATATGGACAGATCCATTTATCTACTGCTCTGTTACTTCTGAGGCTCCTGATTCTCCGGGATCCAATTTTTTTTTTCTGTTTATGGAGGAAGCAGAAAAGCTGGTGAGAGCACAGACGGGCATGAACGAGAGCTCTTGCTGGGGAAGGCTGAGCAGGAGAACGGCCAGGAGAGGAAGCTTGGAAGACGTAGGGAAGAGAGAGAGACACCTCCAGGGGAAAATAAGGTAAAGGAGCAGAGGAAAAGGATCATGCAAGTCTAAAATAACCTTCCGACAGCCCAGGACTCATGTGTCAATGCAGATGCTTAAGACCTGTGTCTGTAAACTGGTGCCTCTAGCTCACCGCCCGTCCCTCTTGCAGCAGCCGCTAACCAAGCAGCATAGTGTGCTACCGAGAAGTTGGAGATCATTTGCATATCTTTCATTAATGTACTTGGGTTATTGTCAGATGTGTGCAAGCCTGCTTGCTTTGGCAGGACTCGGTCAATACCCGCAGTCCCTTCCCAGCCCACCGGCTCTGGGGGCCGTGGCACAACCCCACGGCGTGGCTGCAGCTCACCGTAACGCCTGTCGATACGGGAGCACTTCCCAGTCTGAATCAGGAAAAGGGAATCGATGGCCTGGCATTGATCACACTTCTTGTGGCCTGAGCCCCAGCTCTCCTCTGTCCCCACTCCTCCAGCCCCGTCCTTATTAATTAAACAAGCAGCCCCCCCGTGTTCCAGCCAGCCACCCTCCCTGCAAGGTAGATGTATAGCCCATGGCACGGTCAGGCCAAGCCTATGCACAGTCAGGCACCTATAGGCACTGCTAGCTACACATTGTGTGAGCAGCAGAGGCTGTAAGAAACTAATTAAGTATTCTGTCCTCCTTTTGCCTCAAAGACGCTATGCAAAACCAAAGCCTATTGGATATTCAGGCAGAATTCTTATTAATTTTATGTGGGAGATAGGAGAATAATTGCCTAGAAACCTGGTTTAAAGAATGGAAACAGACTGTGTCTTCTTTCTTACTTAATTTGTATTGATTTTTTTTTTAATTTTTATTTTCGGGAGCTGAAAATGCAGAGTATGAGTTTCAGTGCTTTAAAATGTGTATTATGGCCCCACTTAAGGACTTGCTGTGAAGTGGGTTAGCTTACTGAGAATGCACTGCCCTGAATACAAGCAAAATAGTACCAATAATAATAATAATGCAAATGTCAGGGCACCATGCCCCACGACAGCAAAATACTGATTTGCAGAAACATTTGAGCTGGTGGGAATCGCTTTTGCCAGCCCCAAGCGTGCGGAGCCGGCATGTCACACAGGCACACCACATCACAGTGCCGAGACCTCTCCCCCCTCGTGGGAGAACTGGCCATAAATCTCCCAGAACAGCACTTTCCTCGCAGGGGAATGAAAAAGTCATTAGCTGGGAAGAGAGGCAGGGCAGGGAGAAAGAAATTCACAGCATGGAATGGGAGGAGGAGGAGGGCAAGAGGGATGGGGAGGCAGGGACCTGGCTCAGCATCTTTGTTGCTGCTGCTCTCACCCCTGGTCCCATCCCGGCGTCACACGAATGCTCTCGCCCTCTCCATGTTCTCCATGCAGGAAGATTGGCAGTGACCTTTAAATGTCACTTCCAAATGCCAGCCCTAGCTAAGTGGCTACAAAACGCCGTGTTTATGCTAGATTATGGGGAGCGATGGGCCAGAACTGCTCACCTCCTAATGGGAGAGAGATAGGGATGCTGGAATAAGGCAAGGGCCCCTTGGGTGGCCCATGACCATGTTCTCCTCCACCCATCATTAGAGAAATGCAGACGGGCCACCCCATCCCTGCCCTTCACGGGCAGCTCCTCGCTGCCGGAGACAGCGTACGTGCACCCACGTGGGGTTTGCTTTTCCTCCCCTTTGCACTCACAGGCAGCACATTAGCAAACACTCAATCAACACAGTAATGCGTTTCCTTGTGGGAGATCAAGTGTGGATAGGAAGGGCTGAGCCACTTCATTCCCATTGAGCAGGGGGGGTTGCAGGGCTCGGGTCACAGCCGTGCTGGTACCACAGTCCCGGGGTGCTGGGGCTGCTGCTCACCAGGCTTGCAAGCAAGGGTCACCTCCCTGGTGCAGAAATTGGGGCTCCCCTGGCACCAGGGGTGGCTGTGGAGACCAGGTTTCCACCCCACCAGGGATTACTGACCTGCGGTGTGCAGCAAGTCAAGCAGTAGCATGATTTTCCCTGCTTCTTGATCACTTTTAATTAATTAAAATGAATTAGCAAATCACACCAGGAAAGAAAAAAAAAGAAATCACACCAAAACCTGATATTGTATTTCAAATGCATCGCGGTGTTCTTTCCATGTTCCTGAACATACGTCTCGAATTAGACCTGGCCAGTTACAGGGTGAGAAAATAATTCAAGACTTTGTTTTCAATTGATCTGAAGTTTGGGGGAACAAGCTGTTCCCGCACGGTTTCCATCTGATCCCCATTAAAGTCTGTGTCCCCCCTTCCCACAGCGTGCCCCGGGGTGGCCAGCCAGGCCAACATAAACCTGACACGTGGTACTTTTATGATGAAATAAAATAAAAATCACCGGAGTCTCTGCTGCAATCGCTGTCACGCTGGAACCATCAGCATTACCCGAAGTGAGATAGCTATCCAGAGGAAAGAGAGAGGCTTTGGCTACTCAAATTGTATTTCCCTAGGCAGTGGATTAATTAAAACTATCAAGTGTTCCCAGCTTTTTGAAATTAACTTTGAAAGTGTCTGGATAAAAAAAAAGTGGGAAATAAGAAAAAAAAAGCCTGAACAACTTTTTTGTTCCTTTTCTTCTCCCTTGAGTGCAGGGAAAGAGGAGAAAAAGGCAGATTGCCCACACCCCACCCCACCCCTGGACCATTTGCAGTGCAGGAGACACGCGTGGCCCATGGGGAGCGGATCCTTAATTGTGATGCTAAACCACGGACCTTGGGCCAAGCGCCCCTTCTGTTAAATTTTACATTTCGAGTGGGCTACTTGGCTTTCTTGAAATGATTCCTCTCTTTTTTCCTCCATCTGTGGGCAGAGGTGTCCTGTCTCCATCCCAGCCCAGTGCCAGGGACGTGGCTCTGTGCTCCAAGGCACGACGGAAATCCTGGGAGAAAAAACACTGGGATGCAGCAGATGACACCTGATCTAAACAAGAGGAGATGGAAATAAAAAAGCAGAGGGAAAAAACCCACCCAAGAGCCTGTGTACAAGACACTAGGGACTATCACGAAGAATCATACTCAGTGCTGGATGAAGAGGCTGCACCAAATATACAGGAGCTGGCTGCCGGCGGGGATGGCTTCGTGATCTAAGAGAGCAATCGGGAAGACGGTGCCTCATTCCCACAGGACAGAGGTTTATTTCTCAGCAGGTTCAGCCATGTGGTAGGTAAATTATTCTCAGCCATACTTCCTCGGGTCTTATTTCATGGCCCAGCGATGATTGTGCTACTGATCTTCCAAAGGGGGTTGTTCGGGGCTGGAGAGGCCTTATAAATAAGGATGTGGAAACCTTCCAGAAGAGACAATAGCTAAACACACCATATAGGCATCCTGCCTTATGACATATGGAGTAAAATACAGCCACAGAGCCCTGGATTAGGAACATTTCACTATGCACCAGTTCCTCAGTGCTGGCAAAGAGAAGCAGGAGATGCTAACCCAGCCAGGCAGAGCGATACACCCGGTAAAGGCGAGATATTTGCAGGAACAAGCCCCACCAGGTTTAAAGCAAAGGTTTACGGCAGCGCTGGACTCTACTTTCCGCCGGTGCCAATCTAGGTTAGCATCTGAGGCTCACTGGGGCTGTCCCAGTTTTAATCAGGCTCCTGCCTTCCTTCTCAGCCCTTTTCCCTGAGCAGAGCTGGCCGGGAGCAGAGGATGCATCGCTCCCACCCGGCTGCGATGCAGCAGAGCTGGTGCCCACACGCATCTCCCGGCGAGACTGGAAGGAGCGTCGCCGTGTTTGCCGGCATCGTGGCAGCTCCTTCCCAAGCGGAGCTGCAAGCTTCCTGGTGCCGCTTGCCAGCAGCTCCCACCGCGCTGCTCCATGGCCCTCTGTTTTCCCCAAATCTCACCATTTCTGGTTTTTGGGACAGGAGAACCACCCCAGCACGTGGGTGTCCCACACCGATGGCCCCTGGTGTGCCCCCTGCAGAGCCACCTGTGCTCCCTGCCCGGGGGTTACCCTGCCTGCACCATCACAGACACGCTGAAACTTGCCTTGTTTTGACATGCACCATTTCCCGATCTTCAACAAAACGTGCTGGGAGCGGCAGGAGCAGACCTGGGATCCCAAAGGGTCCTGGATCAAACCTAATTACTCTTCAAATGACTTCTAATCATCTCTCCCGTTCTGTTCCCCGCAGCATCCATGGCTCCCGCAGCTGTGGAGCTGAAAGGAGGAAACAAATACAAAACAAATCATTAGGAAACAACAAATCCCGAATCTGTCCAACCCAAGTAGACAAAAAGCAGCTCAGGGTTTCTGCAGGGTGGCTTGGCCTGCCTTCTGCATCTCAGCGGGGCTCTCGGCAGATCCTGGCTGCCTGGAGAGAGGTTTCCCTTTCCCCTCGCTGCCTCTGCATCTTATCTTCAGGCTCAGACCAGCTGCTTTGGCTGTGGAGACGCTAATCCTGGCTCACCCAGGTATGGTGGGAGCAAAGACAGTGGCTTGGAGTGTTCAACCTGACATCTTTCCCCTCCTCAGCCCCCACTGTCCCCCTTCCAGGCTTCTCCTTTATCCCATCCATGTGCCGTGGACTTTCAGGGAGCACCAGCACCTTCCATCTGAAGCCCCAGGGAAAGGGTTTTCCCTGGCCCAGGTTCAGCGTCACTCAGCTTGTAAAAGCCACCCTCCCAGTTCTCCCAGCGGAGAAGGGACTGCCCAGGTCCTGGGGGAGGTCTGTCTTCCAGTGCGATGACCACAGTCCCCGTGGTCCCTTAGGAAGCTCTGGCACACAGACCGGAGACTGGCTGCAGATGTCTCCTGTTCCCAAGCGCTCCCCTTCCATTAGCTAAAAAAAAATTAAAAAAATAAAAATCAATCAGATGCTTTTTATTTGCTATTTTTCACCTGGCTGCAGCAAGCCTTTGCCAAGAACAAACATCCCATCCTGGCTGCTGGAGCTGAGGCTCCTTTCTCCACCCCAGATGGCTGGAGGGGTGGGATGGAGGCGGCAAGACGGGCTGTGGGATGGGGCAGGGATGGGGCTGGGGAGAGCCTGCAACGGGGCAGTGGGGACCGCGCTGATTAACGCCACCGCAACGTGAGATGTAAAACACAATATTAGCACAAAACCTGCTCGAGCGCGTTCTCCGATTACCTCGGAATTATAATTACACTGGCCCTTAATATCCCCACATTCGAGTAATTACAGCTGGCTTACCAGCCTCCAGCCGCGATCTGATATTAACTTTTAATCACCTCGCCTTTGTGCTGGGGAAGGGACAGCCGTGGTGAGCTGTCCTTGTTAGGAACTGTTCATCAGCATCCCAAACACAGCGAGGGATGCAGGGAAGGGGTTGGACTCTGCTTCCCTTCCAGCGGAGCCTTTGATGGCCAAGGGCAGTGATGTCCTGCAGTCCCCATCAGTCCCTTTCTCCCCTGGGCTCCATCACTGCAGAGTTTACATTCCGGGCATCACCTCCACCTCTCTTCCAGCCCCAAACCCTCCCGTGTGGGTCTCAGGGGAGTGGGGAGGCAAAGCTCAGTTAGCCCTGCTTGATTTCCCACAGAAGAAAGTGCTGAAATCCCAGGAGCAGAGGTTAAAGCCAGGCCCCGGCCGGTGCACATCTGCCAGGGGGAATAGCCAGAACATGGGCAGCTGTTTGCAAACAGCATCAGGATTACAGGGAAAAGATAAAATTAACAGCAGGGATAGACAGAGAAAAGAAAGGAGAAAAAAAAAAAGAAGGAAAAGAAAACCCCTCAGATAGTATAAAATATTCTCCCTAGAGGACTGATTTCAAAGACATTTTTAATTAACTGTGCATTTCACTGGAGCTTAGCAGCAGAATTATTGTACATTAAATAAATACAAGTTGATTATTAAGAACATATTTACTGAGCCTTAAGTACCGCAGGTCACAGATGTAGGCTCCTGTTTGGTACAGTTGTTTCAGAGTAATCAGTTATTTACTTTACACCCTCTGTCGCTGCAGGGAAGGGGAGCAAACTTGAGCAGCAGAGGCATCCCCGACCCTGGGAAATCTGCTCCCCAAGGCGGGACGACCGTAAGGCACAGAGTATTGGGGTGGAAAAGGTTTTTCTTTTTCCCTTTCCCCTTCCACCTCTGTCGTTAGGAAAAGCTACCTTTGCTGTGCATATTTATGGGAGCTGTAATAAATGAGGGTCCGAGCCTTTTCCCCCGATGATTGATGGACATGGGGATTAGTTTAAGCACAAGGGGAAGCTAAGTGGTCTGGCTCGGACCGCAGCACATTCATCAAGTCGACAGGCAGAGCATGGGTCTTACTCCTGCCTTTGCTGGGAACCTTTTTTTAAAAAAAAAAACCAAAAAAGAGCACTTTGGATTTTATTAGAGTAAATATACATACGTGAACCAGTGCTCGTCTTTATCCAAGTTAATGGCAAACAGTCGTAAGCTGGGCTCAGTTCACATAGCAAGGGAGAGTGTGTAACGTTAACGGCAGCAATTCCTGCCGAAAATGAGCCACCTGCCCACCTGCTTCAGGCATCCTCACCACATCGAATCCTTCCGCACAGGAATGGGGTTAAACCCACCCTTTTTATCCCAGAAAGGGGCTGCAGAGGTGGCTTCGAGTGCAAGTGCAGGAATTCAGATGTGGCGCCATCAGAGGTAGACCTGTTGTCCCAGCAGGGCCCGCCTGCCCAGGGCAAAACCCACGAGTGCCCCTGGGCAACAGCAGAAAACAAAATCCAGATTTTGTGGCTCCCAGCCATGCCCTCTTAAAAATAAATTCATGGCTCCTGTCTGCCTGGGCCATCATTTCGCAAGGTTTATGCACAAACCACCTACAAGTAGACTGGAAACATAAAATTATATAGGGCAGTTAATTGAAAAACTGCCTGCGCCGCATGGAATAATTGACATTAAGTGTTGTTTGGAGCAGGAAATCGCTCAATATTAAACAGGCTCGGTGGTACCGTAACAGCTCTGAGCAGCTCCAGGGCCAACCCAGCATCCACAGAAACCGTGAGGAGCTGCTCTGCCACCAGGATTCAGATGGAAAATAAAGTTCCCATGATGCAGGAGTTTCCAAGGAGCGTGTCAAAGCTATGTAGGTCCCGCGGCATGTACTGAACAGGATAACCAGGATGGCCGGGAAGAAAGTTGTAAGTTCAAGTGGTGCTTTAAATCAGTGCAAGGAAAGACAGCTAACGAGATTTGTATTTATCTTTTCGGTTTTTAACCAAAGAGAGTAAAAGTTTGCAGTCCCCTGTATTTCTTGGGGGTTACCTATAGGATTTTAACCATTCACTGAGGTCAGCCGGGGTATTTCCCTTCCAATAACTATCCTGGGATGGGCCCCATGGTCCCAGCCATGTCAAGGGGGGGCTGGACCTGCACTGCAGATGATCACTGTCATTGCGAGTCATCTAAATAGACAAGGAAAAGCTTAGGAAGGGAAAGACTGGGGTGTGTGCTTGGCCAGACACCCAGCAGTGCAGAAAAGCCCTGCTCAAAGTCCTGCTCAGGTTATCTCCAGGGTATCGATGTGGTAGGAATAACCCTGTCCTGCTGCTAGACCCTGTTGTGGGGGTCACCAGGGACCCCAGATCCCCCTGCCTTGCTCTGGTGACAAGGCAGCATTTGCTCCTGGGTCCAGGTTTTGCTTTCTCTCAGCTGGGACTAAGAAAGAAGATTTGGAAGCCTCTGACTCAGGAGCCACGCTTTAATGTGCTGGTCGCATCACCCACTGCCTTATTAGCAGGATCAAGCGACCATAATTTATAGACACTTTTCCAACAGGGAGTTATCAATATATTTATTTTACTGCTGATGTATAGCTGAGCTGTGCATAAGGGTTTACTAAGCCTTGCCAATTTTCTATCATCCCTACGATCTATAGGTTTTTCCCATACAAATATTTAGCTCTATCTCAGAATAGATTTTTTACTATCAAAACCCCTTCCAGACCCTTCAGCTCCCCGAGGACACGGGTGCTTTCACTGCCAGAGCCAGACTCCTACAATCCGTCGGTCAGGGATGACTGCCTTGTTCAGGAGATGTTGCAATATGGGCAGAAAAATATCAGCTTAATAAATACCTTCAAGCACGGGGCTGAACGTGCTGTAACACATTTCATAAAGGCACCTTTGCTGTCATCTTTCGAAAGGGGAAACCCAAGCCACATCGCAGAGTCCCTGGAACGGGCAGGGGAACTGGGAGCTCTGCTAACCCACCTCTCCAGCAATTTTTGGTTGCCTCCTCCCATCCAGGATGCTCACCAGCCCGCAGAGCTTGGAGCATCCTAGAGCTCAGCCCAGCCCTGGTCCTCAGCATCTCTGAGCACATTCTGCTCTGGCTGAGCCTGTAAGGAGAGAAGTTGCCCCTCCACCTGCCAAAATCTTCAATCCAAGTCGCATCCCACTAATTCCTCCTTTTGGGGCGGCCCCGAGGGCTGGTGGAGTTAAGGCAAGGAGGAAGAGTGCACAAACTGAAAGCTGCCGGAGCTTGCGCACTTATTTGGGCAATGATAGTTTAGCTTTAAATATTTATAGTGCTTCCTAATGTACTGGTAAGTGTACTGTAGTATATTCTGCAAAGACAATGAGCCTCTGTGAGCTCACTGCAAATATCATTGTCTCTTCACTGCTAAATCTTTGATGAGAATCGGTGAAGAAGGTGGATTCGCTTGTGTGTGTGCGCTGGCAAGAAATCAGAGTACAGGGGGAAATACTCCAAAGAGCAGACCCCCCTCTTCAGGGTTTGGCAGCACAGGGCTCTGCCCCCCGCCAGGTCCCCCCACAGAGTGGGAGCCACTGTCCCGTGGAGCCAGCCTTCACCTGTGGTTGATGATGAGCTCTGGCTCACAGGGAGGAAGAGCCTGTCCCACAGCCACCGGCTCAGTTAATAAAGGCTGGGGGAGAGCGCTGGGAGGCAGCCAGCGATGCCTGCCTGTCACCATGGCTGCTGGGCGCATGGACCAGGCTGGACCCCCGGCAAGATGCAGCCGTGTCCCCCTGACCCTCCGGCTGCCTTTAATTCTCCAGCACCTTCCCCCAAGACCCAGTGCTCTCATTTCACTTGTGACACAAGGCCAGGATTTATTTGGGAAAAGCCCTGATCCACCTCTATTTAAAAGGTTTCTTACACCGATGGGCACGAGGTGCCAGACGGACATCCTCAGCCTCTCTTCAGAGCAGCTGAAAGGGGTAATTATTTAATCAGGGACTATTTAAACTGCAAGGCGGACTTCATTTACCATTACGGCACAACATAAAAGTTTAACAGCTTTCACACAAAAAAACCCCAGCCACCCTACAATCCACTTTTCCACCCCTTCAAGTTCTTGTAATAAATCTGCAAATAGGGAATTTATCATCTCTCGGTAAACGTGTCCCTTCCCCGCGGGCTCTGGGGAAATCCCTCGCTCCGGGTGCAGCTCACACAGCGCAGCCGTGCTGCTGGGGACCGAGGTGTCCCTGCTGCCTGGGGACACCCTGCCACCCCAGCCCTGCTCGGGACACCGGGAAGCATCTTTCCCATTGCATGTTACACATCCTGCCCAGCACAGCACCACCGTGTCGATGGAAAGACTCGCCATCGATTTCCAGCACTCCTTGGATGCTCTCCAAAGCACGGAGAGCGCAGCCTAAACATTCAGCTCGGCCTAAGTGATTGTTAATAATGAATCAATAATGATAATATAACCCTGCAGGGCAGTTTTGCTATTGGAGACATCTTATTAATAGGAACCGAACAATTAGACCCTGACAACCCAGGGAGAGGGAGGCTTTGAAGTGCAAAGAGCTGCTGAAGGGTGAGGCGATGCAGGACCAGAGCATCCATTTGGGATGCTGGTCCTCGCTGGTGCCTAGAGCTGAGTCCCTTGGGAGGGGTCCCTGCAGCCCCCCCAGCCACTCCAGCATCCTCTCCATAAAGCAGCTATAATGCCCACGGGGAAGGGGAAGACGCTGCCCTTGTGCAACAAAAACCGGAGCTGGAGATGAGGAGGCATTGCCCACCATCCTTGGCAGAGAGCTGAGACCGGGAAATAATTCACAGATCATCACACCGGTGGGTGTAAAGCTCAGCAGGGATCAGAGCCCCCCCTGCAGCAAACAGCCTTTAAGGTGGGATGGTAAAGGGTCCCCCTTGCTGCCCACAGCTGCTCTGCTCGGCCCCGAGCCGATCCTCGTCCTTCTCCCACTGCTCGGCACCTAACGCGGCTGCATAATCAGCCCAGTGAGAAACACGGGCAATTTTGCAGGGGAAATAAAAATGTATCTATAATTAATGATCCTCCAAGAACACACGGCCCCTTATTAATGTAGCAATTTGGTGAAACATAATTTATGAGACACTGAGCTTAATCATCGACAAGATCCCAGGTCAGACGTCCGGGAAGGGAGGGAAAGGGGAGTCACCTGCTGTGATTGCACATTCAAAGGACACTTGTAACATCCAGCTCTCTTGGCAGGAACAAACCCCCTCACGATATGGCTGGAGATAACCCAAAATGGGCCTGATGCAAGAGAAGGGGGAAGAAAGCAAAATCCAAGCCAGCAGACAATGCATTTACAAACATCCTTTCCACAGGCACTGGGTTAATTATAAAAATCAATAGACCCAAACCTGCTCTGCCAAACTGCTCTCCTCCATCCCTGGTCCACAGAGGGAGGCAGGACCTTCCCAGGGCGGCCCAGGAGGTCCCCACATCCCCTGGAAGTGGCCATTCTTCTCCACCCACCGTAGGACAAGTCTGGAGCGACAGGTTAGACCTTTTATAAAAGGTACTTGGGTGAATCTGGAGCACGAAGCCTCCCACGTGTGTGCTGTGGGGCTCGAGGCCAGGCACAGCGGTGAGGAATTCAGCGATCCCATTTAACTTGGGTTTCCACGTAGAGGGTTCTGGTAGGACAGCATTTCCACAGGTTTCTGTGGGAAATACCTATTTCCAGGGAAAATAGAAAAACTGAAATAGCGGCTTGGTTCTGGTTACCCGAGCCTGAAAACACGTTCACGCAGATTTTGATTTTCAGGTTTTCAGTGAAAACCATCGGCATATGTCGAGTAGCATATGCAACGCAGAGCGGGGGCGGGCAGTGGGCGAGAAGATATTCCCAGTCAGCACTGGAAAGGGCCCAATGCAAAACCATTCGGAAACATCAGTAGCTTTTGCGAAATCATGTTCTCATTTCCCGTTCCTTCCCCAGCCCTGCCTTTGGATGCTCAGCACTTCTGAAAAGCAATCCAAGCTGTGATGCCACATGCTCTCTCCAGAGCTGCCAGAGTCCCTCTTCCCCATGTGAACAGCAACTATCTTTTATCTGGGAGCTATTAACAATTAAACAAACGATGCTCTGTTATTTAGTTTTTGTCTTGCAAAAGCTCTTAGAGAACCCAGGCATAAGCCAGGCCCCATGGCTCGGAGAAACAGCAATAAGTCGATGCTGTCTGTATCGAGCACAGGCAGCATAGCAAGATATCTGATGGAAACACATGTTTCTCTTGCGACAGCCCCCTTTGCGCAGCATCCCTCTGCCGGCTCTGTGCTTTAAATTAATTTTAACAGGGATAAAAAAAACCCTCATGCGCACGTGGGATACTGAATGCCAAGTGGTTTGTACTGGATATTTCCCAGAATATGAATGACGGTGGCAGAGCAGCTCCACCAGCTCTCCCTCAGGTGTGCTCCTCTCGGGCGGTGAGGGCTGAGCGCCACGCTCGCCTTCATCCTCGCTATCATTTCCCAAGGAGTCAGCCATGAAATCCTCGAGTAGCCTTGGATTTGTCCCAGCCTTTTGCCCATAGATTTAAAAGCTCATTACACGGGGTAAGCGGCGAGGCCTGACAGCCTTCCGGGGAGGAGGAGAGCAGGCGAGAGCAGGATAATCCCACCGCCACGATCCCCAAAAGCCAGCCCGGCAGCTTCAAGCACACGAGGACAGCCGAGCCACGAGCAGTGGGATGCTCATGCCTGCCCACCGCCCACCTCCGCAGCAGAGCTCCTGCTCAGCTAAAGACCCACAGGCACCAGCTCAGCCGCTTCTTTAAATCATGCTCCAGTCTGATAAGCATTTGAGAGCCTTTAAAATGATAATTGCGCAGCACGGGATAAAGCACAGCAGCCGCCACGTGAATATTCATGAGCGGGGTACCAGGGATGCTGTCGCTTTCAAAGGGATGCGGGTGGTACACCTCTGCCAGCAGTCCCAGCGGGAACCAGCCTGGCAAAGCATCGCTGTCCCTCCAGAGCACCTTGGGAAACAGAATTCCCACTTAGCCATTAATTTGTCTTTCTGATCTCTGTTAGTGCCCTTCCCAAGCACCTGGACTCCCAGCATTTAAGGAGCAAGAGGCAGGATCCCAGACAAACAGCACCGAGGCTGGTGATGCTCACAAAACCCGGGCAGGTCCTACTGTCTGCAGCCTATAAACACCTGTATGCTCCAGCCATTGCCCTGCCGGCACCACGGAGAGAAGAGCAGCTAATTAAACCCAACCTTGCTGCAGCTGACCCTGCTGATGTTGCTCCGAGGGCTTTGACATCCCTAGAGAAAAGGGACCACGAAATCAATTATCCCAAAGTCTGCGACAAGGGGCCTCCAGGAGCCGGCAGTCAGCGCTTGGATTGCCGAGGGGCCATCCACACACCGCATCTGGCCCCCGAAGGCTGCGGAATGTGCTTTCGGGATAGTTTAATTAGTGTGATTCATGTCACCTTCAATTGGTTGTGTCCCCAGAGCTTCAGCAGTCTATCAGAAGGAACGGACAACATCTACCCTTCGTTTCGTACCTGTGCTGGAATCACAGCAACATGGGCGATGGCTAATCAGCAAATATCTTGCTCATAAATACAGCCAGCCTGTTCCTGGGTGTGCAAAAGGTGGGTGGTGGGAGGGAGGGTCAAGGACTTCACTACCCCAGCCCTACATGGGGCTGGTGTTCCCATCCCGGACCTGAGTGTGATGCTCCGAGGCAGCCCAGGTGGGTGGGATAAGAGCTAAGCAGCCAAAACCACTGATCTGCAGTAAAATCAGCCAAGCCTACAGCAAAGCAAAGTCCTTGAGAGCTAATAAAAAGGGAGGGGTTTGTATCTTAGCACAAGGAGATGAGCTGTTAGCAGGTCCTGGCTGTCCTCGGCCACAGCAGCTGCACTGCGGAGCAGCACTGGATGGCTCTGGGATACCAGGAGCACAGTCCAGTTTGCTATGGGAAGAGCATCCTGCGGATGCTCTTCAGCCTTCAGCAGGCGCCAGCTCCGCTCCACCGCACCGAGCTCCTATTTTTGTTTTTGTTAGTTGCAGTTTGGTTGAGTTTCTCTTCTCTCTTGATCCTAATAAAAATTAAGTGAAAGCAAAATGAAAGCAAAAAGCTTTGCAGGGTGAGGCTGGAGCAAGGCAATTAGTTTGTGCTCCTGAAAATTATTCACTAATTGTGCAAGGAGTTGTGTACAAAAAGGGAACTAATAAAAGAGATTTAATTTGATTCTGGGAAGGGAAGGAGAGCGGAACGAGCAGCAGAACGCAGCTGAGTGCTAATGGGCTCTGCTGGTGCTCAGCTCGTCCCCGAGCCGGTACTGCCTGACAAACGTGGAATCGAATCAACTGACTTTGGGGCTTTGAGCAGATTACCTGGGACTGTGCAACTGCCTGCTGCCCAGGCTGCGGGAGAGCCTTGGGGGCAGCCTGGAGCTGACCTCCGGCACGTAGCAGCCATGCCACCTCTCTCCAGGGATCACTAGCAATGCCTTAATTTTGCAGATGGGGAAACCGAGGCACAGAGCGATAAATGCAGACTAGCACCCAGGTCTGCATTGCCCTGCACCTGCTGGGCTGGTTAGGGTGGGGGTGTGAGATGCACGTGCAAGCACCTGAACCCCCAAACCTGCTACAGGCAGCTGGCGGTGGCTTTTTATCCTGGATTTGGATATTCGGGGAATTTCCTCCCCACTGAGCATGGGGCTGAGAAACAGGGAGAAAAACCTCCCCAGAAACATCCCTGGGATGCTCGGGGAGCATGGCAGGTACCGCTGGCACGTGGATGCCCCTGCCAGAGGTTTCGCCTGTGGCACCAGCTAGTTCTGCAGGGTTTCTTTGGCTCTGAGTGGAGGAGGGAAAGCAACAACTTATGTAGAGAACAAAGTGCCTGAGGGGAACCAAAGGCCCCTTCAGCAATGAGCTGTGAGGCAGAGCCTGAACATAATAAAAGATCTGTGATTTTTCTGGAAAAACTCAGAGAACTCGATGCTCTCAGCAGGAGGAGGGCTCCTACGAGCACGGGGTGAGATTTTGGGTGGTCATGGGGAAAATCAGCACCAAGATTTCCCTAATTTCCTCAGGGCTGGGACTGGGACTGTACCCAGTGTCCCCCCCAGCACCCAGCATCTGCTCCTTGAAGCCCCTCCAGTCCCATAAAATCCCAGCCTGAAGCTGACGTCTCCAGAATCAACTCTTTAGGCAGCAAATAAGCTGGCTGCCGTATCTAAGAGCGCATCTGTATTGCTCTTCAGTTTTTAGCAATCCCCTCCAAAGCCTTGGCAGAACCGCTACAGATTTTGCAGCAGAAATACTGGCTCAGTCCACAGTACGGAAAAAAAAAAGGGGGGGGAAGGCAGCACTCGAGTCTCAGCGCCTGTGTGTGTACGCCTGCATGCTTCCATGTGCTGCTAACCGCTTGCCATCACACCCTTCCCTCCTGCACTCGTCTGGCTCCTCCATCCTCAGCTCCCAGTTCTCCAGCACCTCGGCAGCCAGGAAAACGCCCCCGGCCACGGGCTGGCAGTTGCTCCCGGCACCCAGTGTGATTCCGGCTGGCACGGCCGGCCGCCGCTCGCCAGCTGCACCGGCAAACCCTGGCATCAGGCAGCACCAACCCAGCCCTTCTGCTGGCAGATGCTTCTCCCAGTCGGCTACAGGGCCCCGGTGGGAAAAGCCAAACCTTCACCTGGGAGCCTTCCTGCCTTTCCCAGATCCAGACATGCCAATTAATTTGCCATGCTCTGATACACTAAACACATACTTGTTATGGATGAGTTCTGGGGTATTATTATTATTATTATTCCTTCAATCACAGCACCAAGATAACACGCAGCATCGCTGGCTCCGTAGGCGTTGCACGCACTGGTGCATGCTTCTTTATTTGCAATGCTTTTTCACCCCTGAAGTCCTGTCCTAGCCAGGACTAAGCATAAACCCTGCAAGACACCCTCCCCTGGGTGCCTTTTGGTTTTTTGCAAATATTCAGAGAAGCATTTTCCAGCAGCTTTGCTAGACCACAGACATAGTGCTTGCTACGGTGGGGGCATAAAAATTACCCCTGCTCTGGGCAACACAGGGCAGCAACCAAGAGGTTACACTAGTGCCTGAAACGCACGTGCCTGTGTCCTGGGAAACAGCCCGCTGAGCCCACATGGAATGGAAATGTCTGTTGAGAAACACAGGGTATCAAAAAAAAAAAAAAAAAAAAAAAAGTCAAGATCAATAAAAATTTTTCATTTCAACTCTTTCTGATGGATGGGAGTGCATGGGGAGGGCTGTCTGATGGATGGGTATATCTGGAAGGTAGCTCGATGGATAAGATTCTCTAAATGAAGTTGGATGCATTTCGGGTGATTTTTTTATTTATTTTTTTTTTTATGACAGTTTTGTTTCTACTACTTGTATGTCCATCACAGTCAGGCTACGGCAACAGTAACGATCAGGACAGGGATGCGGTGAGAGCCTGATGCAACACGCACACGTGCAAACCGGCACCCAGGAGCAGCCGTGCTCCATTTTATTGGCTTTTCCTTGAAGGTTAACTTGGTGATTATATTAATCTTGGTCTCTTCGGTGGGGGTAAGCTGCAGCTGATGGGAGGGTGACTCTTGTGCTATTCCTGTCTTCAACCCAGACCCCTGGGGGAGATTTAGCAGCTCCCCCCTCCGTGGTGACTGAGCTCTGGACTGTTTGCTAACTCCAAAACTAATCACCTGGTGACCCCCCAGGGACACACAGAAAACGCTTCTGTATTTAGATAGCAATGACATTAATTTCCGAGGTAGTTAATTACATGCTTATTGGACTTGCTTTGTGCAGTAATGCCACGCATGTTACGCTTCTTTTAAAGCGAAGCCACCCAGTAATCCATGTCAGGAACAAAATCGCTCCTGTTCAGGTGAACACAATCCTAAAATATTTCAGTTATTCCCTGTCTCAGTGCTTCACCTGGTGGGCTCGGGGCAAGCGGCAGAGCAGGCCAGCGTGCCCGCAGGATGACAGGCACCGGCAAGGAATGGTACGTGGCTAAGGAGTCACAGGGGGAAAGCGGCTCAGTGGCGTGCCTGACACCGTGCCACCGCTCCCCATCCCTGCCCTGCAGAGCAGCTGTGGGGCACTCGGACGTCACCCCGGGGCTGGCTCGGGGTGGGCTCAGACCTTCCCTCGATGCATTTTTTGAAGCTGCCAAGCAGGCAGGGTGGCTTGGCTGTGCAGCTCTGGCACAGCTCCGGTGCTCAGCACCCACCAGCCTCCCGCATGGCTGAACAGGGAGCATCCACCTGGGATCTTTCACCCATCTTACAGCGAGGAAACCACTTCGAGGTGTAAACAAGGACAGAGCTGTGGGCTTGGATCAGCATCCACCCCGAGGCAGAGGCAGCCCAAATCCTGCCCGGTTCCTGCAACCCCTGCGCACAGATCCGGTCACGTTTGCCCCTGATATTTTTCTGCTGCATCTCTTTTTGACAGGACTGATGACATTTAAGTTTTTGAAAGCCTCAATAAAAAGCACTTTAGCCACTATCACCTCAATCTTATTTCCAGTTAAATCCTACCACCTTCCCCATCCCAGATTAAAATAAAGGTGCAGGTTGTCTGACAGCCCATCACAGGCACGGCCCTGCCCGATGCGCAACTTGCTTTGGGAACCCAAGGACAAAAAATTTGCTAAATGGCTTGAAAATAACATGACGAGTGGTGTACAAGCCGATGGCAGCTGGGGACAGTGTCCCAGGCACGGCGTAAAGGACGGATGTTTTATACGGTCCCTCTTTTATGAACGGTCGCGTGGGTACAGAGCGCTACAGAGCTCAGATCTGCGTCTCCATCCTCTGTTATTGCCCTGGCTTCTAACATTTTGACATTATCAAAATGAAATAGTTTTCCTCCAGTGCTGTGATTGTTTTGACAGTATTGAAACAAAATGATCCAACATTACAGAAACATTTCAACAGTTTCTCGATCAGATTGTGCTTATTAAAAAAATATAAAAAAATCATCATCATCGTAGGAAAGTTTCCAGATTTCAGCTGTTTGGTTTGATTCAGAAGGGAAAAGCTGATGGTGAAATGGCAGTTCCCAACACTGCCAGACCATGGGGTGCTGCCAGCCCCTCTGGCCAGGGCTGGAGGACAGAAAGGGCGAGATGCACCCGAGGTCTGCGCACCGTCCCGCATCAGAGCCATGGAGAGGAGATGGAAACCCAACAACATTAACCAAAATCTACTGCCCTTTGTGCTTTTTAATTTCCAGGCTGCCCTGTGTTGGCATCAGTGCTGGTACCAGTCAGGCTCTGCCAACCCGGGGGGGCGGTGGTGATGTTCATGTTCCCAGTGATGGGGTTTTAAAACTCGATCTCCTTTTGGCACGTGCCAGGGAGTCGGAGAAGGGAGTTTGCCCTGCAAGCTGAGATGTCCCTGCTGCATTCCCACCTGAAGAGCAAATGCCGTGGCTGCTCTGAGCAATGACTGGCCTTGCAGCGGTGCAAAGCTCCGGCTCTGCTTGCTCCCGGGGGGTCTGAAAACCTCCCCAGCACTGAGGCTCCGGTCCCAACAGCTCTGGGACCTGCGGGCGTGGCAGCCGATGCCTGTAGGCATTTCATCCCTGCCAGCCCGACTGTCCTGGCAGCACCTCGCTTCCCCCTTGCACCCGGGAAGCTCATGCCCTCTCCCTGGGGAGGGAGGACAAAGCCACTTGGGCTTTTTCCCTTGTAGCAACTTTCCTGCTCCACTTTTACAGCACTCTTTCAGCTCCGGATTCAGTGTCCGACCTTAAGCTTGGGCTTTTGCACCGCTTTGAAGACAAAGTGCATTTAACAGCCATGAACCACGCAGCTGGAACAAAGGAAAAAGGGAAGAAAACGCCAAATGACTCCTGCAGACTTTCCGTAAGGACAAAAAGCACTCAGGAAAGCTGCCTTGAGTGCACGGGGCTAAGCGTGGGGTGGGCAGAGGGGCCAGCCTGTGGGCAAGTGGCCAGCAGGGCCGGTCCTCTCCATCCTCATCCTCACGTCATCACTTCCCTGTGCGGCAGCAGAGCTAAGTAGATGTCAAATGCCAGCAAAGCCAGAATAGTGGCACTTGATATTCACTTTGCACGGGTATAAATGACTGCAGAGCAATGGAAAATGAGGCCCCTGAGCCCTCGGGGCCGTGCTCGCACGCCTGTGTTTGCTATCCAAAGCACAATAAACCACAACACGGGATTAATCTCGACTCTGCATTATTCAGATTCCTTCCTCAGGAAAGTCCTTCTGGGCTGAGGCTCAGTGCATCTCATTTTTGTGCTTTGCCACTCACCGTAGTATCAAAGGTCCTTATTTAATGGTTGCTCCAATTTTATGCAGACAAATTGCCTTTGAACTCAAGGACTGTAAGGGAGGCTGCGGGTATTGCCAGGCTGGAAGTTTTGAGTCCTCAGGCACATAACTAATCACAAAATCCCAAAATCCTCTCTTCTCCATGACTCAGTAAAGCCTCCAAAAGCTCCCGCTTCTTTGCGCTTTCCCTTCCACGGCTCTTTCCCGCAGCTGATGAGACAGCACTAAATATTTAGTGCATCTCCGAGGGCTTGGCGAGGAGCTGCTTGCCCTGTGCATGCCCACCCTGGCTCATGTATGGCCACGGCTCCCTGCAGGGGTAAACCCCCAGACGGGTGCTCTTGCACTGCCCGTTCAAGGCTGGACCACGACACAGGCGTAGGGCAGGGGATGTATGTGCTACAGGGAATGCATGTACCGTGGGGGATGGATACCTCTAGAAGGAACCCGGGGCGACAAAGGCAGGCATAAAGGGCTGTGTGTGTTTTGGGAAGGTGCAAAGGACGGTGCAAGGAGCCCAACGCATCGGTATGCCAGAGGCACTGTGCACACACCCTTCCAGCCCCGCCTTCTGCTGATGCATCGCTCGTGCTGGCCATTTTCTGTGCGCAGGGCAGAGCACCTGAGCCAGCCCAGGCAGACTCTGCGTGTAGAGAGAACGGACGAGAGACCGGAGGGAGTGAAACATTTCTCCTCTCCCCTTCAGAGCTGACCCACTGAGCTCCAACCCCATGGGCAGCCCATCAAGGTTATAATGGCAACGCTGGTACTTCCCTGCCCACCTTGTCCCTGTAAGATTTAACCCTCATGGTCTCCTGGGGAGGAGAGGATGGAACGGGTTTCCAGCACTCCTTCAGCAGATGAGTTTAGCCAGGGTTTTCCTTGCTTCCCTCCCAGCCGAGGAAGAGCCACCCTGACCCACATACCGCACACCCGGCACCGCCGCACTGCTTTCGGAAACGAGCCCCAGCAGGGTCCTGGGGAACCAAACCAGGTCAGCCCAGCACCGCGGGCACCCCGGTTCTCCTCCCTGGCTCCTGCCGTGGCACGTAGGTGCCTGCGAAGGGAAAGTAGGGCAGGAAGAGGGTGCCCACATCCATGTCCCATCACAGCCCTGGTTCTGCAAGCATCCACCATCCCCAAACCCACACCGAGTCCTCCTCCCCAAAATACACCGCAGAACCTAGAAGAGAAAAACCTTTGGATAAACTTCTTTGGGGCGGACATTCTTTAAAGCTATTGAACTAATTACATGCGGCTGCACTTCCCCCCCCTCGTCTGCTGTTACATCTCTTTAACTGCCCTTCGACTTTGCCCCCTTTCCCCTCTCCTCTCACCGGAGCGGGAAGGGGAGATAAGGGGGAATTGGTATGCTTCACAGAGGCTTCGGGACATCGGGGATTTATTTTAATCCAGTCCATTAATCAATTTCTCTGTTGAAATTGAATTAACTGTCTTTCATCAGCATCACATCCTGGGACTTGAAAACAGTAAGAGGCACAGAGGAATGCAGATGAGGCAGCAGCCCTGCCTGCCCCCACAGCCCTGCCTGCCCCCGCGCAGGCAGCACCAACGCCGTGGCTGCCGGCAGAAGGGGCTTCGCTGCCTGCCCGGCCTCCGCGAGGCACGAGGCGCTCGTCAGCCCTTAATTGGGAAATGAAGGAGACAAGGTGTCATCCTGCAGCCCCAGCCGAACTCCTCTCCCTTCCTTAACCAAACAAATTCACCATCAAATCTCACCCCTTTATACTCTTCTTATTGGGGCAGGGTGGGGAATATTTGCTTGAAATGCAATTTAAAATGAAAGCAAATCAGATCTGGCTCCCTGATTCAAAGGCAAAATGCTTATTACTCTGCTCTCCCTGCCACTGGGATCTCTAATGCTATGTAAATTTGACAGCGCTGAAGGAAATCGGTCCTCGCGTTTCTGCCCGGAAATCCCCCTTCTCCCACCACTCCTCACGGGATAATTGAAGGTAATTGGGGACAATGACAACTGTCAAGGACTCAGGAATTCATGCGTGGTCCTGTATGGTTTTTTCCCCTCTTCTGTGCATCACCACCACCTCATCCTCACATTGGATCCCATCCACAGCCTGACCAGAGACTCCTCCACTCCTCTCTCCACTCAGCTACCTCCATAGCTTGAGCCAGCATCCACCCAGATCAATAGGAGCTCCTCCGTTCACATCAATAGAAATTGGAGCAGAGAGTAAATCTGGGCTCTGGATAATGGCTTTATTTTAATTAGTCTTCGGCCTTCCAGTCATTAGCTCTCAACAACTTAACTCTAAGCAAGGTGCAACGAAGACCCCACTAGTGCATATTAGTTTCCAGCCCCAGCCTAAGAAGCAAGAAATAAGAGTAGAATTTGCAAGAGTAAAGTTGCTGCATTATTTAAAAATTTGCTGATGAATAATTTAGTCAAATGAGTCCATGAATGTTAGACGATATTGCATTACAAAATAAATCAATTACAATGTATGGAAAAAAAAAAACCTCCTTGGCTCATTGAAAAACACTGCGAAGGCAAAGAACATTCTCTTTATTAAAAAAGGGGGAGAGTTTTAAATAAGAATCTTTTACAATAACCAAGGTGCTAGCGCTAGCATCTCTTTCTCAGAGCCATGAAAGGGAGGAAGCATCCTTCTTCCCCCTCTGCAGCTGCAGCAGCTTCTCTCCATTAACATTCCTCTCTCATTTTAGCAAGGTTAACTTTGAACCCGCCAGGTATCCCGGCTTATGGAACAGCCGAGTTTGTTATCTGTAAATACACATCAATTAGCATCTATTCGGTCCACGCTGTCTCACAGCAAAGGGCCCTGCTCAGCCTCACCCAGCCTCCACGCCAGCACCAAACCCCTCAGCATCTCTCCCAGCGTGGGTTCTAGTTATTTAGAGGTCACCCTTGGCTTCAGGGCACCCCAGACCTCCCCAGAGCATCCATAAAGCCTTTGGAACTGGGAGAAGGGACCTCAGCACCGGGGTCCCATCTCGCTCCTCGCCTTAGGTCGGGATGCTGGGACAGCACTGGGGGCCAGCTCCTTGAGAATATAAAAGTCCTTTAAAACCAACAGCCATAAGGAAACCACATATAGATATGTACAGTGCCATAAATACAGGGACAGCCTGGCAGCCGAGCAGCTCTTGGGTACAAAAGGAATTTCAATTTCTGCCTGCGTGTGCAGAAGTTGGGCTTGGGTTAGTTATCATTTTATTTGGGGCTGGGAGCGTTTAGGGAGAGAGAGAATTAAGGCTCCTCGGGAGAACAGCAGGCTGGGGCACCTGGGTGCTTAACTGAATCCTGAAAATGAGTTAAAATGGTAAGCCTATTCCTGTCAGCGGTAATTGGCTGTCGGCTTGATGGAGGAGACCTCTGTACGTCCCTAACTCTGATAGTGTGCGAGGGCAGCGGGAGAGACCCAGGGCAGGGGAGCCGGGCTCATGGGGACACGGGGACACCGTGCTCTCCTGCCAGCATCCCCACGATGCCCACCTGACTCAGGGCACAGAGCCTGGGGGTCCCAGCATGGCTCCAGCCAGCCCGATTGCTGCAAAAGGGTTTGTTCTGGATATTTTCATTTAAAGATAAAGCAGCAGGAAAAAGGTTTTATTTCCAGCCTTTTTTTCCTCTAATCGAGGCTATTTTTCTCCCCATCTTCTTCCCCCTCTCCTCCACTTGTGGCTCATAAACAACCTCTTTCTGCTGAGCTCTTTCTCCGGTTTTGGCCTCTCTCCCCTCTCTGCCCCGGGCTCCTTCACTGTTTATTTTCAAGCACAACAGCCCTGCTGACAGCGGGGTGTTCGCCGGCTGCTCGGAGGGTATCGCAGCGCAGGGGCTGGAGGGAGCACAGGGCTCCCGGTAGAAGGCTCGCTGTCCCCTTCATCCCCATGGCACTGCCCAGAAATCAGCAGAATTTCTCCCAGGATAAACCAGGGAGACATCCTCAGCAGGTCAGGACGTTGGCTAGACAGCTTGTATGCCTCACCCCAATGTGCAGAAGCCAGGTTTTAAAATGATTTTCATTAGTGTTATGTACTCTCTGCCTTCTGAACTTTCCAATTACATTTCTTTACAAGCATCAAATAGAAAGAAATGTGAGATGCTCCTATCTCTACATTAGCCAGAAGCTGAGTCTTTGAAAAACCTCAAACTCCTGATGAGCATGCAGGACAGCTCTCTGCAAACCCAGGTCTCAAAAATCAGGATATTTGGAGCTCCCGCAGCCCTCCACACCCGTGCCACCCCATCCAGCAGTGAGGCAGCCAGGCACCAGCTCATCCCCGGCCAGGAAAGGGGGGATCCATGCGGGGAAAAAGCATCTCCCACCCGCACAAGCCCCGGGAGCGTGGGGTAAAGCACTGACATTGCTGCGTCTGCAAACTTATCACCGAGAGGACCCGATGCAGAAGAGAGAAAGAGTCCAGGCAGTTTAATTAAAGATAGGATTCTTCAAGCGCTTATCGCAAGGGCAGAGGCAGGCAGGCTCTGCCAGGACCTGAGGTTAACCCGAGCGATTTAAAGCCTTCGACGTAAAACCCTTGACAAGTGAGACAAGGATAGTGGGGCGATAAAGCAGCAGGAAAGCACTGTCAAAGGGGATGCAACGTGAGGACAGTCAGCTGGAGAAGGGGCAGCCGAGGAAACAGCTCAGGAGCTGGGATATGGCTTTTAGCAACGTGTATTCCAGTCTGGAGGATAACTGACCCCAAAGTGGTACCCAAAATGTGTTGGGAGGAGAGCAGGACTACGGCTCAGCATCTCTGCCCTGCCAAAGGCTTCCTGCATGCCACTAACTCCTCACTTTTTCTTTGCACCTCAGTCTTAAGTTTTGAAAGTCAGACTCAGCAGTCCTGGCTGTTGTCACTGGCGAAATGACCCTGGGAGCGGGACAAGCCGCTGCCCTTTGCCGTGGGAGGCCACGCGATGCCTGTGCGGATGCTCGGGGTGAACAGCCATCGGGATTTCCCGTGCGAACACAGGCGCATGGCCCCGCTGAGAGCCAGGGCAAGCAGCAAAGCATTGCGGTACAGGAGAAAAAGAGGAGGGCGGAAAAAAGCCAGAAAACATTCAGAGCTAGTTAGTGCTGGGGTCATGCGGAGGAAACAGGATCCAGCGCCACAGACCACACACCAGCTTTGGGAAAAATACACCCTGCAGCCTCTGTACAACGGCAGAGAGCCCCCAGCCTGTGGCCGAGCATCTCCCCATGCTGGGGGGGGGACCTGCAGCACCGCCTGCCTCCGCTGCCTGCCGAGGGGAAGGTTTCCTAGTGGGCCGGCAGCAATTTCTCAGCCCACACTTGGTGAAAAGTTCAGTACTGAAAAAAACCCAAAACAAACAAACAAACAAAAAAAAGTCTGAAGATTTCTTCCTTGTGCCTCCCTGCTCCCACGTCCTTCGACAGCACCAGCAGCTCTTGCTGCCAAAATTCAGTTAAAAGCCCCCAATGTTCAGGGGCTGCAGCCACCCCTGTGTGCCCAGGGCTGCCCCCTGACCTGGGAATATTTTCCCAAATTGGGGAGCTCTGAGGCTTGTGCTTTCACCATTGCCAGGGAAATGGGAGGGCAGAGTGGGAACAGCTTTTGCACAACTCAGGGGCTTTGCTATTCCTTTGCAATCCCAAGCTCTGCTCCCAATCCTTTCTTTTCCCTAGAAATAAGACAAAAAGGAGGAATATTTCATTTTAGAACAAATGGGACAGGCATATTCCTGACTAGGTCCATTTATCACAACCAGGTGAGAGCATCGTATATGCAAACCCATTGGGAAAAATAACATGGTTGTTGTGGAGCAACTTGGGCAAATGAATAGGGCTGAGCCAGCATTGCCCAGTACCCACGGTGATGGGCAGCTGAAGCATCCCTTCTTCCTTGGGGCAAAACCTACCCAGGGAGCACACAGCTTCAATTCTGCCCCAAGGGAAGGGCCCAGCACCCACACAGCTGAAGTCAGGGGAAAGCATCACTGTGGGAAGGAGGGGGCTGTTCGAAGAGCTGAGATGATATTAGCCTTTAAAATTGCTTTCTGCTGCCTGGCTGTGTCCTGATAAAGCATGAAGATGTATTACCAACTACCAACGGGTGTGCAGGAGGTGGGAGAGAGAGGTTGCTATGGGTTTCAAAGCCTCAGATCTCCTGGTTTTGCCGGCTCACACCACTGTCCAGGAGAAGAGCAGTGCCAGGGAGGGATTAGGTGCTGACGGACCCCCTGAGACCCAGCAAATCCTGCAGCAGAGATGGAAATTTGGAGCCAGACCTGTTAAAGCACCAGCATCCACCTGGGACACTCAGAGGACTTTCCACAAACTTCGCTCCACTCTTTCTCACATTTCTGGGGGATTTTCAGCAAAGGCAAACCACCAAAAAAATAACCCAACCTTGGCCATCTGTCCTGCCCAGAGCTGAGCTATGGGCTGGGCTTAGGGATGCTCACACCAATGCCCCAGGGACAAAAACAAACGTGGCTCTTCCTTTCTGCTCCAGCAGCAGCATCTCTGCAAGGGAGATGGGTCGGGAGGGCTCCAGGCAGGACCAGGCATCTTAACTAAATTTCTTGAGCTTTCTGGAGCTGTGGGAGGAATAGGCTTCTCCTGCATTAATTAAATCATAAGAGGAAATGATAGTGTGGGTAAAAAGCAGCAAGTGCAGAGCGGCTGGGAGCTGGTGCGAGCCTGCGCTAATGACGGCTGATTTTGCATTAGCATGACTGCCTTTGGTTAGCAGACAGAAATATGCTGAAGCAAAGGCTTTTGTCAAGCTCGGGCCAAAACACATCTGTGAATAATTGAACAATATTCATGTTGGAGGAGTCAGCAATTTATTGCTGGCTTCCTCCGCAGTCTGGGAGGAAGGGGAATGGTTTTCTGAGAGCGAGAGGAGACAAAGCCAGCTCCAGCTGGTACGTCAGCAGCCAGATAACGAGACATACAAAGCTGATGCTGGGACCTCGCAGGCTCGTGCGTGAACAGATCCCCATCGTTTCTGCTGTGCAATCGTCAGGACCCATGAGCAGAAGGGAGAGAAAGCCAAGAGGAGGAGGAGGGTGGAGGGGAAAAGGTGATCGTTGTAATAGCAGCTTTTGAATCCTGCATCATTTTTCTCCCCTCGAAAGGTCAGAGACAGCTGGCCCTATTAACAAGACCTTTGGTGGAGAAAATTGCCTTGTGAGAGGGTGATTTCCAGGAGTGACACTCTATTGATTGCATTGACTGTCCACTAGTGTCATCTAGAGACAGTCAGGCTGCCGCCCCGGTGCTTCATCCTGTGCCAGCCCACTCCCCATGTGCCACGACCCCCGGCGCTGCCTGGCCTCACCCTGCTGCTTCACGGTTTGCTAGGGGACAGCACGAAAAACAATAGGAAAATTGCTGGGAAAAGAAAGGGATTAGCATGGGACAGAGCAAGGCTTTAACCTGATCAGCTAAAATCAGATTTGCCTTCCACCTCCGTCACAGTTGGTGGGATATTGTGCTGGAAGGATGGTGCCCAGGCATCAAAAGCAGGCTGGACCCCCGGACTGGGACCCCCCAGCTAGAAACAGGGCTATTTCTAGCCCTGGAAGACCCTCCACACGCCAGGAAACAGAAGGCTCAAGCAAGCCTTGGTCCTTGAGATTTGCCCATCAGCCCCAGCTCAAGGGCAGCACAGTGATGCTTCGCTTTCAAAACTGCATCAACCTGCCCACACAGGCGCCTTGGCAAGCCTGAAGGTCGAGCAAACCCAAAGTCGCTGCTGCAAAGAAAGCGATGGGAGGCGATGCAAAGATTTTGCATCATCTTACAAAAAACCTGGAAGAGGCGAAACATTTCTTCTTTGAAAGAATCCCCACTCTCCTTTTCAAAATAGTTCTTGACCTACAAAACAACATCAACGAAACTCTTCTATTATTTCTTGCTGGTGTGTTTTTAGCTAAAAATAATAATAATAATCACGGCTTTTGCACTTCAGCCTGGAGCTCCAGCAAAGCCCCACGCTGGCGCCTGCCGGTTCCCCTCTGGCCACACGCACCGTTTCCCATCACCTTTAGCAGCGCAGCAGAGCACGCATCGCGCCGGGCTCCGGCTCCTGAACACATTTGTAAATCTGCAGTAATAATAGCGCGCACGATAGTAAATCTTTGCTCCAATGTTCAAGGCTGACACTTCCCCTGCAAACTCAAATTTGTTTTTCTCCTGAACAACCCTGTTTATAAATAAAGACATCCTGCCCTCCCCATCCTCTTGTTCGCTGTACTTGAGGCGACACGACAGCTGAACAAAGCCCAGAGAAACGAACAGCAACTTTGCAAAGAGCAGTAGCGAAGGAAGACTGTGCAGGGTTAAACTGCCCAGGCGAGCCCGTGGTGCAGCACCGCTGCTGTGCTTCACACCGCAGAGCAGAAGCAATGGTGGGAATCCCACCAGTATCAGCAGTTAGATGTCCTTGCTTTGCAGGGGTTGATATGCTTGGGGAAATCTATTTTCTCAGCTCAGACTTAGCCAAGCACGTCGTTAGTGGTTCTGCCTTTAAACGGGACTTTTCTCACAAAGTTCTTCCTCTTTCATTGATTTTTTCTAAGGTTTCTTTGCGTTAGCATATGCACTCACACTACAGTAAGCTCCTTCCCTCCGGCTGCACCCACAGACGGAGCCTGGGGTGCTCCCTGCCTGCGATGCCCTGGGGCAGCAGCAGGGCTGGTGGAAAAGGTACAAGAGCCCAGGTTTTGGGGTAAAAATGAAAAGAAAGGCCAGCAAGGAGCTCGCAGCCTCTCTGCGAGCAGGGCTCGCTGCACTCTGCTTCCTCGCACACCCAGGGAAACAGCCCCCCAGCTTTCCAGCCACCAGCACAGGCTCCCAAAGGAGACCTGCGCATCCCTGCGGAGGGGACAAAGCAGCCTCTGTCACCCCAGCAGAGCAGGGATCCGCAGGCAGCAGCCTTGCCCACAGGGAGCGGCGCGTCGGCTGGAGAGGGTGCAGAGCCAGGCAAGAGAGCAAAACACAAGTAAACATGCTCCAAGAAAGCATCTGCCTTCAGGCTCGCTGCCCATTTTTCAGGCTTATTTGCAAGCTATGGCACAGCAAGGCATGAGGATTATGTGCACAGCTACCAGAAAAGCAGAGAAAGGGAGGGGATGGCAGATTGAGTGATGGCTTGCCATGCCAGATACAGGACAGGTTGCGGGGACCCCAGGCTGGGGACAGCCGGTGACAGCCCAGGGACACACTCCTCAGGGCTGGCACTACCACGTAAACATCCCCTCTGGGGTCCTGGTCCCCCGACTGCCAGCAAATGCATCGAAGGATTAGCGAGTGATTAGGAAGTGCTTTGCAAGTGTAAAGCACAACAGAAGCAAAAATTATTTAATAAGAGTAATAATGAAAAGCAATCAGCATGGAGCATCAAGATCATCAGGTCCAGATCTTTAGCAAAGGGGTGGACAGGCTTGGGGCGGGGGGGGGGGGGGGGGCCCTGCCCCCCCCCACCTTCTGTCTTACCCTCACTGCCTGGTCCCTTCAGGCTCCACAGCCCAGCCTCTGCCACCGATCAATACTCTGTTAAACAGGGGAGAATCCCAAAAGAAATGCTGGACATGCCTGTGGGACCCTGCTGGGAGGCAAAGAGCAGAGCCCGTGGGACACGGTGCCAGGGGAATGCCAGTGTTTTCAGGGGGTATAACATTAATGGCAATACCGATGCCAACAAACAGCATCCTTGGTATCAGGGGGCACACACACGCAGATGACGGGCTGGGCACAACCACTGCTGTTCCCCAGGGTCCCAGCAGAGCTGGGGGACCCCCCCCAAGACACCCACCCCAGCTCCTGCTGCAGTGGTGTGGGCGTAAGGAATTGCAATCCCCTCCCCAGCTCCCCGCGGCGTCAAGGAGAGTGACGAAAAGCAGGAGGGGAGCGACACACGCAAGGCTCTGTCTGCTCCTATAAACCGCTTCCATGTGGGGAGCCTGGGAAAGTCTCTGCAGGATCTCAGAGTACTTGGGGAGATGCTGAGCTGCCTAATTTGGATGAATCTGTCACCAAATCCCGCAGCCGCTGGAAGGGGTCCCGTGCGAGGGGTGCAGCCGCGCTGGAGCTTTACACCTTGCTTAGAAATTGCTCAGGCTCAGAGCCAAAAAACCACCCTGCTGAGGCTTCCCCCGCTGCTCCTCTGATTCCTTCCCAGACAGGGAATTGCAGAACCCAGGAGGAGTTTATTATTCAGCCCACAGGAGATTGCAATTCTTCCCATGTGCATGTCTGCAGAAGCAGCTGCAACTGATGCCCATCATATGTAGCTGCGGTGCAGCGTGTGTCTTGCTGAGGAGAGTGAAGGGTGGTGCAAGGTGATGAAGGTCTGACCCTCCCTGGAAAATGGAGTGGCTGGAGCTGCCACCTTCTCTTTGTGGGAAAAATCATCTTCAGCACATGGAAATAATTGGGGTAAACATAACATTAACGTGTTTCAGCCAGATTTGACATGGTCCCCCACCTCCAGAAGGATGCTTTCCTATCCCCAGCATCCAGCCTTGGCTGGGAGCTGCCATATGGATTAGATTCTTTTCCTGGAACTTGTTCTACAGCACATGCATGAAATAAGTTATTTTCACTTGGGCCCAAAAGCTGCCATCGCTCCCCGTTTCCCTTTGACCTATCCTGTTTCTCCAGCTTATTTATGGGCATAATTACACCCAGCTATTGATTTTCTGACAGTTGTCCTGATGCTAACTATTTTACAGTGTCCTGGGTTTGAGAATCAAGCTCATTTCAACAGCAAAGGTTTCCATGGACCTTGGCAGCCTGCGGAAGGTGGCTGACGCAACGAATAATCATATTTTCTGCTGGCACTAAGATACCTGCTCCTGGAGCCAGGGCAGCATCAGGGAGGTGGCAGGATTCAGTCAGCCAGGGGCTGGGAGCAGGGACAGCGTCTGTCACCTCCTCCGAGCAGAGAGGAAGCAAAGGGTGACATTGGAGGTGGATGGAGACCTGCTGAGATGCTGGTGACACAAGAAATTCACTGCAAAACAGCTTGCACATGAGTTAAAAGGAAATGTTGCTCTCTTCCTTAGCACAGCACGTCGGCCAGGGTGTTTTTTGCACAGAAAAAGTCTCATCCAGAGAATCAAGCAGGTTTGTTCACTCAGACTTTCCCCCTCTGAAGGGCACCAGTAGAAATATCAGGGACTCATGGGGAATTTTGACACACGCTTCCATCCTGGACAGGTGAAGCAATGGCAGCTTTAATGGAATACAGAGCTGAGAAAAAAAAATTAGTTCAACTCAGTATTGAAAGGCTCTTTTTCCAGAATTAGGATTCAAGTGAAAACACATTTAAATAGCAACATTTCCAAGTGATGCGTAAAACCATGATGAATTCCTGTGCGTAGGAGGGGGAAAAAAAAAAAACCCCAAAGCCAACTTTCGTTCTCCAATCCAAGCTGGTGGCTCAGGCCCAACGGTGGAGCTGTGAACTCAGCAGGAATGCCGGGATGCCCGAGCAGGAGGCCAAATGCCAGGGTGATGGGTGGGCAAAGAGCAGGGGGCATTTCCATGAGCAGGCAGCTCTGCTTTCCCGCAGGCTGCTGGGCTCTCACAGCTCTCCTAGGACATCCAGCAACTCTCAGTTGTGTCAAGAAGCTGCTACTACGTCCTCCCCAGGCAGGGATGGCGTCTGAACCGCCCTGCCTGCAGCACTGTCTGCTCGGCTCTTTGGGGAGAGCCGAAGCAGCAGGTTTAGAAACCTTAAATAAATCAGCACAGCGGCTCAAAGTAGATGAAGTCGCAGACGGCACACGCTGGCGCACGGTGGGAAATTAAAATGGATGCTCAGGTCCCAGCTCCACAGAGCTGCTCTGACCCACTTGCAGGAGGAAAATTTCATGCAAAGGGCCTGGCAGATGCTCAGCACTCGCTTAACTCCTGCCAGCCCAGTTCGTTCAGCCCATCCCAGCCCCCCCTCTGCTTTACAGGTGCTGAGACACCCCTAAGCCAGATGTGCTACCCACCAACAGCCTTCCAACACTGTGTTCCTTCCAGGCACCCCCAAACGTTCCCCTTGTATAAACTCAGTGGGTTTCCGTTTTTTCCCTACCCTCAATATCACTGCCTTGACTATAGTGGAGCAGCTAAAAAAAAACCCACCCAGAAAGTGGAGCAGATATCCACAGAAAGGGATCGTCAGACAGCTGTCCCACCAGCCCAGGCTTCAAAGGCAGCCTAAGGAGAGCATTTAGCTGATGCACACTCTAGGGAAGTGTTTTTTTCTGCAACTTCTGCCGTTCCCTCCACTGCAGCAAAGGGAAATACAAGCTGCACTGCCAGAAATACATCTCACCTCTTACAGCCGCCTTTCAAGTCGCTGCTGGCTTTTCCCCCGGTGCTGGTGCAGCTCTCCATCACCCCCATCCCTCTCTGCTCCCTGACGGTGCCTGTGCAGGGCCAGATCCTGCAGCCTCCTGGCCCGGCTCATCTCTCCGACCTGTCCCCAAAGCCTGAGCAAAACCCTTGATCAGATCAAAGTAGCCCGGTGATCATCGGTGAGCAGCAGCCAGCGGTAACAGAGCAGCCCCGATACAATTCTGTATTGATCAGCTGTGTTACAGCCGTGCTGATTGCTCCTTATCGATACAGAGCCGCAGAGCTGCCCACTTGGCTCGAGCGGAGGCAACAGGTCAGGAGGGGAGGCTGGTGCACAGGGGGGTGCAGGGAAACACTCTGCATCCCTGGCCAAGGCCCAAATGCAAAGGCAGCTGTGGGAAGCACTGGCAGCACTTCCAAACACACGGCACTCCCTGCCCCACGCTGAGACAGCTACCTCGGTGCACGGGCCAAACCAGCGCTGCCAGCCTCAGAATGTGGGGATTTACAGGCAGCAAGAGATGCCTGGAGCCCCTCAAGCAAGGGGGGGTCCACATGGCCCAGGCATGCCTGCACTGGAGTGGTAAAGAGACTTTCCAAGGGCTTCAAATCATCCTGGCACTGCTCCTGCCCTCAGATGCGTTTCTCGACTCATTGCCTTTAAAGGGCTCCCAGTGGGTGCTGGCGGAGGAGAGTGAGTGGGTTTTCCTCTGCATCCTCCAGCTTCAGGGTAAGGGTCTGCATAACCAAGCATGGATGCGGGAGCAAACACTGCTCATGCAGTGGGCAAACACAGGGGGCTTGGAAAAACAAGCCACCCTCTGCCAGGTGGGAGCAGAGGACTGCAACAGCGAAGCTTAGCTGTGAATGCACGAGTATGGTCAAGTAAATACATAGTTATTCCTGGCATCCTGCCTCGGGAGATCTTCAATTGCCGTGCGGACATTGCACAGCATCCCCAGGAGGGACGTGCCCAGGGTGAACCCCATGCCAGCAGGGACAGGGAACAAGGCGGGGGGGGAGGAAATCATTGCAAAAGCACATTTCTCAACCCATGCTCCAGCCAGCCAGCAGTGAAAGGGGAACCTCAGCAGTGAGGCTGATAACTTGTCCCTAACTGATCCCAGTCAGCCAAAAAACACCCATCAAATTCATAGCCTTAACCCACCAAGGCGGCAGGAGAGTGCACGGCAGATGCGGGATGCTCCCCCAGCAGGATGGGGACCTGGGATGCGCAGCAGGAGCCAACACACCATAAATCCACACCGTAACCCCGTCCCTCAGCTGAGCAGCCCTGGGTAACACCAAGCAACAGTTTATAGCTCCTTTCCCCAGCCCCCCCAACAGAAACAGGTCATAACAAGTAGCATCCATTAGACTAATTAGCCCCAGTGAAAACAGAAGGGGGTGGGGTGGGGGGGTGAAATTCAGCAAAGGCAGTAATTGAAGCCAAATAATGAATATTCAACTCTCTTAAGTAAAGTTTAATTAAGTTATCCTATGGCTGAGGCTTTTTGCAGTGTTACTGTGGCTTTCAAGCACGTTAAGATGAGCCAAAAATAACCCTGCCAGAGACGTGGGGTACTCTCCCCCTCTCCGCTCAGCTGCATCACTGTTCAGCCCGTGGGTTACATTAACAGTAAAATTGAATTAATTTAAAGCAAGGCTCCTCTGGCCAGGCTGCCCCCAGCCCTTGCCCCTCCCAGGCTGCAGCAGATTTTTCCCCATCTCAAGGGCCTCAGGATGGGCACTCCTGGGCATTTTTTAAGGGTTTTTAAGCCCTTAAGGGAGAAGGATGAGCTGCCCTGCATCCAGCAGCTCTTCCCAGAAGCTGCTGCCACCCTCAAAATCCCCACAATTGGAAATACATGCAGCCAGCTGCTCCCACTTTTGAATGAAAACACGAGTGGCTTTAGCATCTCAATTTAAACTAACCCTCCAGCTTACGCCACACGAAGCTGCCTGCCAGATGTGCTTTACCCCCGGCAGCTGTCCCCGGGTGGCAGAGAAAGCCTCTGCAAGGCCAGGGACTGAAGGAGATTCTGCGCTCCAAGAAGTGTTTATATACCATAGAACTGCCCGCCGTGGGGAGGGGGACCGGTGCCCAGAGCCCCACGGAGGTGCCCGCGCCACTGCCCAGCCCCCCGAGCAGGATGCGGGACCGGCTGTCGATTGCTTTTTTAGCAAAACCCAAATTCATCAGCGCACTTCCCCTCTCCCCCAGGTCGGCCCTTTAGAGCTCTCAGCGCTTTTGGTTGATAAGCATTAAACTTCCCCTCCAGCCGATGCCAGGAGGACACCTGATGAACGGCTTTAATGTCACTCGCTAATTGCGGAGCCCTCCATCTCGCCCATCTCCAGGAGCTAATGCACCATTAGCATCGGGGCGAGAGCGGGTCCCGCAGCCGGGGACCCAGCCCCCCACCTCTCCCCACCGAACCCTCTCCCCCTGCACGGCAATCAGCCCTCCACAGCCACACTCCAAAACACCCGGGACGCCGATGAGTGATTTATAACAACACCCCATCGGGTACACGAACCTTCCTATAATTGCCTGTCCTTCTCAGGGCTCTTAAAAGCTTTCTGCTGGAAGAGGACAGAGGCTCCTTGTCAGAAACAGACTATTACACAGACAAAAAGAGCCTCCCCCTGTCTTCACTGCCTCTTGGTGGGTTGTTTTTTTTGTTGTTGTTGTGGTTTTTTTCCCCTAATGTTTTATTTTCCACTCCCCCCACCACAGCTCGCTCTCAAACTATGGGTAAGGTTGAGGCACAGCTGAAAGGGCATCACTGTGAGCCGATGTTGCTGTTGGGGACGGTTTTACCAGGCAATTTTAGGAAGCTGGCAAAGCAGTAACCTGCAGCACGGGACTAAACACACCCAGGACCACACACGGTCACACAGGACCAGGGATGGGCTTTCATTGCATGGTTTATAACGCACAGGTTATAAGCTGGCATCAATCCTCAAAGGACCTGGAGCTGCGTGGGGTGTGCTGTATCCCCCACTGCCCATGGGCACGGTGCCCCAAACCCTCGTGCGATGGCCAAGAGCTTTTTGGGGCACCCCTGGGTCACCAAATGGGAATGCACCAGCCAGAGCATCGCATGGGCTCAGAGCCCCACCACGCACCCAGCTGGTGCTGGGGCCCAAAGGGCTGGGGGGGGGGGGGACTTTGGGAGTCTCATTTGCAAACGTCCCCCATCTCCAGCAGCGTGGGATGATGGTGACTGGAACAGCTTCAAAACAAACCCATTGAAGGCATTTCAAACAACTCCCTACCCATCTCCTGGAGATCAAACTGCCAGCGCAGAGTAGCGCTGCTGACTCATAACGCTTCATTAGCGATTCACCAGCAATTAATTCATCTCTTGATGAAGTTCGGCCACTTCTATACACAGAGAACCTGATTTTCATCTCTCTCATGCTGGCTTTGCATTAGTGCAGCTCTGCTGATTTCAGCGGGACCGGGTTGCTTTGCAAGGGGCCATCTCAGCACCCTCTTCTGCCAGAAACCAGCTCCTCTGTACACAGCAGCAGCAAAAAAAACCCCACCACCCAACCAAAAAAAAACCCCTGCATTCAACCAGCCTTTGCTCTCTCTCTGATTTTCTGCATCTTTCTTTAAAAGAGCTGAGCCTGGTGACTTTCCAAGGCAGGGAGACGATGCTAGACAGGCTTCTGGTTTGATCCAGCCTGACAACGCTTCCGCTCCGCTGATATTTGTATCAAGTACCACAAGGCAAGGGAAATCAGGATTTTCCTTTTGAATCAGTACTTAGCCAGCTTACAAGGAGTGGTCAGGGTCACTGAACAGGAAAACCATTTCACTCTCCCTAGAAATAGTCCATTACGGTGCTGCTAAGCTGTGGGAGCAGAGGGCAGCGCTGCTTGAAAAGCAGATACACCTTGACTCATTTACCACCCCCAGCCCCACCTTCCCCTTCCAGCAGCCTCTCCAGCTAAGAGAGTGCCTGCAATACGCTCTGGGGTGCAAAACATTCACAGGGCACCCAGATAAAGCAGCAGGAAGATGGGAGAGGGGATGTAGCCCTAGCCAGTGATGCTGCAGGCTCAGGGCTGCCAGCATCTTCCCCCAAGGCAAGGAGGGGGTTTGGAGAGTCCCAAACCCAAGGCACCTTGCTCCAAGGTTTCCCCAACAATGGTTGAAAATCAGATTTTTCAGAGCAGGGGAAGAGGCAGGCAAAGGGGAAGCACAGTCAGCCCTGGCAGGTAGAGGGGGAAACCGAGGCACAGAGTAATTCTGTATATAAATATGCATTTGAAAAGCTCAGCTCTGTTAAAGAGTGATCTTCCTACCAGGCCAGGCACCATAGCCCTGCTCAGAACCAGCCCCCCTTCTACACCAGCGGGATATCTGGCCTGTGGAAGAGCCAGGCTGCCCCAGCCAGCTTGTTAGGGTTTGTAAAACTCTGCTTAAAAAAAAAATCAGAATTCAGGGCCTGGAAAGATTTGACAATGTCCCTTTATTTCCCTCACTGTCCCCAGAGGAGCTGGCACTGAATAGATGTCCTCTTTGATTCAGGGAGCGGATTTTTCTCTCTGCCTGTAATCTCCTGCAGTTTGCTGGTCAATGCTTCCCAAACACCGCAGCAAGGTTTGCAGAGGAAAGAATTCCCAGGGTGGGCTGGGACCAGCACCAAAACTCAAGGGGGAGATGCTTAGACGCAGGAAGGGTACATCCCCCAGCCCAGGAGGATGCTCTTTGCACGGGTCAAGGACCAGACCCAGAGCCCTGTTGAGGTTTTCCCTGGTTTTGGGTACTTCACATCCAGTGCAGCAGGATGGAGGTCCCATCCTGCACCCCTGTGTGAGCACCGCAAGCTCTCATCTTGTCCTATCCCTGCCAGCCAGCCCCCATTTCTCTATTTTCATGCCTTTCTTTTGTTCCGCCTTCTTTCTTAACACTTTCCCCCACTTTTCCCCCCACCCCATATGTTACTTTAGAAGAAGAAAAAGTTGGGATGAGAACCCAAAAGAGAAAAAATACAAGCAGAGTGGGGTGTTTCAGGGGAAAAAACAACCAGGATTATTTTTAACAGGAATGGAAACAATTACTACCCTAATGGAAAGCTATAACGAAGATTAGCTTGGGTTTGTTTTTTTTTTTTCTACCAGTAACAGCTTCCATCATGAGGGAGAAAAGCAAAACCGAAGAAAAGGGCAGATTTTCCCGTAACTTCAATTTGCAGTGATTTTCCTGCAAGGCACAGCTCTGCTTTGGGCTGGGTGCAAGGAGAGCACCCGGCAGAGGAAGATTTGGGGCTCGGTGGTAGAGGACAAGGGGACTGGGACTCATGTGCACCCCCCCCACCCCGAGCTAGGCAGCCTCAATCAGATCCCATTCATCCTCTCCCCATGCCCTGGGCTTCCTCTGAAAGCCCTTAATCATTTCTCTTATCTTCTGGATGAAAAGGCACTGGATAAGGACAGCGGGGTCCCCTCCGTGTGCCGGGAGGGTGCTGGGGAGAGGCAGCAGCACGGGATGGGATAAGCACCGCCAGGTAGGGGATGCAGGATGGATGAGGCTGGAGGGTCTATAGCCCCCCCAAAACAACCAGATTCCTCCTTCCCATCAAAATGTCCGGGCTGACAATAAATATCTGGCCCCTGAAAACCATCAGGGATGCTAAATAAGAGCCTTGGCACCCACTAAACTGGAATAACTGAAGGTGGCTGCATGCAACAAGCTCTTGCCCAGATCAGCACCTCTGCTTTCCCACCCCATCGGCGCACACCCTGCCTCTGGTGTCCCCGCTCCCCCAGTCCTGACCTCCCCGGTCAGCTTCTTTAGCAGTTCAGCATATTTTCAATGTGAAATAAGTGTTATTTTCTCGCATGCCGAAGCCCAATTCATCTTCCTGTCAGGGAAAATCACAGGGAGAGGGCGAGCAGCGGCAGGCCACTTACTGCTTACACGCAGCAAAAGGGATAACGCCGCTGCTCACACAAATCCTTCCTTCCTTGTTTAATCAAGCTGAAACACAGCTTGTAGGGGGCTGGGAGGGAATTAAAAAAGAAAAGGTGGAAAAAGTTACCTTGTTCTCCTCTCCAGTCGCTTTTGTTCTGTCCAGAGCTATAAAACCCAGTGCGATTTTTATCTTTTCATAAACTTTTATTGAATCTGATGTTGGGAGGGCCACGGAGTGCCATCCAATTAAACTTCCCCCTAATCCCACTCTTAACTCTGCAGCACCGATGGGAGATTAAGAACTAATAAAGATGACAAATGAGAGGAGATAAACATGAGCCAAGAAGGAGGATGGAGGGCAGCAGGGCACCAAAAAAAGAGCTTTAATTGTGAAAGCCGTAACCCCAGTAACTCGAGAAATATGACTTTCATATACTGCTGGGCAATTGGAGCCGGGTAAAGCTGATATTAAACACAACCCCGGCTTCCTCCGCAGCCGCACGGGTCCAGGGCTGCCCGGAGCTTGTGGACAAGGTGCTGTCACTCGTGGGCTTGCAGTGCAGTTGCAAGGGTCCATGCTTCTTTGCAGAGCACCCCCAGAGTTACTTTCTATCCAAAAGTGATTTTTTTTCCCCCCATTCTGCAGGCATTTTTGCTGTGCAAATCACACGTGCGACAGGCTGGGGAAAGCCCAAGGAAAAGCCTGGTGAAAGGCAGCTGATGCTATTTAATTGCCCAACCAGCTCATGAGTCTCTAGGAGAGATCAAGGCTGAAGTCCCCAGACAAAGCTGTGGCTGTTTGGGATCAGCTTCCCTCTGCACACCACCGTGGGCCACCCCTGGGTGCTCAGACAGCCCGTCCTATGCCCAGCGTGGGGCGTCAGCCCTGGGAGGGCATCCCAGTGGGTCCTCCTCTTGCAAGACAAGGAAAAAACCAAAAAAAAAAAAAAAAAAGAAAAAAGAAACTTTGCAGAACAATTCAGAGCTACAGGAGAGCAGCAGTGATATTTGGCCACAAAGATTTCTTTGTGATGCTCAGTGGTTTTGCATCACAAGGATGGGGAGCTGCATGCTGCCCCAGTATCCAACTGCTGCTGGGCCAGCTGGGAGCTCTGGCAGGACCGTGCCCCTGTTCCAGCACCACCGGCAGGAGCGAGAGCCCACATCCCTGCAAGACTCCAACGGATGGGTTGCCGTAGCAATTAGCTGTCTTCCTTCCCACACCCAAACTCCTCAGCCATACATATTCTCAGCTCTATATTATTTTATATATATAGGCAATAGGAGTAATTAAAGTTTCTGAGAGGCCGTGCTTCACTGAGCAATCATCCAACATGCAAACACATCTCTGTCGGAGAGAAAACACACATCTACGTGCATAGGGTGTGTTCATCCAACCACCTGAGATGGGACCCATGGCGCAAAGCACTCCGGCAGCATCTCCCAAAGCAAACAGCCCATCCCCCATGGAAGATTATCATCCTTTACACCATCATTTTGCCCAACGCACCAACTAGCTGCCACAACTTTTGCCACACAATCAGATCCCAAATGCCACTGCACTCCTGCACAGGGAAAACAAGACAAATTCCTCCAAGAAGAGACCAGAGCAAGTTTCCTGGGAAGTTTGTCCACAGTCCATGTGCTTCCCTCCCAATTTCTTTGAGCAAAACATAATTGGCCTTGAGCAGAAGCTGCTGCTTTTAATTCATTTACCACTGACTCATGCCTCCTTTCCCCAGCACCCTGTTCCAACCGCATGGTGAGCGGCACTCCAACGCACTGGAGCTATTTTGACACACTAAGTAAATATCAATTAATGCGCCTCAAAAAAAAGAAAAAAGCTTAATTGAAAAAATCCAGGTCCAGATTTGCAACCCGGCATTTGCCAAAAGAGCCTTGTTTTAAGGCTTGCATTTCTCAGCTGCTGGGGATTTTATAGCTCCCACAAGCAAAAGCTCTCTCTAAAGGAACTGTATGACTCACTCAAGTCAAATAGGGGGGAAAAAAAAAATTTAAAAAAAGGGTAAAATATTCACTTCCAGAAGGGTCTGAGCTCCCACCTGTTGGGGCAGCCAGCCAGGATAAGGGGGGGTCACGGGCCAGCCCAGCTGGGGACCCCGAGCAGGAGGTCTGAGATGCCAAGTGGGAGGTCTGAGACCCCTTAGGCTGTAGGAAAGGGGGGAGATGGCTGCATGGGACAAGCCCCCCTCAAGGGGGAGTGGAGCCAGGCACCAGGGATGCTGCAGCCATGTGTTTCCCTCCCCTGAACAGCAGCCTGCAGCCCCCCAGCCCAACTGAGGCATCAGCCTAGTGGGAGCTGAAAACGCTGAACCTCACCCAAATTCCAAGGCAGCTGGTCCCAGCAGGAGCTGGTGCAGGCACCCCATCGCTGTGGCACAGGGCCAGCCTCCCCGCGCGCCACCGGCGAGGGGCATCATTAAAGCTTTGTATTGAAGGGGAGGAAAACAAAATTAAAATCCCCCGCCCCTGCAGAATAACTTCATTTAGTAAATCACTTTGACTCACGCAATTATTTGCTTTTAAAACGCAATTAGCTGATGAGCCTTGGCTTTGTTTTGAGTCTTTTCCTCCCCGCTGATGCTGCGTAAGAAGCAAGTGCGTCATTGGCACCAAGTCCCCAGCAGAGAGGGGACAAGCGAGCGCCTGGTCCCCGTGCCAGCAGCAGGACCATGGCTTGCCGGTGTGGACAGGAGCGCTGCTCCCCAGCCAAGGCACAAAAAGGCCTGTTTGGAGCATGGTTTGCTGCTAAAGCTCCCCCTAAAAGAGCTTTGAAGCAGTGGGAAGAGGGAAACTCGCTCGCCTGAGTCCATGCACCAGCAGTGATATCACCTGAAAAAAAAACCCGTTCATCCCAGTATTTCCCTCCTTTGGCACCTTCTGATTAGGGTTATCCTTCTCAGCAGCATGCAACCAGCCTTTTAATTACAAGGGAGAAGGCAGAACGTGTGAGACTCTGTATTTTTAGACAGCATGAAAAAATAGATATCCAACACTCCCCCCCTCCCCTTCTTCCTCCCTTTCTGCTCTTCACAGCTGCCCTTAGCTGAGAACTTCAGCGCTTACAAGTGAGAAAGGGATGGGGGAAAGGTTAACCAAGCTGTCAGAAAGGTTTTTTTTCCTCTTCTTAAGATGGCAAAACAGCAAAATGTGTTTACTGTTGGGTGTTGGGTAACTAACGAGAAGTAGGTACTCCGCCGGCCTGACACTAAGTGCCTTTGACACCGATGACGGCCCTTTGGTAGGAGCAAATTCACCCGATGCCCAAACAGATTATTTCAAGTGTCTGTTGCTGGAGAGCACCACTTTGCAAATATTCTAATGTTTGAACTGCCTCATTTATCCAGCTTTGTATCCGGCGTATTTTGCATGGCATGAACCACGGTAAGGAGAATTAGAACACGAGAGCTTGCTTTCGGATGCTTCCTCGCTGCCTATTTGTAAGGGAAGCGGCGCAATCGGGGCCAGACACCGATTAACAGGTTGTTCCTGTTTTTAAATGATTTTGCAGCATTTCTCTCCATAACCGCAATCACCCAGAGCTCGGTCTCGGAGCGGGCAGTAACTTGCACTGCTGATGTACATCCCGACAGGCCCATATTGCAATACATTGACCCGATCTATATGCAGACATGAAACCCCTATAGGAACAGGATGCATACAGGGGCTTCCCCCTCCCTTGTTTTCTCATGCAGCTCCCCCTGTATTTCAGGGCTTCTCTTCCCATCCCCAGCATCTTCTCCCCATTTTCCATTGCCCGCATTCCCCAGGCAGCTATCCCAGCCTGGAGCACTGAGGAACCATCTCCAGCTTAGGGACAATCAGCAGTTTCTCCCCCATGGCTGGAAGGGAGGTAGAAAAGCTTCCCCCGCCCCTTGGATATCACACTTGGAGGTTAGAAAAATGTCACAGAGCCAGGAGCAACGATACGAGGCAGACCACGCAAGGCAGCAGCGACACCAACAAAAAGAAAAAAACCCCGTCTTTACATTGCAAGTGGCATCAATTCATTTCACTATCACTCACTGACATCGCTTCTTTTCTGCTTCACTCTTTCTTCTAATATTGTTTAAGGCAATTGCATGGGTGTTCAAAGGGGCTGAAGGGGACAGGGGTGCTGGGGACAGGCTGGTGCTACACCAAACCCCCTCTGCTCCCCAACTTGGGGAGCATCATGCCAGCACCCCAGGCTGTCCCATGAATTGATATTTCTATGCAAAATCATCTGGGAACGGAGCCCCTGGGGCAGAGCAGGGAAGCCTGAAGAGGTGCAGGGAAGATGCACCGGCAGGTCACAAGGGCTGGTAAAAATTCTGCTGAGAGAAGAGCTTAAAGAGCTCAGGCTGCTTAGTTTATCAAAAGGACAACGGAGGTGACTCAATTGCCGTGAGTAAGTACCTTCCTGGGAGAAAATACAGGCTACTAAAGTATCTTTAATCTAGTGAAGAAAGACATAACAAGAGGCAGGAGTTGATCGTGTCTGGCTTCAGCTTCCCACTGGAAAAATAAGGCACATGTTTTAACAGGAAGGCTGATTAACCACTGGAGCAGACACCAGCAAAACTGATGAATTCTGCAGGTTTTAATGGCTTCACATCCAGGCCAGGTCCCTCTCTGGGTTGGGGTCAGCCCAGCACCCACCTCTGCTCGCTGTGCGAGGGAAACCAGGTGAAATAGGAAGGCGTAGGACACAACACAGCCAAAGCAGCTATTGCCAAATTATTTCACGGTCCCTTCTGAGGCTTGAACTCCAACGCAACGCACAACACAAATTGCCCTTCCAAGGCTCACCCACGAGCCCTAAAAACCAGCTTCATTCCGCACCACAGAGGTGAAGGATTCACCCCTCCTCACTCAGGCTGTGCAGATTTGCTCGTGTGCTGCCGGCCTGGAGCATCCAGCTCCCAGCAGCATTAATTGGCGTGCTCTCCAGGAGAGAGAGATACAATCCATGCAGACTCACCGGGATTCACTGATGTCTCACATATAAATCCATCTCTAAAAGTTTAACGCGTTCATCTCGCTGTACTCACAGATGCAGCGTTCCCTCGCCGGCGGTGTGATGCTGGTGGGTGACTCGTGACACCTCTTGGGGCCAGTTTGGTCTCCAGGATTCCCAGCACTCTGGGATTGCCTGCTGTGCTGATGGCTTCGCTGGTAACGCAGCAAGACCTTGGTGACTGGGGGGAAGCTGAAGGCTGGATCTCCCCTTCTTGCAGCATCAGTTTGCCATTCAGAGTTGGGGGGGGTGGGGAAGTAACAAGTCCAAGCAAACAAGCTGGTTCAGAAAGGCTCGCTAAGCCTGGGGGGCTCTGGTTTGAGGAGGACTCAGCTGAGGAGGGCTGGTGGGCACCTTGCAAAGGTCCAACCCAGGAGCAGAGACCTGCTTTGGCCCTGCCTCCAGCTGCTGCAAGTTACCAACTGAACCTCTACAGAACCACTCAGGTACCAGGGCTCCCCACCCCCTTAAATCCCTGCCCTTAACATCGTTAGCACCCTGGACCACCCTGCACAGCTGTTGTGGGCCAGGTGCCCAGGGGAAGGCAATGATGCAAGCTGCAATGGTACAGTAATGCAACCGTGCAATAATGCAATGGCACAGTAAAGCAGTCATGCACTAGTGCAATGGTACAGTAATGCAATCATGCGATAATGCAATGGCACACTAATGCAATCATGCACCAGTGCAAGGCAAAGGCTTTGCCCCGCTCAGGCTTTTCAGGAGCACAAGGCAGCCGAAGCAGAAGCCATAAATTGTTCGGCTAAAGGACAAGGAAGCGCCGTAGGAGCCATTACCTTCTTAGAAGTCAAGCAGCACGGATTAGAATGGAAATTACTCGGGAGTCTTGGCAGGGCCAGGCAGGGATTGTTCAGGGCTCAGCAATTCTCTCGGCTTCGTCACCGGGTCATTGATTTACTCGCTGCTTTGCTGCTTACACAGCGCCTGGGCACTCAGGCAGGCAGCTGGGCAGGGGGCGGCCCCGGCCCCTCTGGGATTCGGGGCGCAGGGATGGTCCCGTGCATTTGGAAAAGCAAATTAGTGTTAGACATGGGAACCGGAGCTGGGGATGGGGGTGGAAGGAGCCTGACCCTCCTGTATTCCCTCTTCCCCAGGTGCTCCCTGGCCACAGCAAGCCAGGATAGCTTTAAATGATGACTCTACTCCATTTTTTCTGAGATGCTAAAATCCACGCGCATCACCAGGCAGCCCACTCCTCGATCCCTGGCCCCACATCACGTCTTTTATCAAAGTCCCATTTTTAAAGAACAAATCACGGGCGCTGCTTCTGCTGTCGTCCCTTGATTTCTGAGCATGTAGGTGGACAAATTTTCCCAGATTTTCCCCGCACCACAGCGGGTGGTGCCAGGGAGGATAAAAGGATAAATATATATAAATATATATACAAGATACAAGAGCTTGTGAAGTCACTTGGCTCTGGGAGCTCAGGCCTTAAAAGCACCGCGGTAAAAAGTCACCAGGTTTGGTACCAGCCCTGGAGGGCTGGCAGGGATGCTCCGATGGACTTGGTGTCAGCTCTGACGTTTGCAAAGCTGATTAGACTTTTTTAGCAATGAAGAGAGGCAGCTGAGCAGAGCTGTTAAAGTTTTGGAAAAGCAGAAATGCAGCCAGGCTCGGGGGGATCCCAGTATTGGGTTGGTGTGCAATGCCGCGTGTGCCAGTGCCTTGGGGCTCAGAGGGAGCAGAAGGGAACAGGGACAGGGATGGGGACAGGGATGAGGATGAGGCGTGCACTTCCCTCCACTCCCCATGCAACACCGGCATCCCGCTGAGCCCCGCTCACACTCCGAGGGTGCCATTAACGTGAGCAACATCTGGATGAGCTGAAGTTCTCAGGCAAGACGCTGCTTGAAGTGCATCCATCTGGGCATGTGTCTTTCCGGACAGCTGGAAACCAGAGCCTGGCTCTGAGCACACGGAAAAACCCGACCCTGAGGCTGCAGGGGAGGGACAAGACCCTCCGGCTGCTGAGCAGCCCCCCCCGGGTGCTCATGCCCCAGCCCCAGTGGGGACACCCCAAGGTGGGGGAGGCTGTCCAGCATCCCGCATCCCCAGCAGCGCTGGCTGAGGGGTGGGAGCCACAAGCTGAGCCCCTTGTCCCGCTCTGCCACCTCCTAAACACTGCCAAAACCAACATCTTTATTCCTAAGCCCCTGCAATCTGTGTAGGGACAAGCAAGTCAGGCTAAGCTGTGCACCGAGCACACTTTTCGCTTTATATTACCCAAAGGAATGAACCGCTATTATGAAATCATTAAATTAATAACTTGGTAATATAGGCAGATATATAAAACAATCTGTTCCTAGAACAAAAGAAATTACTACGTTCCAAACATTCATAATTTAATTTAACAGTGAATTAAAGCGGCATACATAATTTCACCCTCAAAATGTCAATAGCATTATGTAAATAGAACCCGGCGTGCTGGTGCTGACGGCGTGTGCTGGCGGTGCACGCACGCAGGAGAAGGTGCCCGTACACAGGGGAACGTCCTTTAGCACCAACCGCCAGCTGACAGGAATAGATTAGCCGCTCGCCTTTTAATTAAGGGTGTACTAAATATTCAAAGCACTCGGCAGGTCGAGAAAGGAGAGGAGAAGAGAGAGGGGGCTCGGTTTGTACCCAGGTGGAGAGGGTAAATGAGGGACCACGGGGCGGTTTGGAGGTAGGATGCTCGCAGGGATGTGGATGCAGCCAGCCGGCAAGGATGCTGCGGTTCCTGAGGGCTGCAGGGATGGGGATGGTGTCACAGCCCTGATCTTGCACGCACCCACTCACACCAGCACCGAGGAGCAATAAAACACCGTGACTCCCAGCCTGTGTTGCACTGGCACGGCCGTTGATATTTTTTGGCTGCACCAACAAGGCTGCTCAGGGGGGAAACCAAAGACCTCGCTGCCACCGAGCTCCTCAGACCCCATTCCTGCACCTTTTCTATTCCTGATCCGTCCATCCAGAGGAAAGTAAAACCCGTAACCAAACACAGTATTTAAATTAGCCTGACTCCTATCCTGCTGATTCTTTTTTAATTATTTTCATTTGTGCTACCTAATATCTTTCCCTTTTGTTTGAAATTAATTTGCTATAATTTATGGGAACGTATTTAGATTGCTTTTGATTAAGTTTAACAAGCAGAAAAAAGTCTGCCGCATTAGACATCAAAGCAAACAAATCCGTTTTCTAGGCTCGCTTGTGTATAATTAATAAATGCTGTCACTCCTCGTACAGTAAATATATCTATTATGTTACAATAAAATATGTGTTGTAGCAATTAATACACGCAACCAAAATATGTTCTTGGTAAACCCACAAAAATCTGGGAGTAAAAGTCCTTTGTTTGTATAATATGTCAGATTCAGGGCAACTGCCCGGACTTGAGAAAATGGGAGTTTTCCTTCAGAGAGGAAAGGCAAAGCAAGGCACAGCTTCTGCTGCGATCGGAGCAGCGGAAACTACAGCGTCGACAGAAACTCCTGGTTATTCCTCTGAACTGCAATAACTACTGATATTTAACTTTTTAAAAACTTTGTAAGTAGGGCAGGGCAGACGTTGAGGCTGAGTTCTGCTCTGATCGCGCCCTCCCACATTCAGCCACAGCCACAATGGAGACAGAAATCCTGGCGTGCCATCACTTTTTCTAGCAAAACCTCCTGTAACCCAGGCTGGCAGCTCAGGCTGGGGAGCAGAGCGTAATCCGGCTTCTCCCGGGAAGAGATCAGCATCAGGATGAGAGGGCTCAGGGATGCTTGGGAAGCTGCTCCTCCTAATTGCCCTAATTGGAGGAGAAGCTGCCCTAAATGCCGGTTCCAGTCCATCACTCCTAAGAAAATTTGGGGGTTGAGCCCTTTGCCAGCGGTTAGCTGTCTTTTACCACCAGATTTTGTGGGAGGAGGCAGTGGAAAATAGTAAAGATACGGGGGAATAAATATGCTAAAACAAAGGCAACTCCTAGAAAGGAAAAAAAGCCCCGGACAGTTGGTGCCACTTCTAAACACATTAAATATTTATGGGCCCTTGCTCATAGCTTCAAATGAGCTGTAAATTGAATGGAGGTTATTTTCTAGGTAATTAAAAATGGAGAGAGAGACGGAGGGGACTGTTTATGGGAAGCTGTAAAACCGCAGCTACCAAGAGTATTATCACTGAATTCCCCTCTGCTGAATCCGGAGCTGTTGCATCCCACTTCCACGGCATCCCTCTCCATTGCATCCCCCTCTGCTGCATCTCAGGCCGTTGCATCCCAGTCAGCTACGTCTTCTTCATGCACAGGACCGACCAAAGGCCAATATACAGACATTTCAAACCCCCAGGTATTATCTGCCCACAGTCACCCTTCCCTATCTCACATGTAAAGCTTGGTGAAACGAGCCCACAAACTGCTTGGGACCACTGCTGTGATTTTCCAAGTGATGCCGGAGCATCCAGAGATCAAACCACAGGGTTCATCCCACCACAGGGCCACAGGCAGCAGCTGCCCGTGCCGCAGCAGCTGGGGATGGGCTCGCCTCCTGACAAACTCCTCCTAATTCCAGGGTTCAGCGAAAACCAACAGCCCAGAGATCATTTTCAGTAACAGCCCCCTTCCATCACTGCACAGAGTCATTAACATCCCGCTCCGCAGCAGGGCTCTAACTCAGCCTGTTATTAATGTCAGTTCTGCTGCAAAACTGTTCCTGTGCAAATTAATCCTTCAGGGAGCGGAAACCTCCCGGGCCGTGGATGCCTGTGCACAAGATGTGCTGCCTGCACCCCAGATATCGCAAGCACTCCCCAGTTCGCACTCCCAGCCCAGTCCCTTTGCAGAAAGTCACCCCAGTGGGGCTGGGGGGGACTGAGCAGCTCAAGCAGGGGGTCCAGCCTATACCTGGCGAGGCAGAGCCCACATGGCTGAGGAGGGGGAGCCAGGGGCCACAGACCCGGCTGGCAGCTGCTGTAAGTCAGTGTGACAGCCCTAGTTTCAGGTCATGCCGGCTGGGAGCCCGACCTTCCTCCCTGCTGAGCTCTTCTTCCTCCAGGTCACTCTTTTCCCAGCACATCCCCACCGCCCGACCAGCCTCCGCACGCCCCCGCACATCTGCTGCTGCTGAATCCAGAGTTGCTGCAGATAACTCTGGTTTTCCTTTTTGCGGCTGTTTTTTGCCCAGTTTGGCCAGCACTGCGTTTTTTCCGTTGCTTTGCTCTGATGCAAGTATAAGAAGTCGCAGCCCTTCCATCCCTCTGAGAAACCCCGGAGCAGAGAAGAAACAAAACCAGACCCCGAGCTCAGTAGAAGCATTTTTGTGTCACATTCCCTGGCTGCACCACGCCGGGGTTTGGATGCGATGCTGGAGGAGGCAGGAAAGGGTCCAACCCCGGAGGCAGGAGCAGGGGAGGGGGCTTAAGGAAGGGAGGGGATAAGGAGCAAATATCCCAATGTGATGACTGGAAAAGACCTGGTGGCACCAACTGATCCATCTCAGCATCCTCCTGGCGCTGCCCCGGTCACTGCCGAGCCACCCACAGAACTGCCACGCATTTCAGTACAAAGGCAGAGGCTGGTGGCAGTGGTCCCTGGCTTCCAGCCCTCCACAGCACCCCTCAGGGTGCTGGGGGGACCCCAAAGCCCTACCAAAAAGCAGGGGGGAACCTTCACAAGCTCCCCACCTGTGCATACAGAAGCAGGGCTCCGCTGCCGCTGCGTTTTGCATTTACTTCTCTCTCTAAATAGCTCAGCAGACAGTCAATCCCTTTAAAACAACCCAAGCCATCCCTCTGAGTCCGGACACTACAGCCTTGCCACTTTCCGCAAAGTTTATTCATGCTTTTCATCCCCGTGCCTGCAGCATGGGGTGGTGAGCGAAGGGGAAGCCGTGCATCTCTTTGTGTTTCCGTAGCAGGACGGAGTAATTTGGGAAGGCAATGGCTTCTCCCTTGCTATTGCAGTGGGATTGCTTGGGATAAATCACAGCTACTGCGTCCTACCAGGTCAGAGGCAGGGGGTTATGGATGCCCGGCCAGGGGTCGAGGACCCACACAATGACTTTTTGCTTCTTATTAATGCAGGGAAACAGAGGGAGAGCGAGTGCAATTAGAAAGAAGGAACGAAAGAGGGAATGGGGGAGAAAGAGGGGAAGGAAAGGAGATTAACAAACAAACAAAAATCCCCAAATCCATCAGAGCGGAGGCTACAAAACAAATTAAAGTTGTTATGGCAACTGGTGTGTGTGGGCAGCAACACACGTCTCCAAACTCACAGAATTAAAACAAGCGTCATGTTCATCAGCTAATTAAATACCACCGGCCAAGCCCACTGCCTTGCAGCACGGCCAGCTCGCCGGGATGCCTCCGTGCTGCCGGGGCCAGCGCCACGCAGCTGGGCTCTGGCTCACCCTTGGGCGTGCGTGATGGCTTCCAGACACCCGTCCTGCCGGGGTGAGCTGTGGGTTTGCTTCCTAAAAAGCTCAGCCGGTGGTTGGGTTAGGTGGGGTGAGCCATGTGTGTGGACCGACAGCTCCCTGGGTACCAACAGGGTTACCCCCGTGGTGCCCCCCAGCATCGTCCAGGCGCAGGGAGGGTTCAGGAGCCACAGCAGACCTGGGTGGGAATTGCCAAGGCTTGCCATCCCCATGCCTCCCCCTTCCCCACATGCTCGATTTTCTCCAAAAATGACCATGCAAGGTCACCGAAAGGACCCTGAGCCTGATAGAAACAGTGCAGCCCTTGTTCTTCCCGTGCCCCTGCGGGGGATCAGCCCCCTCGTCCACACAACAAGCCGGGGGGCAGATGCTCCACAAAATGCTGCTTTTATGCAGTGAGGTCTGGGAAGAGGGCTTCCTGGGGCTGGGGCACACACCACCACCACCCCCTCCATTTATCAGCACCCCTGCAAAACAGGGCTGCAACCGAGACACCTTAACCAGTTCACTGCCAGCCTGGGGGTTTTCCCTTCTTGGAACCACCGGAAAGCAGAGCAGCCCGTGCTCCTCCAAGGAGAGGCGATGGGGAACATGGAAGATGCTTTGAGTTGGAGCCAGTTTTTGTTCTGGCAAGGCCCACCAACAGCTTTGCCCTGCACGCAAGGAGGGTTTGCAATTCGTGCTGCAACCACTTGTGACTTCCCAGCTCTCTGCTTAATCCTCCTTGACATCCCAGTTGCTGCTGCTTCTATAATGAATATACAGACAGGGAATTAGAAGAGCCTGCGCTCGGTTTTATTTTACCCACTGAGTCTAATTAACGTATGCAAAGATGCAGCACTCGAGCGTGCATGGAGGAATAATTCAGGAGGACATGGCTGGGCAGGAGGGAGCCCGGCAGGTGCTGAGCAGCATCGCTCCTGCACGTGCCTTGCCCTGGCTTTGGCCAATACAGCAAAACCTTGCAGCCACCTACTGCAGAGGATTTAAACAGTTATCCCAAATTTTACAGCCCTTTAAAATATACTATCTCAACCCAATTAATTCCTTTACTGAACGAGCCTGCCAGTTGTCCCACCTAACTCCCCGGGGTAACACACCGTATATCACGGCTGTCAGAGGATTATTACAAGTGCATTTCAGAATTTACTTTATATAACCCGATGTAAAGCCCAGGAGCTTCTTCGCATGTCTACACATTTCTTCCCAAGGCCAAAGGTTAAACAAAAAAGCTTCGGAGGTTGCAGTTTTTCCTGGTAGAAGACGAGGGGTTTGTTCTTTGAGTAGCAACCAGAAGTGCAGCTTTACTGGGGTTTAAGTCTCCTCCCATGGAAGGTTTGCTCTGTCCTGCAAAGTCACCCATCTTGGAGGAGGAGATGAAGCATTGGAGATGTCTCCTCTTAAATTTCAAGTAGTTGCAAAGCCTTGCATCCCTCCTCCTCCCTTTTTTTTTTACCAGTTACCTGCTTTTGCAGGACTGAGAGCTACCCAGGAGCTGAGACGTGCTGCCCCCCCAGCAAGGACCCCCAGACCACCACAACCTCGCTGCTGCTCCCACAAGCCGCACCAGCGAACAACGGCTCTTCACAGACAGTTATTAACACCAATTTTCTAGAAAGTGCTTTGTTCCCCCAAGTCTGATGATACCTTAGTTTTGTACATTCATATTTTTGGTACAAACGGAAGCTATTTTTAAAAATGTCTCTGAAAACACTTTTTTTTTTTAACTTTTTTTTTTTTTTTCCTTAGCGCTCCCACCAGTTGGCATTTCCTGCAAGGAGAACAGGGAGTTTTTCACTGCTTAAAAACCCTGTCTGCAGAAAGCTGCCTCCAACAGACCTCACACCAGCACTGAGCTCGATTTATAGCAGCGAGTGACGGAGCATAGGTGAGTGCCCCAGGGAGGGAGAGAAATAAAAACCTTGCAAGCTAAGATGCTGAAGGTGAAATCATTAGCGGACACAAGCTTCCCATCCCCTCTGCCCCTGCCCTGTCCCCGAGTGTCCCTCGCTGCTCTCTGGGTATCTGGGGCCACAGAGCAGCTGGCTGCTCCTTTGACGGCCGGGAGCAAAGAGCTTGGAAATTTATGCACGACATTAAGCAAGATGCTTTGGTCTCTGACTAGGTTAAATTGCTTTCTATATTTAAATTGCCTGCTAGCTGGTCAGATGCAAGGCACAGCTGCAAAATGGAGACTTCCATTCAGTAAATAGAGGAGGAAATCCTAATGGATTAATCTGTTATAATTAGACAATTTGTGGCAACTTTGACATTGCTTTTTGCAGGAGTGCTGAGTGGGAGAGTCGGAGGAGCCGTTGCAAAGGGCAATGCGTTGGGTGCTGGGTGCCAGCCCTGGGTGAAACGCAGGAGCAGCCCTCACAAATTGATGCTTACAGATGCAAACTCTTCCTTTTGGTTCACCCTGCTCCCCTGAAGTTGCAAACAAGCCAGCACAAACATTGCATTTCACAGCACAGTGTTTCTGGTGTTGCTATTCAGAGCGAGCCCTGCTTCTCCAGGGCAGCGTTGCCTCTGGGCAATAGCCATGACGTTTGCACCCTGGCTCTGCTAGGCTTGCTAAGAAACAGAGCACTGCTTTCCCCTCCCCACCAAGATGCAATGCACAGTGCCAGTGCCAAGCTGTACCCAGTAACTCTAGAGCAAAAATTAAATGCAATTTTTTCCCTGGGTCCTTTATCTAAGTAAGGGGAGGCTCACCCTGGGAAAGCTTTAGCTGTTTTCTTCAATTATTGTTTTATGCAACCTCAAAAAAAAAAAAAAAAAAAAAAAAAAGAAGTGTTTTCAGCACTTTCTCATATAAAGGAAGTAATTGAGTCAAAATGAATAAGAAATTATCTATGAAGTTAATTATCTAGCAGACATGTTTTACACTCAGTCATTTTTCACTACTATGCAGTAACTGGAAGCACAGACATTTTTCTTTCCTGTAATTAATGTACTCTGAATACGTTGGAGAAAGTATCAGGGGTTAGTTGTTGGTTGGAGGAGCGTGTGTTGGAGGTGAGTTGTTGGCCACCCGAGCGGAGCGGGGACGGGAGTGCCAGGAAAGCGGAGCGAGCCCAGCCAGGCTGTTTCCAAGCCTGGTTTGGATGACTCCCGCACCAGGCAGAGGGATGAGATCCCCCCAAACCCGGGCTCGCTTTAGGAGCTGCCTGGCAGCAAGCGGAGTGAGTCCGTGCGAGGGGCCAGCACGGGGACTTCTGCTCCAACCGGGAGCTTCCCTGAGCCAGGAAAAAGGAAACCCGGAGCTCTTGCCAGCCCGATGCAGACCGGCGCTTAAATCTGCACAAGCTGAAGCAGCGGTTTGCTTGCTGGTAGCCTGCGGGTGCACAGTAACTGGTCTTTGCTTCCAACAAGCAGAAGCGGCTGCTGTCATCAGTCCAGAGTTTCCAAGCATCTTCCCAAGTTTGGAGGACACAAGCAGCCTTCTTGACGCCTTCCCTCCCCGTGGCCAGTTTCCACAGAGGAGATTTTTCCGGCGCTGGTGAAGGGACCCTTTCAGCCCCATCCCTGCACAGGAGATGCCCGAGCAGAGTCATGGCCCTTGTCTTCTGGTCCTGAGCCCCCCAGCGCAGGGCAGCCCAGGGTTGCTCTGCCCTGCCCCAGGCAGGGCACCACAGGAGGGACTCAAAGCCGCTGCTGCCCTGAGCCAGCAAGAAAGGCAGAGCAAGCACCCAGCTCCACACAGAATGTACATTAAAATCCCCTTTCTCCAGCTTTGCCCACCCCTCCACAGCAAAAGCAGAAGAGCATCCCCATGGCAGAGCCTTGCAACATCCCACGCTCCGTGCCAGGCACGGAGACCCTCAGCAAACACCAAGTGCATCTGTTTAAAGCAGGAAAGCAAACACAAGCAAGGCTGGTAGTGAGTTTTGAGGAGGAAGAGGCTCCACATGGCTCTTCCAAAGCTCCTCTGCTCTTGCCAAGCTGCAGCCAGCAGCCCGAGGGAAGGGAGCGTTCCCCTCTTTTTGGCTCCAGTGGGGCTGCCTGGGTACCAGTGTGTCAAAGGGGCTGGCATGGTGCCTTGCTGTGGGATCACATGAAATCTGCTTTAAAATTAAAAGCACCTTCCACTTCCATAAGGTCTCACAGCAGAGGTGTGAAATGTCCCTCCATCCACCAGCGGCTCAGAGCCACCAGCTCTGCTCCTCTCTGCCCCGCAGCGGGTGGCCTGGGTGGCTGTCCCTGTGCTGGGGTCTTGCTCCAGCTATGGATTTGCTCCTGATCATAGTCCACGTTTGGAAATAATCTCTGTGCACGGAGGCTGCTGCATCCCTCGAGCAGCTCTGTGGTCTCCAGAGGAGCTTGTGCTGCACCTGCATGACAGCAGGGTGATGCTGCAGGGACCTGCCTGGGTGCTTACCTGCATCACTTTATGCTGGAGCTGGGAGCTGCCTCACCATCCTTGCTAGCATCCCTCTCCCAAAGAAGATTCGAAAGAGAAGAAAAGCCTTGAACGAGCCGAGAAGATTATCTACCTCCAGAGAGACAGAGCGGTGACCCCTGGCAGCAACGCACAACTGGTTTCTCCCCCTGCCTTTCTCCCTGATTTAATTTATTGTTCATTTACTGCAGTAATTATATTAGGAAAGTGTGAAGCAGGACAGAGGAGTCCCTCAGAGGCTGCTAATTGTTGCTGGAATGAGGCCATTCGGGTGGTAATTGAGAGAAATGCAGCCCGGGGAAAGGCTGCAGCTGACATTGCTTGGGGCAAAGCCCCACGCCACCTCCTTTCCCTGGCCACTGCAGCCCTGGGCTCATTAGCCACGTCCTTAATGACCTGCCCAGATCAGGGGGTGTCACTCAAATAAACTTTCTGGTTTTGCACAGGGGATGTGGTAGAGCTCACTCACGCTGATAAGAAAATTTCATTTTTATATGTGTATGTAAAGCAGAGATATGTATATGTAAAGCACATGCTCTGTTTTCAAGCCAGCCCTGTGAGCTTTGGGGAGCTTTTGGTCACCCCCTGAGCCCCTCGTCTCCTCAGGGATGGCCACTGCAGCTGGTCTGAGCAAGCCCAGACTCCCTTTTGCCTCCCCAGTGTCCCCAGCCCCGGCAGCACTGGGACACAGCTCGCGGGGCAGAGCCCCCCTGTACCACCCCCAAAGCACCTCTCCAGCTGCTCCCCTAGACTGAAGCCGAGAGTCCTGGCTTTCCTGCTGCCTGGCATCCCGCTCCCCCAAATCCTTCAAATCTCTGAGGTCCCAGGAACTGTGAGAGTCTCCAGAGCTTCATTTACAGTAGTAAAGAGGAGAAAATAAACCAGTTCTGGTTTCCCCTCCTTGCCTGAGAGCTCACCAAGCCTCTTGCCAGCTTCCTCCTCTGGTGAGATTACCCCAGATAACGATGGGTGATTCAAGGAGAGGTTTGGTGCCTCACTGGAATTGTTCATATTTAACAAAAGGAACCAGTTCCCTACATTCTCCTCTTTCTCTCCCTGCTGAAACAGCATCAAGAGAACTTCTGGGCTTGAGGATCAAGAGGTTTCTAAACTGGAGCATCCCAGCTCTGTGTAAAACCCCATTCCTGACCCGCAGCTCCGCTCATCACCACGTGGCCAGCAAGAAGTTATTTTTATGCCTTTAAACACAACACAATGGAGTGTGTGTGGGGGGGAAGTATTTCTTGTGAAGTGAAGCAGCTTGGGAAAGTTAATGAGGTAAAAGTATCTGCTCACAGGAAATGTGGAGGTGTCAGGAGTGCCCCAAATGATAACTTATTTAGTGGAAGGTTAAGTAAGAGGGAGGAGGAAGACACCTGCCCAACCATGCTGGTCCAGGTGCTTATTAAAGCCTAAAGGAGAACATCAAATTAATTATAGAGGGCAAAGGCACCATCCCATCCTTTTTAAATCACGTCTCATGTTGGAAAAGTCTTTCCATGCCACTGCAGCAGCACTTGTTGTGAGAGACGAGCCAAAATCCAAGCGGGTTGTACCGCAGATGACCAAACTCCAAACCGGCACATCACAAAACTTGCTTTTACAGAAATGAACTGCCTTTAATCCCCTTTTTTTTTGTCTTTTTTTTTTTTTTTTTTGCCTTCTGTAAGCGGGTCAGAGTGAAGGGAGAGCCATGGAAGACAGGCACGGCTGTGCATCTGATGCGTGGCTTAGCGTATTTCCCAGGACTCGGGAAGCCGTGGCAGACGGCTCCTTGCAACACCTTGCTTGTGTATCTGGGTTAGCAGAGGAAAAAGAAGGAAAATCCCCTGTTCGCAGGCAGTCCTGGTCCCACGCGCTTTACAGCCCTCAGATAGGTGCAAGTCCCGGAGCTGCTGGACCTCACACTCGGCTGGGACATCTGGAAGCCACCAGGTCCATAGAGCTTCTCAGGGCTGTGCTCACGGGTGAATTTTGCATGCTGGTTTCTGTTCCTCTGGTCGCGCTGAAGCTGGAGCTTAGCCAAAAACCACCAGAGCATCTCTGCTGCCCGCACGCTTGTGGCTGACACACGGGATCCACAGTTTGCATGGATGAGGGTCGCAGCGGTTGGGAACGAAGCTGCCCACGTGGCCCTGGAAGAGTCTGCACAAGGTCTCCAAACATCCCTGCGGCACATGGGGTCTCTCCAAATCCAGATGAGATGAAGCCTGGCTCCGGCTGAGAGGGGCTGGAGACCCCCAGACCCATAGGGCTCCATTTGCGCTGCTCCCTCAAAAAGGAGTGTTCCCAAAACAACACCATGCAAATGAAATCCTCGTCTACATCACATAGCTCCTGCCAGCAGGAAAGGCAGCAATTTAGCACGCTGCATTAGCTCTGCCGCATCCTCCAGAACAATTTCCCACAGCCTCCTTCCACTGCTTCACAAGCAGATAGCGTCTCGTCCCCTTGCCCTCCTTCCAGGAAAGGCTTTGTGTTTGGAGAGAAAGACTTAGCAAGGCTTTGGGAGGATAACTCCCCAGGATTTTGCATCTCAGACTCGGCATCCCCAGCTCCAGCATCAGCACTTCCACTTTGAAGAGCTTTGCTTTCAGCAGCTCGAGGTACAAGGCACCTGGATGAAGGCGGCATGCTTATCGGCACAGCTAATGCCTTCATCCCGAATATATGAATATTCAGCAGCTCCAGCACAATCTCTGTGCCTAGGACCCAGCCAGGATGAGTATCGCTGGGATCCGGGGGGCTCCAGGCATGGCAGCTCCCCATCCCCGCTGCAGCCCGCAGCTCTGGGTGCTGCCCAGCCTCTCACCCCACCGGCACGGCCACGGGTGCTCGGCGAAGGCACGGCACTGCCGAAACAACCACGAGGCAACGGGGCAGCTCTTAACTCAGGTTCATTTGAAGCTCTTTGCTTTCTGCTGATGCCTCCTTAGCTGGAAATGTGAGGAGCTCCAGAGAGTGGGATGGACACCTCCTGTGGATGCACCCAGTGAGCAGCAGATGTGGCATCGGCTACTGGACGGAGATGTTTCTCCCTCGCCTTTCCTAGCAAAGGAGCTCATACTCCTCTAAGAAAAGCCTCAAGTGTTTCTAGCCTTCTCAGAGAAGGAAATCACCACCAAGAAGAGCAAATCTGCACTGTATTTTACAGTCTCTTTCCCAAAGAAACACAATCCCGGTGCTCAGGGGGTCCGTGCATCTCTGCTGAAATTTCAAGCCCATGGCTGAAGCAGAAGGATGGCTGGGAGCACCCGAGGCAGGGCAGCCAGGATTTTGGCTCACCCCATGCACAAGGGACCCCAAAGCTGGCTGGAGAGCCCCTCGAACGCCACCCTCCATGCCTAGATGCTTTTTTTCGGTGCCAAACTGCTCAGCACATCTGGCTCTGTATTTCAGAGCTGTCATTTTCCTGGCTGTTAGAAGAGAGAATATGGTAAAGAGCAGCCTGGGTTTGCAACGCGACTCCTGCGAGAGACGTGACATGTTTATTTTCCCCGCGCCAACTTCCACATCAACCGTGTTTTCTTTTTCCACGCTGCAAAAGGGAATATTCATCCATTCCTCCCCGATCTACCAGCACCCAGCTGCCTGCGAGCAGCCCAGCCGGTCCTTCAGCTCAGACTTCAGCATCCCCGGGTCCCCGAGATGCCCCTGACATCCCCTTTTCCATGGGCAGAGCTGGGAGGGGGGTCAACATTTCCACCCCCTGGCACAAGCAGGAAAGTGGAAAAAGAAAAAAAAAAAAAAATTCGAGACACTTGATGTTTTGTGTGACCCAAATCTCAGTGTTTCAGTTTGGTTTTAAGCACTGTCAGGTTGCTGGGGGGTGGGGAAAGACATTAGAAAGGGGATGATATTTTCAAAAAACAAAGTGATTGCACATTAGAAAAAAACCAAACTTGCCACACGGGAACGTGTCAGCTCCTTTGAAATGTTTGCTTGTTTGCCTGTCTCCCAGAGCAAAACAGTCAGGGAATTGTTCTCAGCATTGCAGCATATTTAGACTGACCCAAATCCCTGTGTTTTTGCAGCTGAAGGGTCCCTGCCCCCCCCGACCACAGGCTCAGGATGCTTGGCCAGACACGCACCGGGGCACAGGTGAATGCTCGGCGGAGCTCGGCTTTCGGTGCTGCTTCGTTCCTTGGTTGGTTGGTCTTGATTTATTTTTTTTTTTTTTCCATTATAGACATTATTAAAAAAAATAAACTTTACAATAATACATTTTTAATTTGTTGCTGCCATTTCAGCCATTTTTTTAAAAATAAAGGAAAAAAAGGAAATTAAAAAAGCCACACTGTAGATGTATATGGTTATGTATATACATACATATATGTAGGTATAGGTGAACAGTATATACATACACTATATATGTATATATAAAAGAAAGAAAACGGAGAGGAACATACAGAGGGTTCTGACCACTGATGGGCCAGATCCCATCCCAATCCAAATTCGACTGGACAAGGATTTTCAAAAAAAACAACAACAAAAAAAGAAAAATCTCCCTCTCGAAGTGACAGATTGAAAACATCAGGACAACCTCACAACGTTTGAACAGTAGTTTCTTTTCTCTTCCATTTTAAAACTCTCGCTGACCACGGGAAAGAAAAAAAACCCAAAACCCCCAACAACAACGTCAAGAGCTCGAGCGAGTTCCCTTGGAGGATGCAGAAGAGCCTCCAGACGGTGCTCCATCCCCCGGGATGCTCTGATGCGGAAACCTCACCGTCCCCGCGGCCACCCCAGTGCACCCAGACCCATGGGTGCTGCAAATAACCTTTGCCAAAGCTCTGCTTGACATTTATTTTCCCTCCCCAGTGCCGCTCTGGATCCCCTGTTGCAGGGCACATGGGGAGGTTTTGCCACGAGCCGTGGGCTCCTGCTTTAGAAAAGAAACCCAACGCACCATAAAAGACCAAAAAAAAAAAAAAAAAAAAAAAAAAAAAAAAGGGAAAAAAAAAAATAGGAAGAAAACCACCAAAGTTCCCCAGCGTGGTGAGGGTCCTCCTGCCGCCCAGTGTGTCGGGGCTCAGCATCCCCAGGGGTTGTGAGCGTTTCAGTCTCCAACACGAGGCGATCCTTCCCTTCCCCGTTGCCGCAGCAGGAACCAAGGCGAGAGCGAGCAGGTCGGCGGGCGCTCCCGGTGTGCGCTTGTGAGCACTTGTGCAAATGTCCCCATCCCGCCGGCCGCTGCCTTCCTCACCCCTCTATAATGCCAGCATCAGCAGGAGGATGGGCACAACGGGCAGGATCCGGCCCGCCCAGTGTTGGCTGCTGCCTGCCTTCTGGTCCACAAACGTCTTCTGGTCTGGCATGATGTCTGTGGTCAGCTGGGTCTGCGGGCAAGGGGAGAGCGGGGTTTCACCAGGGCTTTTTTGGGGGGAAAAGCATCCAACCTTGGAAAATGCCTATCGTCACTCTCCGGTCAGTGAAGCCAGTGGTTCCCAGCATGGTGCTTGTCTGGCACATTCTTCCCGAGCCGTTTGCAGTGGGAAACAGCTCCCGGCCCCAGGGCCCCCCTCCCTGCTCTCCCTCCTGCCCCAGACGTACCTCTGAGTAGCACAGGCTCTGCTCTTTGGACTTGTTTAGCTTCAGTCCGTGCTCCTGGAGAGGAGAAAGGAGAAAGTCTTAGGGCAGGGATGTGCACCCGGGGCTGCTCCTGCCTGGAGTCACACCCCAAGGTTTGGGGTCCTCAAGTTCCCCTGGGACCTGCAGAGCTGCCCTGCAAGGGCACGGGGCGATGCCTGCCTTACCACCCAAGGAGAAAAGCGTGAGCCCACAAGCCCAGTGCAATGCAAGAAAATATGTGGGGTTTAGGTTTCCCAAAACCACGCGGAATTCAAGCCGTTTTCACCCCAAGTGAGCCGGGGGTGGGAGAAGTTGGGCTCGGGGCAGCTACACCAGCTTACCTTGCCCTGGGCACAGTGCTGTGCCAGGCAGGGGACGATGCCCCAAGAGAGGGAAGGAGATGGGCAGGGCACGGATCCCTCCCCACACCACTCCCGGGTGGCACTCAGACCCTCCAGTTACCGGGGATGGCCAGATCCTGCTGGGCACCTGGGCACCCACACCGCATCCTGACCAAGATGCACGCACTGAGCAGGACTTTTTGCTACCCATGGGCTGCAGCCGACCAACAGACCCACTGAGGGCCCAAGTCAGTGCCCCCAGTTTGCAGCAGTGCCCAGGCGTGCGTCCTACCTGGACGGAGGTGCAGGTGGTGATGACACTTGTGTCATACATGGTGTTGCTGTCATTGATGTCATCCGGCAAGGCAGGGCTCTTCTCTGTCTTCGGTGGCAGGGTGATGGGTGGCGAGGGGTTCTTGGGGGAGAGGTTCACATCGGTGCCATTGCCGAAGGCTTGGATGGCGTTTCCTGGGAGCGGGAGATGTTTATGGGGGGCTGCACCCCAGTGGTGATGGGGCAGGGTGAGGAGGGGGATGGGGACGCGCCTTACGGAGACAGGGGTTTTCCGTGAAGTCTCGGAGGAACTTCTCGCACTCCTCCTCCATGTTGCCGCTGCCTTTGCAGGAGCACCAGGGTGAGATGGTGATGCTGGTGGTGCTGGCGTCAACGTAGTTGGGTGTCATGTCGAAGCCTGCTCTCGGGCGAGGAGAAGAAAGAGGGATGAGGGGCTGTGGTGGGGGAGGCCCTTCAGCATCCCGACCCCCCCAGCACTCACCGATGAGCCCTGCATAGGAGCCCAGGCATGCCTGGTAGTTGTCCCCAGGGCAGCTGGTCAGGGACTGGAAGGAAGCTTGGCAGTTGGTGTGGAAATCAGCCAGCCGGGACCTGGGAGCAAAGAACAAGAGGGAGAGGGACAGGATTTCACCACTGCTCCCGGCACGGAGCAACTCAGCAGCAAGGAGCAATGTTTGAAAAAAATAAAGGCGAGAAAAGAAGATAAATGGGGCAGAGAGCAGAGATCTAAATGAAATCTAGACTCAGGAGGTGCAACTTCTTGCCTCGCCTCCCCAGCCTGCCGGAGGGTCACGGACAATGGAGGGATGCCTGCCTGTGGGTGGATACCCCACTGGGGACCAGCCTGGGACCCTTGTTCCTCCATCGTTCACTGCTCCCCACCTCCCCAGTCCTTTCCAAGTGCTGCTCGGCTGGCAGAGCACACCATAAACTTCACAACCTCATTTGGCCGCGCTGCTCCCGGCGTCATTACATGACTGTAAAATTTCAATGCTTGTTTTTATCTTCCCCCTGAAATGTTAAAGCTTAGAGCACAATTAAAATGCTTGAGGTTGGGGTTTACATTTTCCTTTCTTCTTTTGAAGCTGAGAAGGGAAAAAACAAAAAGGAAGGCTCGCAGAGACCCTGGGGGCTGAGATTCTCGTGCCCTGCCTGCCCTCCTGCCAGACTCAGTTCTGGGGGCAGAGCGAAGGCAGAAAGAGCAGAGACGGAGAGAACCAGAAGGACCAGGAGGAATAAAGAAGGGACAAGAGGAGCAGAGGAGCTGATTTCCGCTCCTAACGCGATTACTGGCTTGGTTACCCCTTCTCATCTTCTCTTCACTGCTCAGCGTAATGCACAGAAGTAGTGCAGGGAGTGATGGAAGCACGGTTATTTCCAGGTGTATCAGTAATCTGGCTCTGCAGACACAAATCCACACTTTCCCTGCGATGCTCTGAGGATTTTTCTTGGGATGAATTGCATCACTAAGGTGGAAGGATAAAGAAATGGGAAGGATGTAGAAGAGGATGGGCAGATGGACCAGGTGGACAGATGGATGGGCTGCAGTTTTCCAAATTGACTCAGTCATTAAATGAGTAGACACGAGGCTGAATTGTGGCCCACGCTGGATCTCAATCACAGGGAGGAAACGCCACAAAGCAGCCAAGTTGCTGACACTGTAGATGAGACCTTGCGTTTCACAACAAAAAATCTCCTCAGCTCTTTTTTTCCATACTTCATATAGAAAGAAGAATGCATACATTATTTTCTGTAGCTTCCTTTTCCTTCCTTCTTAATTAAATGTCATCTTTGTCCAACCAGTGATTGAATCATCCAACAGTACCTGCCTAAAGCCATAAAAACTGATGAAAATAAAGGATAGAAATTGTCGTAGTTTTTTTTTTAAAATAGGAATGATTTGTTTTCAGAAGGTTTTGACCAAATTAGACAGAGGAACAAATGAAGCAGTGATTGAATGAAGTAGAAGGGATCTGCAGCCATACTTTACATCCACCCAGCACTTTTCATCACACCAGACCTCGAGTGCACTAAGGGAGCGGGGTGCAGGTACCACTGCAACGCAGCCAGCGCTGGGGAGGAGCAGCGATGCTGCTGCTGAGCCCACAGCAGTTTTGTGGGCTATGTACTGGGGAAAGGATGTAAGAGGGAATAAAGCACAGCTGCTCAGGGCTGGACCCAAGCACTGGATGCTCCATGCGGGAATGCAGTGGTTTCCTGGAGACTTTCACTCTTTCCAGCCATCTGCAACTGGGCCTTTTTCCAGATCATGGGGTTTCACAGCCACCGATGCAGTCATCTTCTGCAGAGCTGCTGAGCCTCCCCTGGGGACCCCAGCATCACCCCACAGTGAGCATCCTGGCCGAGCCGGGGGCTGGCAAGAGCCACCCATGCCCTTAGTACCTTCTTTCTGCTGCTTCCTGCAGTCGGGCGTGCAGGTTGCACTCAGGTTTCGCCTGCTGGCGGGCTGCCAGCGGCACGAACTGGATTATTTTCCCACTTACACCAGCTGCCTGACCCACTTACAGCCTCCCGACACGCTGCAAATTTCCAGGGCAAGGTCAGCCTCTTCATCTGGGTTATTCAAGCACTCCTGACGAGAAGACAGGACTCCTGGGCACCACCGTGTTCTTCTACATGTTGGATGCTAATAAATAGCAATAACGCAACTGGCATCGCCTCAGGGAGAGATGCAGCCGAGGAGTGTGCGGGGCGGCTGCTCCGTGCCAAGGGCAGGGAGGATGGGCTTGGGCTACAGTGCTGATTTCAGGGGAAAAAAAGGGGATTCTGCAGCTCTCCTGTGGTGTGTGTGAGACAAGGAGCAAACTTGCTCCCTCTCCTTCCTGAAAACAAAACTCACCCATCCCAGGAGCATGTTATTTTCACCAGAGCCACATTTATTTCCTTCCCTAGTGATTTAGTACATGGGGAAGGAAACCCCCCCGTGCCCACAGCGCAGAGAGGGAGGCTGGGGGCTCTCATCCCACACCCACTCCCAGGACTGATGCTCAGCTTTCAGCACATGGTCTCCCTTGCTGGAGCTGTGCACGAAGCCCAGTGCGTGCAGAAAAGCTTTGCCAGGGGACATCTGCAGTGCTCAGCAGCTAAAAGCAGCCTGGGGTCCAGGGGTGTTGCTCCCCATTCGCAAGGTGGGAGCAGGAGGAAGAGCCTGGGGTGGATATGGCAGAGCAGCAAAGCTCCAGCTCCACTCCTTTCACACAATCCCCATCGCAGGAAGGTATTTGGACTCCCTCCTCCTCTCCTCCACGGGAGATAAATAAAGTTTGCGACAGCATTTCCCCTCTCCCCAAATCAGAGGTGAAGGCACGTCAATTGTCTTAAAGAACTGTGGCAAGTTCATCACCGAGCGGCACGAAAATTTGTCATGCTGCTCCCCAGAGCTCTGCTCCTGGCTTGTAGCATCCTCTAAGGCAAATGTTATTCTTTTCATAATACATGACAAGCCAGCTGGTAATCTTTCCAGAATATCCAAGCCAGATGTCACTCTTTCCGTTGTATACAATGAGTTTGCAGTCGCTGGATGAAACTAACTGCCAGGAATAAACCTTACTGGAGCTGGCCCATAGCTTCTCAGATTTCTGCTTTTAAGTGCCCAGGCAAAAAAAAGGAGAGGGTGCCAAGTCCATCTTAGCAGAAACAGGAGGAATTGGTGCCAAATGGCTGGCTGGCAGCTCGAGGCAGCAGGTGGGTCTGGCTGGTCTCTGCCTGCAAAGGCCAGACCCAGGCTGGGAAGAGCTGGGCTGGCAGCTGGGTCAGGGATGGAGGGATGGGGAAGGAGGACGGCAGCGCGGGGAGCTGCAGAGCGCAGCCTCGGCCAGCACGTTATTTTCCTGAAAGGCCTCCAAGGCGGGGAAAAGAAGAAAAAAAAAAAAAAAAAAAGGAGTGAAAAAGGGATTAACAAGAATTTATTCTCTATATACACACATATATCATATCCCAAACCCGCTCCAAGTGCTGCGTTTCAAAGTTAGGCGTTTCCAAGCTGTTTCTCTTTGATGCATCTAGAAAAGGAGTTGGATTTTTGGTGAAAACGGGTTTGATTTGGGGTGAAAAAGACCAAGACGATGCCAAGAGGAGGCAGCCCCAGGGTTCTGGGGGTTTTAGTATTTCTCTTTCTCCCTGCCCAACTCCAGACACCTCCCAGGGTCCCTGCGGTGCACCTGTACATATACCCCCTGTGCATATACATCATGTTTAGGGGACTTCGTGCATCGCTGGAGGGACCATCCCATCAGCTCCTGGCTGATACCTCATCTCCCAGCCTTGTTATCGCACAGGAATTCAGAATCAGCTTGCCAGCACCAGCAAGACCCCCTCACTCTGACATTAAATGTTACCTGCACAGCAAAGGATTTTTGATTGGGTTGGTTTTTTTTTTTTTCTCCCACTTGTTGGTGTGTTGCAATTTTATAAGCAGAAAAATCCCCAGAACAGATGCAAGGTGCCTAATTGGGTGCTAATTGTTCCCATCACCGCATGCCTATGAGAAGTCCAAGCCTGGCGCTGGTAATAACTCACTACCCATCAAAGCAAACTGTATCAGGCTCCTGAATATTTCATGCAGAAAATGTCCAAGATGCAGAGATTACTCAAGACGTGTTTTTCACAGGCAATTTACAGGGACCAAGGAAAAATGGTTTTAATAGACACCAGCATTGAGAAGCAGCTCGGAAACGCGCCTCTCCCCCCCTGCAGAGCAGTGGATGTTCAAGAAGCTGCGACAACATGCAAAAACTCAGCAAGACATAAAAAACCCACGGGCCCGCTGGGCATCCTCCTCCCTACACTCGCTCTGCCTTCTTGTCCTGCTGGAGATGAATGCTTTCGAAGCCAGGAGATGCTGAGATAAAAAAAATTAGCCTCAAACACCAAGAACAGTGGCCAGGTAATTCAAAAAGCCCTGGGGATGGGGATCAGCTAAAAAAAACGAGAGAGAAGCTGGAGCAGAACTCCACTTTTCCGGATGACCCTCTACCAAAGCTAGTAAACAATTCACAGAGGGGGAAAAAAAGATCAATGGAAATACTCGTTTGATCCAGGAAAAGTTATCTGCCTCCTCTGCAGACTGAGTGACCTATTCTGGTATGAGCCAGGAGGGTTTTATTCCTGCTTTTAGTGAAAACCGTATCTCTGCTGTAGCATAGCATCTCTCTGTGGGATGGGCACCGGTCCCCATCCCAAAGCTGCCCCTCACCCAGGGAGGTGGGGGCAGCAGGAAAGAGGAAAAACCAGAATTAACCAGAGGGAAGCAAAGGAGAAATCCCCAAATTAGAGTAAGCAGAGCTAAGCCGGCAAGAGGAAAAAAACACGACGACAAACAGACAACAGACCAACTGGTAAGTTAGGAGTCATTGATTAAGAACTTTAGTTATCCATATGTATTTTTAGGAGATCACATTTTGATTCATCACAGATAAGAGCAGTTGAAAGAATTTTTTTTTTTTTTTTTTTTTTTTTTTATCCTCTTTGCTATGATCAAACCCTATCATTACCCGGTAAGAGAAGGGAAGAATTAAACGCACGCATCATTTGATTTTAATTGAAGGACTGTTCTATTTCATTGAACTGCTAACTAAGCCGAACAGGAGATTGTGTTTACATAAGCAAACCCTGAGTCAGTATAGACTTGCTGTCACATTAAGTCAATACTTATGAAGGCTCTCTATTTAATTATTCAGTGTGAATTGACTTATTACTGTGTTAAGAGCGCGGTTAGCCTTGAGCAAGGTGGCCACAGAGCTGAGAGATCCCTTCCAGCCGCCTTTGCACATGGATGCCCACAGGGTCCTGGGGGACAGGTACCCAGGGGGTGCTGCCCCACTGGCCCCCTCCCTCTGTCCCCCCATAATGGGAAGCCAAAGCCACCATCCTTTGCAGATTTGCTAACTCCAGGTCGGATTTGGAGGCTTCCCTTGGCAGGTTATTGTAGCCCCAGTCGCCCAGCCCTGGTGCAGCCACCCACCCTGGGCACCCATCAGCTGTGCCCTGTCCCCCTCCAGCCTCAAGCACTGCTCCTCTCTACCGGCACCCACAGCGACTGTTAAACCCAGGAGCATTTTTTCCTCCTCCTTCTTCTTCCCAGACAGCTATGTGGACAGCCAAGCAGCACTTCAGAGCAGCTCTCATTACACGATGTAATGAGAAAGTTGAGCTGCTGCTCTGCTGTTTATCAAGGAAACATCCATTATAGATGGCATTTTGTCTGTGCTAAACAAAAGGCGTGAAGACGAGGATGTGGGTTTAAAAAAAGTTTTGTTCCCATGTTTGGTGTTTAATAAATAACGCAGCCTGGATCCGTTCCTTCCCTTGCGCGCACCCCGAGCCAAACCTCCCTCTTGGGTCCCTGGGCGATGAAGCCAGGCTTCCCCTGCCCCAGGTATCGCTCCTGAATTAGCATCCCAACCCCAGCCAAAAAGACATGGTTTCTGCTGTGCAGAACGCACCTCACCAATGCACGCAGACACAGGGGTCCTGCAAGGACCTGGGTGGTGTCCGTCCCCCTCCCAGCCACAAATGCACGGAAAACGGGGAGAAAAGTCAGGCAAATGAAACATCACCCTGCTTTTGGATGCTGAGGAGCTACAGCCAGTGGAGGCTGGGAAATTCTTCAGCACCAGCATCACTGAAGCATATAAGACCAGATTATTTGTGTTCCTGACTTGCTGATGCAAGATGAAAAATACAGCAAACTGCAGCTGCTGAAATCAGCTCTTTTCTCCCCTTTCCTTCCCTTTCCCCTTAGCTGAGGTTAGTGTTTTGCAAAAGGTTTTTATATTCTTGGAGCTAAAACCTGTCCATTGCAATCAGACACAAAGCTCGGGGAGTTTGTCAGGCTCCTCTGTTGTGCCGGGAAAAGCTTCCTGGCACGAAAAGCTTCACAAATTGCAGCGATCTGAGCCCGATTGCTCCTGCTCTCACAGCTGGGAGCTGGAGAAGGGGCTTGGGGCTGGGGCATCACACCGGGGATTTTTAGCAGCCTCACAGGTCAAGACCATTTGAATTGCTTCGTCTAGAGCAAAGCCCAGGATTTTAGCCCAGAATAACCCTGATCCTGCACCCCACTCCCAGCTCGCCCTCAGCAGGACCTGAGCCCACACAGGGATGCACAGGAGCTCGGGGGCCACATGGGCTGCGGGGACCCCCAGGTGATCCAGCCCCTGCTCTACACCAGGACGGTGCCCACTGGTTAAAATGTCCCAGTCCAAAGCATTCGGGAACCAGCCACCTGCAGCACGCTTTTGGTCATGACAGAAGATCTGATGGCTTTTATCTCCCCAGCTTTGTGACCACCGATGGGACAGGGGCTGGTGTTCAACGCCCAGCCTTGCACAGCTGGAAAGCAGCCACAGAAAACCATGAAAGCCTCCAGAATTTTTATCCATTTGCCATGCTGGACCATTAATTTGCCCTTTCCCCCAACTCTTCTGCTTTTGGGAAGGAAGCCATGCGACCTCAGGGTGGGCTGCGTCCTGCAGGAGCAGCAGCCCCTATGAGGGGCAACCCCCTGCACCCAGCTCAGCACCGACCACAGCGAGATGGCAGCAAAAATCTCCCAGCAAAGTCCTATCTAGGTAGAGAGGGCTTTGCCGTTCATTAAGCGTTCAGCCAGGAGGCTTAATTACGCTCGCAGCCCATGTGGGAGCATTATCTCATCTCCTGTCACCGCTGGGTTTCGGAGCAGCTTGCCGATCTGCTTCAGAGTTCAATGCCCTTGCCAGTCCCGCGTGCAGATAAGGAGGACGAGCATCCGTCTGCGATGCCGTTCCGATAAGCACAGGCATGGACGGGAAATCCCACGGCAGACCCCAGCCTTGCCTCGCCCGCAAGGCAGGGATGGGGATGACGGGATGTGGAGGGGTTTCAAGCCCGGTTGCTCCTGACTGGAGGCTGATGGGTGCAGATGCCAAGGGAAGGAGGACAAAGCCTGCATGCTCTATTTATACACATTCCCGGCACCTGGTGATGATCTTGGCAGAGGCTGCCTGCCAATGCTTTGTTATTTATAAACACAGAGGGCCTCGGAGAGGCTGGAGAGAGAGGAGATGCCCACCCCACCCCCCACCAGGCAGCCCTGCACATCACCCTGTACCTGCAAAACAAGGCCAGAACCGCTCAGCAATGGGGTGTCAGACCACCAAACCCACCCTGCCTGCACATGGATGCCAACCTCACCAGGCTTTTGCAGGAGAGAGACATGAGCTGCTCCCCTCGGGGTGGGCGAGCAGCAGCCCAAGGGGTCCTGGAGTGATGTACTAGAGTCTGATGATGCTCCACATCCTACCTGCTCTAGGGGAACCTGCTTTAGCAGGGGGTTGGACTAGATGATCTCCAGAGGGCCCTTCCAACCCTGAGCGTTCTGTGGGTGCAGCGCTGTCTGCACAGCGGCTCCAAGCACCGAGCCCACAGCAGGGACCTCTGCATCACCACTGAATGAGACCCCCTTCCACCAAGCCAAATCCACTCTAAATACCTCTGGCACCTCTGCATTGGTCAAAAACCTCTGCTGAAGCACTAACAGCAGCTAGTGGAGGAGTTTGCATTACCCACGGGGTGGTTAGCCTAGATTTCATCCAGCTCCTGAGCCTGTGCTTTCCAGGCTCACTAGATGCTCTCAGCCTGGAGCAGCTGGGAAATGTCAAGAACCTGCATGGAAGAGGAGATGAGGCTGTGGGAGAAGGGTTCAGCCGGCAGGTAAGTCCATGCCCAGCTCTAAGCTGGGAAACTGGACCTGCAGCAATGGGAGTTGCAACTCCCTGCCCACACCTGGGGCCGCTGGGCAGCCAGGCAGCTGATGTCAAGCAGACAGGGCAGCAGGCGTTCAGCCAAGACTCTTGATAACGATAGTTTTCCTTGACCAGCTCTCCTCCACATCCTTCCCCCATGGACCAGGGGACGTGACACCCACGTGTGCATCAGGCACAGCGTGAAGGGCCATTCCTTCATCCTCAGGGAAGAGGTGCCGGCAGGAGACCTCCAGATGGAGATGGGGTTGGGGGGAACAGCAGCAAGGACCATAAACCACAGCCTGCGTGTGTGCCCAGGGACAGCACAGTGCACACACAGCCCCTGCTAGAAGGCTCTTCCGGAGCTCTCTCCATCCCAAAAGCCAGGGAGAAAAAAGCCAGGCCCTCTCTCACTTGCAAGGCAACATCAATAGAGAAAAAAATCTTATTTTTTCCCCCCTCAGCTCAGGTGCCAGGCACGGCTTACCCCAGGTAGGTCACCGCTTCAAGACACTTTTGCAGCTGCAAACACAAGGAGATCAAGTGAGCTGCTGGAGCACAGCAGCACCTCGGAGCATCCCCCGGTGCGGGCTCCCCGCCGCAGGCGCTTAACCCCCCTCGTACCCCAGTGCCTCAGCCTGGTTAACGTAACTGGTTTTAACAGGAGGTTTGGAGCAAACCCGTCTGCCTGAGCCTTGTGGAACGCTGCTAGAGCCCTCCCAGGGCAGAGCTGTAGGAAGCAGATGGGATGGGACCTTTTGCAAGCCCGGATCCAAGGAGCGCATCCATGCACATCTCCGCAACGCCGCACCACGGGGAGGAAACAGCTGAGGTTAAGGCAAAACTCTGCAAGCCAATGCCCACAGCTGGATGTTTCAATAAATGCTGGATTTGGGCACTTTGCAAAGCCCCCAGCCGGGGTTGCCTGTCCCCAGCCAGCCAGCATCCATGCTGCTGCCAGAAAAACACATTTCCAACTTGGAGCAAACACCCAAAGCAGCTGCCACATGCTCCCCCCTTTGCTGCTTCACCTCTTTCTGGCAGAATTTCATTTCATGCAGGAATAGGCTTATAATTGAGGCTCGGCAGCTCCGTGGCCTCTCTGGCCCTCCCCAACGTGCTGCTAATGCAGGTTATTCCCCTCCGTGAGCGGATGCATCCGCAGCATTTAATGTCTGAGCAAGCATCAGGCCTGCTGACGGAGAGGTGCTACCATTAATTTGACCGCGACTCGGCGCAGCTCTGGTATCTTTTATTCATAGACATTGGCTTATTGTATTACTTTTTGATAAAAAGCCACATTCCTACATTTCAAACACATTCGCCTGCAGCCAGAGGAAGACCTGAAGCGGTGTTATTTATTTATTTCGCCACCAGGCTCTGGGAAAGTCCATCACCTTGATGGCAAAAAGACCCTCCTCCTCGTGGGAAACATATTCTTTATGAGGCTGATCCAGCCCCCGGAGGGTGACAGGAGGTTTTTTGCCGTATGAATAATGAGTTTCATAACTGAACAAAAGCCTGATCTCCTGACTTTGCTTTGCCACGGGGAAAACAGTGGATTTCACCAGCCATGGAGTTTTGCTGGGGATGCTGAAAGCACGCTGAGGGATTTTGCTGTTTGCAGGGCACAGGTGCTCCTGCTGTTGTGGCGCCTTTTGCATTTTCACCCCCTCCACAGCTTGGGGAGACGGAGCAGACCCAGGCAGGGAACAGAGCCGGCACGGTCCCCAGGGGCTCAGCTCCACTGTTCACAGCAGAAAGGCAGCTCCGTCCCCACTGCCCTGGTCCTGCCCCACATCTCTATCCCACACCGAGCACTGCTGGAAGGCATCACCCCGCCGCAGCCTCCCTGGCCAGGCATGGGGAAAGGCAGAGCAGTGGTTTTGCACTGGGGGTTTCGGAGCAGATTAGACCTCAGGATGGGGTGGGGGTCTTGGCTGGCAGCCCCAATGCTTGCCAACCACATGCAGCCCTGCACAAAGCCACAGGTTCACTCCAGAGCAAAGGGGACTGACCTCGAGGCCACGTCCTACCCCACAAACCTCCCTGAGAGTAGCCAAAACCCACTCACTCTGCCCCATTCCATGCACAAAATACAGCTGTAACTGGAGGAGACCCAGCCGGAGGGTGCCACATGGCACTGGGAAGATGCAACCAATAAACTTGAAATAGGGTCGTGCAACAGAGCACGCTGCAAACCCGGCCATGGCCCCACATAAACCCCCTGCTACAGTTTGCAGGTCATCGGGAAGCGCTGGGAGAAGCCCCCGCAGAGCCCTTACCGGCAGAGGTGATCCGTCCGGCACGTGTTGCGCAGATCCAAGCAGTTGGGCTTCTCCTTGTCCTCGTAGGAGCAGGAGGGGACGATGGTTTGCCGCCGGCGCTCGGCGCAAGCCTGGTCCTTGCAGGAGCAGAAAAGGAGACGGTAGGTGTATTCGCTGGGGACACGGTCGAAGAACTGGCGCAGAGCCTTGTGGCATTTCCTCCGGCTGCAGTGCTCGGTGGCCGAGATCTCCTTGCTGCAAGTGGAGATGTAGCCTGAGCGCAGGCGCTTGCAGTTGTCGTTCAGGTTACAGGCTTTGGCCGCGTCGAGGCAGTGGTTGCTTTTGGAGTTGGTGGCAGGGTCCATTCCTGCCCGGAATGCAAGAGGGAGAAGGGGTGAGCATGGCACCGAGGAATGGGGAGATGTCCTCAACCTAGGGAGGTGCTATGGGGAAGGGGTTGGCATTGGCGTCACCCCCTGGCATCTCTAGCACAGCCTGTCCCTGCCAGCAGTGGGGAAGGGGCTGGATGCGCCGCTGCAGTTGTCTCCCACTTCATCTCCATTCTCTTGCACAATTTGGAGGTGTTCCAGCACAGAAAGAGTTAATGCACACCGATTGCAGAGGAGGGGGGAACCGGTCAAACAGTCTTCAGTGCATAATTCATGCAATATTTTTTTTTCCTCGTCAATTATTCAAAGAATAATTGTTAATTATTCAGCCTGTTCCAAAGCAGAACAATCTGCTGAGCTGCACAGGGCACCCCTGGCCCCCACATCCTCTCCTGGGGCTCCCCAAAACTGGGTCTCCCCGCAGCTATCCCCCCCGGGGCTGAACACTACCCAGGCAGGGACAAGGCTGCCACCGGAGCCGGGCACTGGCCAGATCCCACATCCACCCTGGGAATCCCAGCTGTCAGCAAATAAACAGGGAGAGGATGGACAAAGCCAAACCACCACACGGGACCAAATGCTGAATATTCTTTTCTTTTTTTTTTTTTTCTTTGTCAAAATGATGGATCACCCTCAGCAGCCCAGGTGCTATTTTAGAAGCCACCTGACTGCACCAGCCATCTCATCCCTAATTTCCTCCACTCCACAGCCCAGCCCATAGATTTCTCCATTGCATCCCAGCTTCCACTAGCAAAGACAAACAGCAGCACCAAGGAGGGCTTCCTAACAGGCATATTTGTAGGGCCCTGCTAATTAGCAAATGGCAAGCAGCTGCCTGGGTGAGCATTGTCCTCCGCCTCCCTCTGCCTCCCCAGCTGCCCAGGATGCTGAGCGATGTTTTGGGGTGCTGTTTGCAGCACAGGACCTGACTTTGTCACGTTTTCCCACAGTCTTAAACAACTCGGTGTGAGCCTTGGAGCTGGGAGCTGCCAGCACGGCACTGCCTACGTTAAGGGGTCCTGATTAAAAAGTAAAGCTGGAAGCCCATGTCCCGCTGCCCTTGGGGGGTGTTTGGAGCTGCTGGGGGCTTGTTGCCCCCAGTCCTAACCCATGCTGTGATGACTGTGGGGTCCCTAGAGCCCCCTTCACCCAGGGCCAGGACACCCCAGCTGGGCTGTGATGCCATAAACCCCCAGAGCCAGGGGTGTAAAACTGTTCGGAGAGAGCCCTTGAAATGCCACATGTGTCATCCCAGTGATGAACACCCACCACGGAGATCTACCAGGGATAGGGAAGTTCTGTAAGACATACGTGAAGTGAGTAGTTCTTATGATATATGGTTTACAAGTAGATCTGCCTTCAAAAATAGCACGAGAGGCAAGAAGTTCGCCTGAGCTAAGAGAGACGTTTGAGCCGGTGGATACTTGGAGCATGACCCGGTGCTGTGCTGGGGGAAAATCCTCCTCCCTGCTCCTCCTGCAAACGGGCCTTAAGCCCTGTTAGGAATAAAGCCGTGAGAGGAGGGAAAAGAGTTGAAGACAAATCCTTTGAAACTTCACACCCTCCCTGTGCAGCCAAGCCCCAAAGACGGGATGGGGCAGGGGCTGCTATTTTGCAGCCCAGGTCCCTCCAGCTGAGGGCTGAGGATGGAGGCAGCTCACGACACTGACGTCTGAGGAGCAGAAGGGAAAAAAGATGCTTGAAGGAGTTGGGGGACACATGGCTCTCTTTTCTACTTGCCCAGACCAGCTCCCAGTTTTGGGGGGGATGCACCAAGCACTCTTTGCACCTGAGTGTGCTGGTGGCTGCCCCAGCTCTGAGCCCTGCAAGCACTTAACAGCCAGCGCAGCAGCTCTCGGGCACAAGCTGGGATCTGCGCAAAGTGCCGGCTTATTTTCTAATCCCCCTGAGCATCGCTCCTGCCCTGCCTGAGACCTGCAGGGACCTGGATGCATTTTAATAGAGCCGATGCTTGGAAGTGCAAGGTTTCTGGGGAGCTCATTAATAAAGCACAAGCATGAAAATTTCATGAGGTGAGAAGGAAACGGGGGCCAAGGAGCTGGGGAGGGGACCAAGCCACGAGACCTGGTGCCACCAGCCCTCCCCTCAGCAGGCTCTGCCTGGCCTTTCAGTGCGGGAAGGGGTCAGGGGCAGAGGAGGAGAAGGGTGATGGGGAAGGCAGTGCTGCTGCAAGCCCATGCTGTGTTGTGTAGCGTGGGCTGAGTCCGGGGGTCTGCCACCCACCCATCTCTTGGGTGCTGCTGCCTCGCGTTGGTGCCCATGTGGGCAGAAACATAGCGTGGGGCTGCTTTCCCAACCGGAGCCTCTTCCTTCTTCCCTGCAGGCTGTGGTTTCCACAGGGCAGGCTCCAGCATCCCTTGGCACCACAGAGCATCCTAGCTGCGGGCCTGGGATGCTCTGCTCCATGGCGGGGGGCCGGGAGCGCAAAGCCCCCTGTGTGGGGAGGGCTGCAGTGGCTGCTCATGGTGCTCGCTTGTGATGCTCGCTCATGGTGCCTGCAGCTCCCCCCCGGTCCCGGCAGGCTGCCCATCGAGGGTGCGAGGAATCAGAGCACGGTGCCATGCATCGCCGCCCTCCTCGCTTGCACAGCCCCTTCTTTCTAGAAAGGTAAGGTAATCCCGCTGCTATCCCCACAGGCAATTAGCCCCGCTCTGCCTCAGCCTTGTTATCAAGAAACAACACTAACAGCTCATTTGCTTCAATTGCTTTGGCTCCAGGTCGGGGCTGGGGGTCCCGGGGGGCAGCTGCTCACTGCTTACACTGCTCCAGCCCCGTGTGAGGGGGACAGAGAAGGGGTGGAAGAAGAATCGAGGCCACCCTGCCGGCCACAGCACATCTCCAGAGCATAGCAACAGCCAGTTCCCCCCTTCCCCCAGCCCCAAAATTGCCAGACAGGCTTCCTTCTCCTCTCATTTTGCTTTTATGAATAAATCAACCCATGAGCATTTAATCCCCCACTCCAGACACTTTGCTTTTCATACTTTCCAGCAGCTAAAATATTTCCTTGACGCTAATGTAATCCAAAAAAGCGTGCGGGAGACGGGAGGGGGTGGCATCGTCATCCTGAACCAGTGCTAAGCTCCCTGGAGGGAGCCTGGCAAATTCGCTTTGGGAGCTAAAACCCAGCAGGTGACGGCAGCGAGGGGATGGGATGTCACAGCCTCTCTCCAAGGTGTCCCCAAGTGAGCCGGGGTGGCTGCAGACAGATCTGCACAGGGGGGCCACAGCATCACTGCGGGGTCCCCAAGGTGCCACCACCCTCTGCCCATGTGCACCCTGTGAGGTCTGGGGACACAGGGCCCCCAAACCCCTGGTGGGTGGCTTTTGGGGAAAGGTTTAAGGGGAGAAAGAGCAAGGAGAAGCCAAGTCATTGCTGACCTAATTTGAAAAGGGGGGTGGGGGGGTGGGGGGCGGGTCGCAGCACGGAGGGTTGTCATGGAAATAGACGGCAAAAAAAAAAGTTCCTGAGGGTGGTGGTGGAGTTTGGGTTCCCGAGAGGAGGATGGGGAGGCAGAGAGATGCTCCGAAGGGTGCGGCGTCCTTCTCCCAGCAGCATCCCATAGCTCGGCTCAAGGCCAGCTGCCCCAGGGAGAGACAGCAGACAGGGTCCCCCCCTTGGCTTCCCCACATATGGGGTGTCCTGCCAGTCCCAAACCTTCCAGAAGACAGAAGGCTTTACATGGAGTGATGGACGGGCAGCGGGAGGGTCTGGTCCCTCTCAGAGCCCGGGCTGTGCCTGCCCCTCCCCCTCCTCCCCTGCCTAATGCCGCGACACTCGGTTGCACGAAGGGACACATCAGCAAGAGAAATGAGGGAATTACAGGCTCTCCAGCCCACCTCGGCTATTTTATATAAGCCCACAGCTGGAAGCAGCTGAGTCTAGAAAGTAAAAACCTAAATCACAGCCTGTGGGGGAAATAGGAAGCCCGAGGAGAAGGATGCTGCCCATGGCTCTGCCGTCACTGCCGGGCAGGGGCTCAAAGCAAGCCTCCGCCTCAGCCGGGCTCACCCGCTCCCAGCAACGTCTGGTCCAGCCAGGGAGGTCTGGACAGAGAGGATCTGTCCCAAAGTGCATCAAATCCTGGCAGCACTCAGGAACCAGTCCCTATATTGCTCCCCTCCACCAGCCTCCAGCATCCCGGCTGGCTGTGGGGGCCACGTGTCGTTCCCAAGTGATGCTCAGGGCATCACGCCTGGGGCGGTGGGGGAAAAGACAGGCAGGAGCGTGGCCATAGGAGCTGGAGGAGCAAAGGACCAAACCACAGGGAAGGAGCTGCAGGTTTTCCTTGGCAGGGAGCTCAGTAGCAGGTCTATGTTCATGGGCAAGAGAAGATAAAACAGCAGAAGCATGTTGCTTTTATTACCTGAGAAAATTGAAGCAAGTCTGAATATATCAGAGAGACGAGAGGTGACCGGCTCGTAGGGGGAAGCTTCATAAAATTCTTCTCCTAAAGTGGGAGGGAAGAAAGACAAGGGGGAGAAAAAGCAAATTAAAACCCACAACGAATAACCCCAGCTGCCACTGAGGCTATGGCAGGGTGCAGGCACCCCCCCCAGCGTGGCAATCTGCGATTTGGGAAGATAAAAACAAAAAGCCTTTAAAGCACCGCCCTGCAACGAAAGGAAAAGCTCATTTTGGACCAGCTCAGCTTAATTCTTGCTGGCTGGGAGGTTGCGGCCGGGCAGGCAGGTCTGCACTGCTGCCTGCAGCTGCCCGCCGGCTGGGTCCTGCCGCAAACTCAGCTCCTTATGCAAGGCAGGTTTGGCAGCGGCTGCGTTCAAACTGACCTCAAGAGTCGAGGGAATTTGGATTTGAAAGGTCAATGTTTCCTGACTGTGGCCGCAGAGTCTGGGCCAGCTGCAAGCTGAAAGTTTTAGGGTCTATACTCGACGCTGTTTTATTGTTGTTGCAAAAAAAAAAAAAAAAAAAAAAAAAAATGCATTTGGCTAAATAAACAGTGGAAACTTTTTTTTTCAACTCCACTCTGCCTCTGGTACACTTTGGGAAAATGGGAATATTTCAGTGGGGTGATACAGACCCGACCGGAGAGCCTCGTCATTTGAACACCAGAGCATCCCCACCACTGATCCACCCACGCTGCACCCCAGAGGCTCATCCATTGCAATCCACACTTTCCGGAGGGAACCTGAGCGCGGTCCATCTGTTCCCAGGCTAGGAGCAAACCCACTCTCTCCCATCTTTGATTTCAGTGCAAACGCACGTGCTTTTGCTGCCTGCCCTTTGTGTAACTCCAGAAAAGGCTGATTTCAGGAGAGCCAGCCACGGCTCTCAGGAGAGGAAATGCTTTCTTCAAACCCCAGCAGCCACAGGGATAAAAAAATTATATATTTTTATACATATATATACACACAAAAAAAATAATCAATGGCTGGACTTTGAAAGCCCCAGTCAGAGGCTGACCAGCAGCCCGAAGCATCGATCTCTGCTGTGCCTGGCAGCCCTGGCAGCAGGATCCCTGCCCGCAGCGGGTGCCCTCGCTGCCGGTGAGCCTGGTCTGCCCCAGGGACGGACCCCGGCAGCCTGGACCACGCCAGCCCACGCGTGCTCTACCGAGTTATTATTAGCCCAAGGCAGCAGCATTTATCCTGTGTAATTAAGGAGCCACTTGAAACCCTGTGCTGGAAAACAAGCTCATTAAGAGGCGGGGAGCAAGGCGGGAGGGCTTGCTCCAAGCCCAGCGCTGTTCCTTGGGAATCTGGGGGGCCAGAGCTGGGTGGCTGGCCAGGGAGATCCTGCTGGGATGCCAGCTTGGGCTGTCTCTCAGCAGCTCTGGCTTTTCAGCCCATCACCCTGCGCCTGGCCTTGCCACCACCCTCAGGGTGATGCTGGGTGATGCTACATGGGTGCAACAGCCCCCGCCGGGGCCAAGGGCAGCTCCTGCTGCTGCTGCTCATCATCTTGGGGAAGGAAACAAGCTCCGAGCAGTTTGCTTCTGGCCAGCCCCCTTCGCCTTGCTGGGTTTCCTAATGCTCCAATGACAAATAGCACCTTTACTAAAGTGCATTTAGGAAACACTGTAACCTCCCGGTATATTGCTTTGCCAATGCAATAAATAATTAAATACTAAGCGAATCCTGCTGCTTGCTAGGAAAATTACTGAGCATTAAAAGGGCAGTGGACTTTTCTTGAGCTCACTGAGATGCAATTAACCTCCAGGAATGAGGCTGGAGTGAAAGCAGTCCTCCTTAATGGTAGGGACAGGTTAGCTCCCCAGCCAAGAGGCTGGACAGGAGGCCACCAGGCACAGCATCTTTGCTAAAAGGCAGAAGATCAGGGTCTACCATGGGCTTCTCATTGCTTTTACACTCACTGGTTTACCCATGTTAAAGCTATGAGCTGCTGGATCTCCCCAAACCTTCCACCTCTCCTGAAGACTTGGTATAGTCACTTTTCCCACCTCCTCCTCCAGGTACAGGTCTTGGAGTACCCATCAAGCAGCAAAGCATGCCTCATTCATGTTTGCAAAGCCCTCTGAAACTGCTGAATAAAGGCTGCTAATGAGGAGTGGAAAACAATTAAGCAGTAATTCCTGCTCTGGGCTGGTTTGGGGGCTCCTGATCCCTGTGCTGACCCAGATTTGAAGGCAATTTCAGCCAGGGGGAAGCTGCATACTCGGATACAGCTCCCCACATCCTCCCCGCTGCCACCAAAGACCTCCCAGCACCACCAGCATCTCCTCTGGCTTCAGTCCCAGCTCGGGATGGAGGTCAGAGAGCTGCACCCGCTGCAGGAACGTGCCTGCCAGGGACCGAGACTCCATCAAATGAACCCTTTTAGCTCAAGCCACTACAGGAGGTGGCTTTCAGCCGGGGTAATAACACGACAGAGGAACAGGCATTTTTACAGGCTCAAATCGTCGGTGGAAGCGGGGCCAAGCTCCCAACACCCTTGGTGTGGCGGGCGGCCGAGGGTCCTTCTGCTCGCAAGTTGCCACCGGCCAGGCGGGCACGTGCCCTTGCGAGGACAGTGCCACAACTCGAGGGCTCTGGTACAGGTGGTTTTGCACAAGCTGAAGCTGGATTTAAGAGCTTCCATGTGCAGAGCCAGTGTTAAGCACATTAAAGGAATCTATATTGTTAAATGATGCTGGCTCTGCTCCTCTCCAGTCTGGGTGCTGGCAGAGCCATGCAGGGGTGGCAGGAGCGGGTAGAACCCACAGAACAGCAAAGCAAACCCCACCAGCAGGAGCAGCAGCCCCAGCTGAGACCCTCACAGTCAGTTCCTTCCTCTGAGCCCAGTAAACTGCCCTTCTGCAGCCCTGGACCAGCAGCATGAGCCTCCAGGGCAGCCCCAGCCCCGGTGATGCCCTTGCAGAGGGGTGAGGGGCAGCAGGTGAAGCCCGCTGCCTCCCCCTGCCTTCAGGCAGCAGATAATCCTGCCTTCAATGCATAAACCAACCCCCAGCTAGCAAAATCCAATTTCAATTACCTGCACTGCTCCAGCCTCTGATTTACTCCTTCACCAGGCTGCAATTACAGCAGGCTCTGGTGCATCACGTCTCTGCAAGGCAAGACCCCAGCGAGCCCTCCCTGCTGCTCCCCAGCCCCCAAACCCCACCAGAGCCAGGGCTAACGGGGGGCTGGGGGAGCCGAGGAGGCAGCAACAGCTTCTGCACCCCGAGAGAACCCCACGGCAGGTATTGAGGTGCAAAGCCATGCTCCAGCCTTGCTTTCCTTTGCACCCCGTGGGCACATCTCCTCTTTTGGGGCAGGGAGGAGGGAGGGAGCCCGGCAGGAGAGAAGCCCTGCCCCGGCTTGCAGGTGCCCAGATGCCCAGGCACAACAGCTCTGCCATGATAGCCATCAGCTCCTGCTGCAAACGCAGCCCCCAGCCTGTTTCTCCCTTGCCCTATGGCCACGTTGGGCAGGCCAGCTCTCAGCGCAACCCCCATCAGCATCTCCTGAACAAGGGGGGACCATCTGCCTTGCCTGAGGTGCCCGTGCAGCCCAGGGCACTGCTCAGCCCATTTTTCTAGAGCAGCAAGGTGCTCTTGGAGCTTCCCAACCTTGAAGTGGGTCAGAACCACCTCTCCTCCAGCACCCTCCACCCCAGCGCAACCCCACAGAGCCCTGTCCCGTACCTTCGGTCAGCCCCAGGTGTATACTCCAGTAGATCTGAAGGCACTGAAGCTCCTTCTTCATCCCTCGCTTGCAGCGGCAGTCGTAGAGGGGGCTCTCCTGCAGCACCTCCAGGGCCGCCTGGCATTCCTTGTTGGCCAGCATGGTGTTCCTGTCGCGGCCGGCCAGGCACTGCCGCAGCGTGCGGTACCGGGAGCTGCAGCTGGGCTCTGCCGCGCACAGCTCGTTGGCTCGCACGCAGTCCACGGGCACCCGCCAGCCATGGGGGTCCTGCCCCGGTGGGGACGGGGGGCCAGCCAGCGAGCGGAGGATCTCATCTGGGCGAGGGGCAGCGGAAGGAGACATGAGGGCAGAGAGAGGTGAGGGAGGGTGACCCAGTGGGGCAAACCCCTTATGACCCCTCCCCAGGACCCCGCACAGCCCCTGCCCCAGCCACAGTCCCCAACCGGATCCTTGGTTGGATCCACCTTCAGGCTGCTCCAGGGAGGGCGAGCATCCTGCCATCATGCCTAAACCGAGCCTGGATGTGTCCCCAGCCATAACCCCACCAGGGGCTGTCAAACACGACAAAATTCAGCCGGTGGCCTGAAAAAGCAAGCGGGATGTCACTGGGCACCCCGGCAGCGGTGACATGCCCCAAGGCGTGGGGTGGGAATGGTGGAGGGTTAACCCAACGCCTTGGCTCCCGCAGCCGCATGATGCCACAGGAGTCTGTTTCTTATTAAAACCAAACAGGCAAATAAACAAACACAGCTTTCCAGCCCCGGTGCTTGGGGACACAAACCTCCATGCATGACCTCTCAAGAGTCAAGGGAAGCAGAAAGCCCATCCAAACTCTCTGCACACGTTGCTGTTTGGTTTTGATTTTGCAGCTCATCGTTTTCAGGCCCGCCACAGGATTTTTAGGGCATCTGACTCATGGGTTTTTGAGTACTCGGGGTTGGCAGGGCTGCAGATTGGCTGTAGCTTGGTACAAATTCTTCCCCCCGGCGATGGCCTCCTGCGTGCCTCTGTGCTAGCCGCCCCTCGGGGTGGCAACCACCCAGCTCGCCCAGCTCCTGCCCCTACACAGCCACTGCTGCCCCTTGGACCCTGCCTCAGCAAGCGGCTCTGTGCATGCCTCTTCCCACCCGGCACTCCCTCTGCTCTCATGCTATTTCTATTATTTTCTCATTTTCTTTTGCTTTTTGAAACAGATTCTTGCCAAGTCAAGGCCAGGCAAGGCCACTGGCCCATCCCATCACGGGTGCATGGGGAAGGGCAACAGGCAGCACTGGCATGGCTGCTCCCCCCATGCCTGCACCAGCCAGGGGATGGGGATGGGGTGGGCAGGACCCCCGGCCACTCCTGACCCCCCCATCCGCCAGCTTGCAACTGCAGCCAGAGAAAGCCCTGGAGCAGGCAAGGATGGGCACGACAGGACCCGCAGGGCATCCTCGGCTGTCCTGGAGGGTGATGCAGAGGGAGACCCCACCTCATGCAACACTTACACCCCTGCATCCCCTTCCCCTTGCTGCCACACGCAAGGCACCACATGGGCACAGCAAACCTCAGCCTCCACCTCCCATCCCCTTTCCAACCTGTGGCCGCTCGGCTGGGTATGGCAGGGGGACAGTGACACCTACAGGCATGTGACAAGGGCCACCCCTGTCCCCCCCACCCGCCAGGACACGCAGGGAAGCTCTCAGGCTCGACGGGCGCTCAGCCCCAGCAGCAGCTGTCCCACGCAGCCAGCCGCACGCAGGCAGGACTTGTCCCCTGCCACCACCCTGGGGTGGGCAACCATCCCCTGCCTCCTGCGTGCCACGGGAGCATGCAGCCATGCATGCCTCTGCCCACCTCGCCGAGTCGGGACACGCTCCTCGGGCCGTGGGGATGCTCAAAAAGGGGACGCTCGGGGGGCTCTGAGGGAGGGATGGGGGAATGCCTGGGGTCAATGAGCAGGACAGGCAGCAGCCCTGGGTGGAAACCCTTCCACTGCCGGCGGTCAGGCCAAGGAACAGATCCCATCCTCCTGGTCTTCAGCCGATGCCCCCAAACAAACATCGTTGGGTTCAGAGAGGTCTGGAGGGTGTTCGGGTAACCGGGAGCAGGTGTAAAGCCCCTACACCCACGTTAAATCCAATTCTAGGTGGCAGATACCCCTTAGGAAGGCCCTCCTTGGCCTGTCAGGATTATATTCCACATGGGAGGCAGGCAGGATCCATGAGCGGTGGAGGCACACTCCTGACACACAGCCTGGACTGGTGGAGGAGAAACGGGCATCTCCCAAATGCTCCTCAGGGCAGAGATGCCAGCTCTTCGCCATGAGACGGATGATGTTTTAGTGCTTTGAGTAGAAAGGGGCCAGCTCTGCACGGCCCGAGGCACCCTGCACAGCAGCCGGGGCAACCTGCTCCTGATGCAGCCATCGGCCCCAGGGCAATCGACTCCAGGCATGGAGAGCCATCCCGCAGCTCCACCACGTGCCATTCCTCCGCTGCTGCCCTTGCCCAGCTCAGCTGCAGATCCAGTGCTCGCTCCGAGCCCTCTGCCCTGAGCAAGCCCAGCTCTCAGCTCCAATTCGGTCTTCGCCAGCTGATGTCATGAAGCTTCTTCCCAAAACACCATCCAAAGCCTCTATTCTGGCTGCATTCCTGTCTCCCCGCTGGCTCCATGGGCCTCCCAAGCAGGGACCGGCAGGGCTGGCAGGCAGGCGGGGAAGGGAGACAGCCTTGCCCTGATGCAAAAGGTGCTGGACCACATGGAGCATCCTTGCAAGGGGCCCCGGCACCCTCAGCAGCACGCTCCGGTGGGCACTGGCTCATGCCAGGATGGGATGCCCAACAGTAAATCCACCTGCTGGGCAGCTGGCAGGGATGCGTAGCGGTGAGCTGGCTCCAGCCTCCTGGCTTTTGCCGCCTTGCTTCCATGGCCTCACAGAGAGCAGGGCAGCCCCGATAAGGTGCCTGCAGCATCCCGCACCGCGTCCAAGCCGGGAGTGCCAGTAGACCCCAGAGCATGGCACAAAGCCATCCCGCTGGAGGAGGAAGGGCAGAAACAGCCCTTCCCCATGGTTCACAGCCTGCACAGGACAGCTTGGTCCCCCTAAATCCAGCAGCATGCTCAGCCCTGGCTGCCAGGTCAGTGGTTTTTCCTGGGGCCCTCCTCTCCTCCCGGCTCACAGCGCTGCCAAGCTGGGTAAAGCTCTGCAGACCCCCACAGAGGCGCAAGGTGGGGAGTTTGGATGGAGGAGCAGGCTGAGGGAGGGGGGGTTCTCCAAAAGAAATCGTTTCACTGATACACACCCGCTAAACTCGTATCAATAAAACATCTGCAGAGAATTTAAACCTAATCCTTAGCAGTCTCTGGGGTGTCAGAGCACAGCAAGGATTTGCAGGCAGATGCACAAGCCTCTGACAGCCAGCAAACAACGCGATGGCCCGCTTTCCTCTCGCTCCCACGGCTTCCCCCAGCAGCATCAGGCTGTGTTGCCTCTTTTCTAGCTGTAATACACGTTTTCTTTTACTGGTCCTGCCAGAGACCTTTGGACACAGGCAGCTTTAGAGGTAAATATTTGCCCTCATAACTCGACTCCAAAAAAAAAAAAAAAAAAAAAAATTGCTCAGGAACGTGCACCCTGGCAGCCTGGTTGCTGTGGTAGAGGTGGCTTTCTCCCAAAGAGGTTTTTTGGCTCATCAGAAAGAAAAGCCCAGATGTGAAGAGCTGGGCGCCCCCGCACCAGGCCCTGCTCTCCTGGGTTGCTCACCACGAGGTCATGCTATGGGGGGCTGCTTCGGAAAGCAGCAGGATGGGGCCCCCGGTCAACCCATCCCTAAAGCTCAATCTGGGGGTACAGCTTCCCTGCAATCACTGCTCGGAGTGTTGCGGGTCCTCTGGCTGGTGGGGGGGCAGCCTCCCCACCCCAGCGCTCATGTAACCTTTGGGGGAGCCAGGAAAGGAGGCAGAGGGTCTCGCTTTCATGCAACCTCCCCTGCGAGGGTGAACGGAGCACGCTTTGGCTGCCTTAGGTGGGGCGTGCTGGAGGTCCTTGTCCTCCTGAATCTCGCTCATGAGATGTCCAGCACCGAATCAGACATGCGTACAAATGGCCAGTGGCCAGCTGCCCCCCCAGTCAGCTCTGGAGAGCCCTTCCTCTCCCCTGCCCAGATGTCTCCCCACTTGTGCTCCCCACCTCACCCCCAGAGCATCCCTCCTTGCTTTCTCTGGCTCAGAAGGCAGCGATCGTGCCCTCCCTGCCCCAGCACTCCCCGGGCACACTCTCCCGCTGGCAGATCATGGGGAAGGGCACCCCTAAATGGGGGCTCAGCCCCCGACTGCTCAGACCTGTGTCCCACCCCACACAAAGGCACGTGAGGCACCAGCTTCCCCCCACCCAGCACGGCGCCCTTTCCCCTCGCCAGCCGCGAATCGTGCTGGGAAGCAAAGGAGAGAAAAAGCTTGTCACCCCCATTTCACCCAGGGAGCAGAGAGCTCCCCAGCGATGCCGAGCACCCCGTGCACGACGGTTCCTCTGCCTACATCCCCAGCCCCGCACCGTGGGATGCTCTGGAAGGTTTTGCTCTGCCAACCTTCAGGTCTCCCTCAGCAGCTTCCCATCCCTTCTCCCTGACCTCGCCGGCAGGGTGATGCTCCTCCAGGCCAGGCGAGCTCAGCAGAGTTTTTGCGGGTGCTGGCTGCTGCAGTGTGCTGGGGATCACCCACACGCAGGCACCCGCGGAGAGGCAGCGGGATGCGGGTGCTGCCGTCACGGCATCGGGACCACGACACGGCACACGACCGAGTCACGGTCCTGCGCGGCACCCAGCCTCGCAGGAGGAAAAATAAATGGACTTTTCTCATTTGCTTGCTTTTCACCCCAGACCCACCCCAGCCTCTGCCTTCCCCCCTTTTTTAGCTGCACCTTCCCCGTCTCCGTGGGAGGCTGCCCTAGAAATGCAAAGCTTTCTTCCTGGCGGAGACAAAGCTCCTAAATAACTCACACATGATCTAAAGCAACACGCACGAATTGCAACGGAGGGGAGAGCAATTCCCCACGCACACACACATGCAATTAGCTCAACTTTCCGAACCGGTTCTCCACGCCGAGTTCCCAGGCACAGGCAGGGACGGTGGGGAGGGGGAGGGGGGCAAGGCAGCAGCGGCTGGAGGGCGCTGGGAGAGGGGCAGGGGGGGAATAGGGGTAGATACCCTCCGAAATGCAAATCCACGTAGGCTGGCAAGGAGAGAGGGGATCAAAACCGAGGAGGGCTTTCTGCCGATCGCTGCCCGCTCCCTTGGATCGCGATCGGTGCCAGAGGCGGGGGCTGCCCCGATGGGGCGGCTGGCGGGGGGTGTGGGGGGGTGTGCCTGTCCTCGGTTTTATTTTTAAGGGAAATAAAGTTGCTTTTAGTTACAGTCTTTGTGTCGCCTTGTCCCTCTCCTGCTGCAGACCTGGAGCAGGGCAGTGCCCATCTCGCAGGGGCGCCGGTCCCTCTCCAGCCCCCGCAGCCCCTCACCCGGGGGAAGGACACGCCACCTCTGCCATCCTGCCGGGCCAGGCGACAGCAGCCCCCCCCGGCCTGCGGGTACCCCCGCCGGGGCCACTCACCTACGAAGAGGACGATGCAGAAGGCGTTTGCCAAGATCATGTTAGTAAATCCACGCGTTCCTCCACGTGTGCAAAAAAAATTGTA